>JAVLUX010000018.1:7712500-8067500 GCA_032164185.1 Moxostoma hubbsi
TATACACACACACACACACACACACACATATATATATATATATACATATATATATATATATATATATATATACACACATATACACATATATATATATATATATATATATATATATATATATATATATATATATATATATATATATATACACACACACACATATACATACACACATATACATATATACACATGTGTATATGTGTGTGTGTGTATATATATATATATATGTATATATGTATGTGTGTGTGTGTGTATATATATATATATATGTATATGTATATATGTATGTGTGTGTGTATATATATATGTATATGTGTGTATATATGTATATGTGTGTATATGTGTATATATGTATATATGTGTATGTATATGTGTGTGTATATGTGTGTGTATATATGTATATGTGTGTGTATATATATATATATATATATATATATATATATATATATATATATATATATATATATATATATGTATATATGTGTGTGTGTGTGTATATATAAATATACGTATATTTATTTATATATATATATACGTATATTTATATATACACACACACACATATATATATTCTTTGAGAATAATTTTTTTTTTTTTTGCAATTTATCTAAACTGTCCTCATTTTAGGGGATTAAAGTCACATTAATTTTTGCGTTTGACTGATTTGCTGTGATATAAACAGAAGGTTACAAAACAGAACATCTAACCAGTTAATACTGGTTCAGCTTCTACCACAAAATCATATTTGAACCATAAGGACAATTCCTATGTACTTAAAGTGTTATCCCTAGACCTGGTTAGAAGAAAACCTATCCAGCAAGCTCCATGTCTCTGAGATCTTTTAGGTGTCATGTATGCAAAAATAAGGGTCGGTGACATTGGCACCATTGGCACGTGACTTGTTGGCAACCGCTAATGTGTGTTTCTTGTTTAAGAGAAATAGATGACATCAGTATCCCAAGTAAAGTTGAAATTACAGACGTGCTGACATCAGCCTGTTTCTAAAATTGAGAGCTACGGTACATTGAATCAGATATTAGTATAAAATTTCAACACATCCCTAAAATATATTGTGAGATCAAATCACATGTAGCAAAAATAAAAACTTCTAAAAAACTTTTAGATGTATGAACTATAAACATGTATTTGCACAAAAAAAAAAAAAGCTTAGTGTATTTTTAATTTTCAATCCTTTCTACAAAACTGTTTTTATTGTTAGGAATATTGTAAATGTTTAATGTGACAAATTTAAATATAGTACAAATATTATTAAACAGTCAAGGCATGTTTTCAACTTTCTTTTTCTTTCTATTTTTCACTAAATTAACACAATTATTTTTGTTTATATGCACCAGTTAAACAAAGTAATTTAATAAACCGCAATATTTACCTGCATACATTTTTCTGAAACATTTTAAAGCAAGTAAAATGCCACACGTGGACATCGAATGAACATTTTTGACTTACAAAATGAATGACGAACGCAAATCACTGATCCAGTGCACAAACTGACAGTTTTAAATGACTGATTTGCAGAACTGAATCAAACTTTCCAACTCTTACGCTGTTTTTGCTACTGAGGTTTAGATGTCTTGCGCAAGAAACAGATGTAAAACTAGTTTACTGACATGATCTTTGGCAGTGGTTCCCAAATTACAGCGATGTACCCCTCCAAACATTCAACGTCCTTTTGTGTACCCCCTCTCTATGCGTAGATAACATTCACACAAGGTATTTTGAAAATATGTATATTTAACACAATTAGCTTTGTGAAACAATTCCCTTAATTCATGCATGTCATATGTGTGCATGTTTTGTACATGTTATTTTTATGTCTGAATTACTGAGATGGGTGTGCTAGATAACCGCATAACTTACAAACTACTCCCTCATCATGTCACTGGAGCAGGACAGAGTTCCAGGACTTTATTAATGCTGCCGTGTGCATGAGAAGCAAAACTAAAATCGTGGATGACTGACAAGTGCGTGTCTGGTAAAACAGCAAAGTATCCAATTTACTAGCTATCATTTAGCTACATCACCTTGGAGTGTGCTGGGCTGGTGAAAAAAGATACTTGCATCGTATGTTTCTTGTATGTTGCCCCTCATTGACGACAGATGAGTAAATGTTATTTCATTGCATGCGGTTTATCTGACCTTTTATAACAGCCGTCTTTCTATACTTGAGGGTCCACAAAATATAAAAAAAATTTGCCAGTGAGAAATGCATGATCTTGGTTTGAATATTATTTTATACTGGGATGAAATTAAAAGAACATTACATTTCAGAATTTTGTTTTTGTACCCCTGTCGTCACCTCATAGAACCCCCAGGGGTATAGGAAATACTGATCTATGGGAAACCTGAATTGGGAACTTAAAATACTGTGACATACACAAAATAATCTATATATTTTTTTATTATCATAAGTATTAAATAAATCACTCTGCCCTAGCAAATAACCCTAGAAAGTTGTTTTTCTGTTATTAGATGTATTAAATTATAATCTGCTATTAAAAATTCACAGATGTTTTTCTGAAGATGATCTTATCTTATCTCTTTCATTTATTTCACCAAACTCAATGCACCTGCTTACTGCCCACTTCACTTGAAACATTACTTTTATGGCTGCAGTGGCCCGTGTGTGTGTGTGCGTGTGTGTGTGTGCGTGTGCGTGTGTGTGTGTGTGCGTGTGCGCGCGCGGGTGGGGGGTGGGTAATGTTAGAAAGCAAGTGGCTGTTATAGAGCCGGGCCTCTCTCGTTTACATATAAATCGTCAGCTCATAAGAGGCTATGACTCATGAACATGTGCTGCATTTGTGCAGCACACAGCAGTCATGCCGACAAGGTGCTTCAAGTGTAATGCATATCACAGCGCTGCAGAAAGATCCCTTTAAAAATCCTGGTTTATTTAAGGAAAAAATTCCGTCCGTCCATTTGATATCCAGTTGATAATTGGGGGCATTATGTGCTTAATTGTCATGAAAATAATGCATAGACATTTTAATAGTTAAAAAATACAATAAATAAAAGCTTTTTTACATATATACAATATAAATGTAGGATTGTAAAAAATTTTTTTTTACCCATTTCTTGAGTTTTCATGAGATTCACCCCTTTCCTAATATTTGTCACATTATGTGACAAATCCGTTTACCCTATAATTCAATGCAAATCTTTTCAACAGATGTGACATCTGTGTTAAGCACATCAGGAAGACTATGAAAAATATGCGTTTTATCAATATTTAGCATTCATTGAAGTTCTTTTGGAAAGTATCGACATGGATATGTGACAGCTGTGATGTTTTTTTAATCCATATCAATATTTTAAGTTAAACTTTATAGAAATGTGTATGGTGTGTATTTTAGATGCTGTAACTGGGAAGCGTTACTTTTTAATAACCTTTTTGTTGTTCATCAGTTTTGCAGTATGGCATATGTCTTTTTAAAAAAGTACATGGTCTCTAGATTAATATTAAATCCTTAAAACTGCATGTATAATAATGATACAAGATTAGAAATATAAATTCTAATTAGAAATGCTTGTAATGTCATGTCAACTACCCAAAGAAATCCCTATCCAAATCCTTGAGGTTTGTGTAAATCTTTGAGCTAGTTGGGGATGTTGAATATTCAAGTTCTTTCTGTTCTGTCTTTGAACACAGGCCAAATGTGATGCTCAACAGGATAAGAAATCCGACTGAACGAATACCACACTGCACGCTCAATTTCCTGCATCCTCATTGGCCGACAGCAGCTCCGCTGGGCTGTGCATCACTCCTCTGGCATCTGAGTGTAAGAGCAGGGTTCCATCACTTATAAATGTGTTTAATACAGGATTTATTAAATGCCTGCAGGTTTTTGACACACTGTAAAATGTATTCTTTCTATTTGTTTTTTTCTGTGATTTTTTTCTGGTTTTTAATGTTTATTTCTAGAGTTTGGATCATAAAGACAGCATAAAATGTCCAGCTTGGAGTTAATTATTGAATGTTCACTGACATGTGTATTACATTGAACGTGATCTTGAAGTGTCAGTGTGTATGCACAGATAATAATTTGGCCTCATTTATGAAACACAAAACTTTAATGTGAAAATTTATATGAGAACGCTTTTTCTTTCTGCTTATGTTTCACGAATGAGGTTTGTTGTTTTAAAAGGACCAAGAAAAACGTTACCGCATGACGATAAGAGGTTTGAGTTGAAATTTCGGAACGAAAATTCATTCATAATTGCTGTTTAAAACTAGTTGCTTTATTTTTCTTGCCTTACAAGAAACCTTTGCTCTTTTCTTACTGTGAATTTGGATATTTAGTTGCAGTGCAAAAGGCCTTGGTTAATTTTAGACAGTTGATTTACAAGCTCCACATTACACTATACACCCAAGATGCAGTTGCTGTAAGCGATTAATTTTTTCTTTTTTTCATGGAAAGGTATGCCAAAAATTTTACTGCTACCTGAAAGATATTAATGACGATGTTTCTGCCTGTCAATCATTTTGCTTGTTATCATTCTATTGTTGTTGCAGTGAATTATTGAGACATAATGCCATTTTTATGGCCTGCTGATCATAACATTTGTCAGCTGAGGGCGCTATTTTGCTGCTGTTGTTTTTGACAACAGTTTCTGCTCATGATGGTGTTAAAAAAGCTCATTTGGTATCTTTAGAGTGTGGCATTTTGGGAAAAGTGGGCGTGGCTTATCCAACGGCTCAGGACATTTCTAGAATGGCTAAAATCGCTTACAGCACCTTTTAAAGAAATGGTTCCACCAAAAAAGAAAATTGTCATAATTTACAAATGTCTTTTTGTAAAACCCATATGATTTTATATCCTCGATGGAACACAAAAGGAGATGTTAAATGCAATGAAAGTGAATGGTTTTCCATAGAAAATAATTTTTGTTTTGAGGGTTAATAAATGATATGGAAGATATCCTTGTGTTATTTGTCCCGGGTGTGGGATAGCTTCCGTATTCCAGTCTAACGTTTTATACTTCCATGGAAATATTTTGTGTTCCATGGAAGATAGAAAGTCAGAAATGAGGATGGAATTTCCTCTTTAAACTGTTCACTTGCCATTGCTGGTAATATTCATGGTTGTTTACAATCTAATATTTTACATGTTGTTAAATGCTCTTGGTTTCTTTGGTGAATGTCACAGTCTAGCATATGTAAATGTTTAGCTTGTAAAGGTTGCTTTAAGTCATCCAACATAATGACATCACAGCCAAGTTTAAATTGGTTTGTGTAGGAATGCCGTTTGTGCTTTGTTGCGCTCCCATGGGAAAAGGTCATTGGCTCGGTGACATGCTGTTAGATGATTCCGATTCAAGACCACCTGGGCTGTTCGCAATCATTACAATGTGGGGAATGCCGTCTGCTACCATGATGATAGCTTATGGTTTTGTTCATTTGAGTGGCTATATTAGCGAAACGTTACCAGAGCCACAACGAGTCACAAAATGTCAATGTATACATTAAGATGGAGGTTTTTGGAAGAAGGATGACCGCAAAAGCAACTCGTTATGTCATGTAATTACCAAACAAATAAATAAATAAACAGACTCTATAATACTGTCTAGGGGCCTCTTTCTTTGTAGCTTGTTCTTCTTAATTTCAGTGTATATTTTTGTCTTGATCTGTTTTTTAAAAAAAAAACAGCCTTGCATTGTAATGGCAGTGATGGAATAACAATCTTTGGCCGTCATGGAACGCGTTGTATCATTAATGGATGATCATGACACACTGTTCTGATAGGTGCGCTGTTGTCTGCCAAAACGTCCATCTCCCTTTTCTCCACATCAAACTCTGAGTATTTTGTGTTTTGGTGATATGCTTTATTTGGATGCTGATAAACAAAAGCAAGGAAATCAGTTATTAGGATCTAAAGCGAAACATAAAGGGTTTTCCTGAAATAAGGGGTAAAAAACAAAACACCCTTGAAATTTTGACAGTTTATGTCCAAATGTTCATTAAACTCACTATAAAATGCCCACTATAAAATAATATTTTCAATTTTTTTTTTTTTTTTTTTTTTTTTTTTTTTCCAATTCACAATGACTGGGAAAAAAAGCACTTAAAGGGAGTCATTTTTAGTTTTTATCAGTCACCGGAATACGGAGCCCCTTAGAGGGCAGGATGGGATTTTTTTTTTTTTTTCCTGAAATGGTAAAGTTTTGCATTCCTGTGCAATAAATTTAACTATGGTTTTACTATAGTAACCACACTTTAATCATGATATATGTAGTAAAACCATAGTAATAATACATCAAAATTAAAACTATGGTAATAAAAATCATCGTTTTGTGGTTGGTATGTTTTACTATACAAATATAATTGGATTTGTATAGTAAAACCATAGTTACTATAAGGTACAATATTGTAACAAAGTTCGTTATATGGAAGGAGGAAGTGAGACCAGGTATGTTCATCTCTAACGGGTAATTTACTGTACACACAAAAAGGCTCTTTTCAGCCAAACACTTTTATTAACACAAACACATCTCAGAAGCTCGGCTTTCTCTCTCTCTGGGACTCTGGCGCGGTCTCTCCATTTATTGCTCTTCCCAGTGCTTACTGCAATCAGAAACCGCATTAGACATTATAGCGCTCAAGTGTGCACCCTTATCGCTTTTTTTTTTTTCTCTGGTTTCACTGTTGCCCAGCTTTTACGAGTCCAGTGAGAAGTTGGCAGGGTCCTGCCCCGCAGTCGATACTCACTCAGAACAGAGAATCGTGTATTTTACCATAATACTCAACTCACATATATCTAGACTTGTGCTGCAGCATATTAACTCAACCCGGACTCCAGTTTCTCCTCTTTGTTTTTTCAGTATACAGCCGAAGAGATCTCTTCACAGTAGAGACTATTCCAAAGAAAATCATTCAGAAGCTTTTATACATTATTGCATACGTAACTCACTTAATACTTAATTACTTCATTCTGATTGGTTCTAAGCCTAATGAAAAGTTACAAAAATCGCTCTAAGCAGATAACGAAATCAAAGATTTTACACCAAATAGTTAGAGGAATGTCAATTTGGGTAAATGTGCTCTTCTAGCTTTCTCTTTTAGTGCATTCACTGCCAGACAAAAACAGATCTTTAGACCGAGGTAGTGTCGGGTGTGTTCTATTGCCGTGTTTCTCAGAGTGAATGTGCATCTGGTTTCCTGTAATGTCTTTTTTCTGGAAGATAATAATTGTAGTTTTTTTTTCAGATTGACTGTCAGGGCCCAGTTCTGACAGTAGTTCTCCATCAGGTCCAGGTGCTGCTGTTCTTGAGCAGTAGCGAACAGCAGCACCAGATCATCTGCATAGAGAAGAAATTTAACTTCAGAATGATTTCAAGTTAGACAGGGTGTTGCAGATTGTTCCAGAATCATTGCCGACTCATTAATGTGAAAGTTGAACAGAGTTGGACTCCAGCTGTTTTTTCTTTCTTTCTTTTTGCTTTCAAATGCTTGAAACACATAAATAACCAGATTTTATTCATTGTGAATCCATAGTGATGTAATAGATTTTAGTAAAACCATGGTGTATTTATTGCGAGTGAACACAAAACTATTTCTGAAAATGAATTCTCTCCCTGTCCACCAAGGGGCTCATGATAGGGAGGGAATTTTGTTTTTTTGGAATAGCTTTGCATTCCTTCGCAATTATGCTGAATTAACCATGGCTTACTATAGTAATATTGTAGTAAAAACAACTATATTCACAATTTTTATTTTTATTTTTTTTGGGCCGAAAACCATTGTTTGGATACAATTAACCATGGTTTTACTACAGTGATACTCTAGTATAGTAACCATGGATTTAGTATAGTAATATTTTATTTAACATGATTGTAGTAACCTCTTTTTTTTTTTTTTTTTTAAGATATAAACATATATTATTTTATATAATATTTTTAATAGAGTTTTTTTCTTGGCAGAAACCATTATTTTTAATACTGTAATATTGTAACAGCTATAGAAAACCATGGTTTGGATACAATTAAACATGGTTAATTTTTCATTTTCCTGTATGACGTTTCACTATGAATATCATAATAAAAAGATGCTTAATGTAGAATAAACATGGTAAATGATGTGGTTTAATATGATTTTTACTACAAATACTACAGTTCAACTATGGCTACTGTATAGTAAATAGTTAATTTATTGCAAGGGAATGCTAAACTATTTGAGAAAATATATTCCACCCCAATCCTAAGAAGCTCTGTACCATTCACTTGCTGTGTGTGTGTGTGTGTGTGTGTGTGTGTGTGTATATATATATATATATATATATATATATATATATATATATATATATATATATCCATTAATGAAAGTGAATGGGAACTGAGGCTGTCTATGAAGTTCTACTATTCTGCCTAACATCTGTTGAGTTTCATGGATGAAAGTAATTCATGCGGGTTTGGAATAATATGAGGGTAAGTAAATGGTGAAGGAATTTTCATTTTTGGCTCTAAGTACAAGAGTAAGTTGCCAATAATTTATTTTGCTTAAACATATTTATAGAACATTAAACATTATTAACATGGACTCATGGATTATTTAAACCTTTTTGCATCAAGCATTTGCAGAGCTTTTTCAAATGTAGGCATATACCTGTTGGAGTTTTGCTAATCTTGGCTTTTATTAAATGATTCACAACATTACAAATGGGTCACGCTGAATTTTTGACCCAGTTCCATGTTTGCAGAATATTTCTTCTTGCATTTCATCCTGTTTTGTCAGTATGCCAGTGTTCCAGTTGTTGAGCTGCTGATATGAAACGAATGAGATGTCGTGACTGCTCGCACTTTAGTCTACGTTCTACATCGTGGATACTACAGACTAACATTTGGGCCAAAGTCTCATTTGAGATTATGTGCTCCAGTTAGGACGTGGCAAGATCTGATAATACACCACTACAGTATTTGCTGAACAACATATTCTGATATCAGTCTGCTTTTTTCCCCTTTGAAAGCATTGTATAGCAGGCCCGGATCAGGAATGGTTATGCCGTTTTAAATCTATGTTGCATAAACACATATTATTATGTAATGTCTACACAAGCCTGTCATGCTTCTATCAGTATCTTGATTAGTAACTGCATACAGTAGTCAAAAATACAATAGATCTCTTTCTTTTTTTCTTTTTACAAGTCTACTATATAGATAGACTATCTGCTTGCCCATCCAATAGAATATGGGGGAATGTTCAGGGAAACCTGTTTGAACCTTACTGTAAATACCTGTTTTGTATTTTGTGAATTTGCACTTGCAATGCAAAGGACCGGTGTATGAATCCTGAAGAGCACGCGAGTTGGCATGTGAGCTGAAAATGAATTTTCTTCAGCAATTGTTTTTCATGCCACGTTTACTCTTTATGACACTATCGTTTAAGGTTTAGGGTGGAGATGTATGTTTTGTTGATTTAAAACTCAATACAGCATAACCTTTTAAAACCTTGTTCGTTTGAGAGAAAATTGAACTTGCAAATAAAAGCAGCACACAGACATTTTGCCTCGGAACTAAGGCTGTACGTGTAAGGAACCACGTAATATCATTTTGCAAAAATGACACCACTACATCATGCAAACATGTGGTGAAGTGAGTGGGAGCTGATTTCAGCTGTTGGGATCCTGAACGCCCGTCTGTTCCAAGCTCTGGACAGAAATAGAGCAGAGTAGCTCAGCTAAACATAGTCAACAAACTTCTGCCAGCCACTGTCCCGGCTTAATATGGCAGCTGTGCACTCCTGACAAAATGGGCATTTGTCTTTAAAACCAGTCTGAACCGCATTGGTATTATGACTTGCCCTCCTATTTGTCCTGGTGATCAGGTCTGAAGACAACAACCAGGCAGCCAGGAAAATTCATGTGATCATCTTGCATATGGTAGAGCCAAGTAAGATCTTGACACAAACAGCCCTTACAAAAAATGCACTGATGTAATTATAGTTTCTAGTCTCAGTCACCATTCACTTTCAATGTATTGGAAAAAAATGCAATGAAAATAAGTGGTCAATTGAGAATAACCTACTGCCAAAATACCACCATTAATACCGTAAAAACAGCTTTAAGAATATTTCTGTAATTTGAATTTCTACTTCCATTTAATTCAGTTATTACAAAACAGTAGTATGGTAATCATCAGGAATTGGTTGGATAATTAAAAGTGGGTGCTCCATACTAATATCAGCGCAAGTTATTACATTTTGGCCAAAAAATTATGTAGAAATCTTTGAAATAACAGCAGTGTTGAGTGTAATCTGATTACAAATGTATTAGTTTACTGTAAATCAGTACTGTAACACATTGCAATATAAATGAGTCTAATCAGATTACAGCTACTTTCAATTAAGTTAATTACTTTTAACCCTCATATTGCGTTCGGGTCATTTTTGACCCGGGAGAGGTAGATTATAAAATTAAATAGTTTTTAGAATAGGAACCAAACATTGGGACTGTCAAGACTATCAAAATACACACATTGGTATTTATTTATTTTTTTGTTGAGATTTTTTTTAAATAAAATTGTTAAAGAGCGAACCATTTAAAAAAGTTACATATTTTGTGTTCACGGGTCAATTTTGACCCGGGTATCAATTGTGGCTTTACACATGATATTATGTAGAGATTTTTGTACACCTATTAATTATATATTTACGTATAAACGCCACTTACATTTTGCTTCTTTCTTTTACTCTCACATTTTTTTTTATTTTTTACTCTCACTGGGACTGCATCTTGATTACACACATGCACACATTTTTCATACTGTCCCAACTTTTTTGGAATTGGGGATGTATTACTGTCTGGGGTGTGGTGAGAGCAAAAGTTCATGCACACTTTAGTCTTAATACAGCTGGAAAGAGGAAATTGTCCTTATTTTACTCTGCAGCCATCTGATGCTGAACCAGCTTACAGCATACACATCAACATTCGGCAGTTCATGCAAATAAATAAAATAGATTTTGCTTAAAAACTTAGTAAAGAAGTATTAATGCTGTATACTTATATAGTTGTACAGTTGTTTTGATGAAGTTTAGTTGAAAAAGAATATGTTGGTTTCATAACGTTTGACCACCAAGTTGTATTTAGCCGTTATAAGTAATAGAAAATATATGTAAATTACTAGTAATTCTCCATATTAGATTTTTATATAAATTGTATATTATTTTATATTTAGAGAAAAAGTCTTCACACGTATCACACTGGTTTTGCTGTAGTAAATGCATATTTGAAATTTCAAAGAATTTCTACATTTAATTTAAAAAATATATATATATTAGTTATCAAATATAAATGTAAGGAAACAGTAAGGACCTATTAATAAACCATCGGGATATGAATGGGTTATAAGCTTATATTCCACCAGGTCAAAATTGACCCGCAAATGCAAAAGGTGTGTGCAGATTCTGAACGCAGTAGGAGGGTCAAGCTCATTACTTGGGTTTGAAATATCTCTAAAATAATATAAAATTTAACAAAAAATCTAAAAGTAAAAATACTTTTAAAACATGAATTATGTCTCTACATTTTTGTGACAGCTGAAGCGTGCTGAGTGAATGAATGTATTAGTGTGACAATGAAAGAAGGAAATGGATATTTTCAATTCGTTTGGTAGAAAAAAAAATGTTCTGTGAAGTTTTTAAAAAAGTAACTTAAAAGTAATTTGTAATGTGAATGCATTGCCATCTGATTACAATTTAAGTGAAGTCATAAGTAATTTGTAGTGGGTTACTTTTTTGAGTAACCTATCCAACACTGAATAACGTACAATAGGGTCAAATTTATTTTCATTTTGACGATAAAGATTTTGCTTCATTGAAACACACAACCCAATAGTGAGACATGCTCATTTGTTTTTGTTTTTTTGTTTGTTTTTTTTTTTTGTCTTGTGGGGTGTTGTCAACATTTGCAACATTCATCATCTGTACTTTGGTGACGACAAAAAATGCAATGACATATTTTTCATGGAGTTAGTTTATTGCCATTTGTTGCTTTGATTTAGGCAGGTGGATCAGCACAAAGCCCTCCTTACACGGAGAGGGATACTGTTAGATAGATGGAACACTAACATTTACTGTACACTTTACCCTAATTACTATGTTAGATTTAAAAATGGCAACCAATGTTACATCACAGTATGTTACAAACCACAAGAATGAAAGACGTCAATGAGCTAATTACCAGGTCAGCAGTGTGAATTTTCAAGACAGTATCCTCACCCAAAAAGCTTCGGACTGTCTCTCATTAGATGACTCTTTCAAGAGCTGCTTTATAATTTCATTCTACTCCTATTGCATCAACTATATTAAGATTTTTGAATTCTGCAACTAAGTCTAAACCATCTCACAAAGTATTGTCTTTGGAATCAGCATTTCCTAATGGACCTTGGTCAGCATAGACTGCATATTATTATCTTTGATGTAAGGAAATATGTTGTCTATCCCGGCTTAGGTACATTGAGTTAATAAATGAATGCATTAGAGACAGAAAAATCTAAATTTGAGAAAAATGTGTTATTAGCTGTGATACATTCCCTTTAAGTGTTTCTTGTGAAATGTTTGCTTCCTATCTCGACCAGCCTCATTCAGCAAACTTTTCGTGAAAAGATACTGTCGAGAACCATTTTGGCAGAGCACAAGAAATGACACACAACATTTTTTTCTTATTTTGTTAACACATATAATTTTTTTTTCTAGATAATCATTTCTACATTAAACATTACTAATCACTATATAATAATTGATCTACTGACCAACCCAAGCTCTTATTTGGATGGAAAGATAAAATAATGTTTAAAATTGTGCATATTTGGTAATGCCTTAAAAACTAAAATTGTTTTGTTGTCTTTAAAATATAAATACATCTACAAGCGATCAGCTCTTAAAGGGATAGTTCATCCAAAATGAAAATTCTGTCATCATTTAAAACCCATATGACTGACTTTATTCTGTAGAACACAAAAGGAGATGTTATACGGAATGACAGCCTTAGTCACCATTGACTGTCATTGCATTTTCTTCTCTCCATACAATAAAAGTGAATGGTGACTGAGCTAACAACCCACCTAATATCTCCATTTGTGTTCCATGCAAGAAAGGAAGTCATATGGGTTTGTAATGATGACAGACATTTTTTTTGGGGTGAACTATCCCTTTAAATTTGATTTGTTGTTTGCAGGTTTGCTTGATTAATAGGACTAAAACTGTTAAAGCATAAAACCTTTTGTAAACCAGTATATTGAAATTTAAACCAGTAGGGAAGTCCAGTTCAGTCTAATGTCTTCAGATTTCTGAGTGTCACTTAAAACATTTCATTCTCGCTAGAGAAAGTCACAAAGGCATGTTCACCTCAAACAGGGAAATGTTTTTGCCTCCTAAATGGGTACATGTCAATAAAATGTCTTATATATAACTTGTTCTGTGTTTAAGGTGTAAAAACACTGAATTGCCATTTTTGAATTAGGAAGGTTTAATTTTCCCTCATAAATTTGTGAATTGTACAGGTGTAGGCTAGCTTCATGGGAATAACAGAGCGAGGAAATAATAGGCATAAACACAAGTAAACATCTCCAATTTAGGTGATTTGTTCAAAGAGAACCAAACTGAGCTGGATTCTGGGTGGTCGGCAGAAAATACTGGATTTTTACACACACAAATAATCTAATACATTTAACAACTGTAGCACTTGATATTCAAAATAAAATCATTTTCTTGTGCTATCTGTCTCATAGTCCTTCCTGCAACTGCATTGCAGCATTTCAGTAATAATTCCCACTCCATATTTTTATCTTTTATCAAAAGTACATACAGCATCAAATGTTTAAAATATAACACACAGTTATCCAATATGTATTTATATATGCATATAAGCAAAATAAAAGCCTTCACAAAATAAATCTCTGATTTATTTTACAGTATGTAAAATAAAAACAAACAAAAAAATTCTAACACGATTAAAAAGTGCTAGCAGATTATTTTACAAAAATGTGCAAATGTATTCTGAAGCCTTACATTATACAGTCTAATTTGTACATTCTGATTACATCTACGATGCCACAATGATTTAGTGTATGAGTTGTGACTTCTAAAGGGCAGAATTCCCACAAGTCGGAATGAGGTCAGTTTTCCGGGACACTTCGGTAAAATCTTGGCTATTTGTCCATGGGTTCCCAACTTAAGACAATTGAAGGCAAAGTTTGGCAACTATGTGTCAACTTACTGTATAACGTTTACCTGTGAAAAACAGCACAAGCACCTGACATTGGAAAAGTTTCGACTTGAAACCTTGGATTGACTTTGAATTGATTTTGACAAATCATTGTTAACATTATTTTTTTGTTTTTGTCTTTCCATTAAGACAAATTGCTTTAAAATGTAAAATATGCCATTACTGTTACCATTGTTATTGGAAATATATATATACTGTACACTGGTGGCCAAAAGTTTGGAATAATGTACAGATTTTTCTCTTATGGAAAGTAATTGGTACTTTTATTCACCTAAGTGGCATTCAACTGATCACAATGTATAGTCAAGACATTAATAACATGAAGAATTACTAATACAATTTAAAAAAAACATGTTCAGAACTTCTTATTATAAACTATTAAGAGTTCTTATCAAAAATCCTCCATGTACAGCAATGACAGCTTTACTGATCGTTGGCATTCTAGCTGCCAGTTTGTCCGGATAATCAGGACACATTTCACCCCACGCTTCCTGAAGCACTTGCCATAGATGTTTTCGGGACAAGACAGACCTTACAGTCTAGCTGATCCCACAAAAGCTCAATGTGGTTAAGATCCATAACACCCTTACCAATTATCTGTTGTCTAATGTCTGTGTTTCTTTGGCCACTCGAACCTTTTCTTTGTGTTTTTCTGTTTCATATTGTTGTATAACTTTGGCAACTCAAAAACAAACACAAAGACAATGTTAAGCTTCATTTAACAAACCAAATAGCTTTCAACTGTGTTTGATATAATGGCAAGTTATTTTCTAGTACCAAATTAGCAATTTAGCATGATTACTCAAGGATAAGGTGTTGGAGTGATGGCTGCTGGAAATGGGGTCTGTCTAGATTTGATCAAAAAGGATTTTTTTTTCAAATAGTGATGGTGCTTTTTTTTTTTTACATCAGTAATGTCCTGACTGTACATTGTGATCAGTTGAATGCTACTTTAGTGAATAAAAGTACCAATTTCCTTCCAAAACAGCAAAATCTGTACATTATTCCAAACTTTTGGCCACCAGTGTATATATATATATATATATATGACATTATGACAACTGTTTTTTTTTTTTTTTTTTTGCACTGATTTTAAAAAAATGCCTAAATATCTTTCTTTGGATGTTTCAGTGACAATTTTAAATCATAAAAATTAAAAGAAAAGAAAATAGTCTGAGAAAATACTAATACTGGCACTCAAATTCAAAATATAGTACTCAAATTGGATTAACAATTAAATGCATCTATGACTCTCTTTTTTTGCACCTCTTCATTCAAAATGTCTGCAGTAAAAACTCTCTAGATGTTTCCAAAGATTTACTTTTCAGGAAGACACATCAAGGACACAGTATATTTAAGCTGTACTAGGTAGATGAGATATTGATTTATGGCAACCGAAACCATCTTCTGACCAACAGAGATGGAAAATCATGCTCCATTTGGCACATATATCTAACACAGTGATATCATGCTCAAGGTATTGAGGTCACCTGTCTCAAACAAAGACACATCAAGCATATCTACACTCTACGCTCTTTAGAAATAAAAACGCACATTTGGCAACTATATGTGGTCTTATCGATGTGACATTTAGTTTGATTGCTAGTATGAACGTAAGGTTTAGTGTTGATTTTTAAAACATCTTTTTATTCTTGATTTTTGTTGCTCTAATAAGTAGTATAAATTATTTTAGTTTAAAAAATAATCTGCACAAGATTTTATTCATTTAAGAAAGTGGATTGCTATTTATCATCACACTTTTGTGAATATCGTTATGGGCCAAATTGTGTCATTGATATATTGGCAAAACGTTTGTAGCTAACCTTCATTTTGATTATGTGCTTCTCGTTTGGATATGTTTTATACTTATGTGTCAGTGCAAAGAGACCGTTGACATGTTCAGGAAATTGGCCTGTGGGAATTGTGCCCTTTTCAGAATTGATGTACTACACCCAGGTTTAACAATTGACCCAGGTGCAAATTTATGAGTTGTCAGATTAGACACTATATTTTACCCTCCAAAGACATGCTGATTTTGCCCTGCCAAGTGTGGATAGCTGCAATAAACATTGCACATAATGTTTTTAGTTTAGGTTGCAGTTTAAAGACCCATTGAAATAAAAATGTTGTGGCTCTTAATTAATGTTTATTAGCTTTGAAGCCATCTATATGCAAGTGTACTCTTAAAAGTTGACTAAAAACTTTAGCCAATATATACATTAAAACAGACCACAAATATTGATGACTCATCTTGCACTTAACACATTATTGTCCAATCAAATGTGAGAATGATAACACCCCTACCCCAAATACAGCTTGCAACTGACTAGAAAGTAGAAAATCATGGTTCATGGCTATGACGTAATTAAAGCCTTTTAAGGACATTTTTAAAAAGGGGTCAAGATCCCTGACTTATTCCCTGCCCCAAATTCCTGTTTCTATATGAAATACACCAACGCAGAAAACAAAACTTGTTAAACTATTTCACGGGGTCTTTAAAATGATGAAAAATTAAATCTGTAATCATTAATTTCCATAAACTGTTATTTGTATTAAGACTGTTAGAGGATAGAATTTCACATAAAATTCCATAAAATTTTTAATTAATACTGATCAACCAGCTTGCCTTAGGAGGGTTTTCGTAGGCTTTCCCTTTGATTTTTGTCTACATAACACTCTCAAAAATTATCACCTTGTTCTCCTCAGTTCCAGGAGACAGAGAGGCTAGGCTTTTAATATCAGTGTCAGGGGCCATGTATTCGAGGTGATGGGCTCCCCACACTGGTTTGGTCAGACTTTCCCAACGCTGCATACAAACACAAAGCACATACTGAATGAATCCCATGCAATTACATTCTCTACAGAATAACAATACTATGCTTTTTGGGAGTTCACATTATAATTAGGAATAATGTACAGTCTTATATCACCCTGAACAGTTAATTTAGCTATGTCCATTATAATGAGAATCTTGCACTTGGTTATTGAAAATCTAAACTAAATATTTTTATTTAGTTTCATTAGGTTTTCCCACATTATTTCTCTTGCATTCTTTACTTGTTTTTCTACATATATGCCACAATCCTCAGTTGTCACTGTATTCCATGTGTGTGTGTTTGAAAGCAAAAACTGATGGAGGGGAAGCACTGTGATCTATCTACAGTGGAATGACAACCATTAGCCTACTTACTATAAATACACACATTGCTCTCTCTCATGAGTAATTATAATGCCTTTGATTGAGGTAACTGACCAATAGTCCAAACTTCAGTGGCACCCAACAGCTAAATTAAACTTCTTTGTTTGTAATATTGCTTCTTGTTTAGAATCTGATTTACTTGTTTGTGGGTTCAATCCTTGAAAAGTGGGGGCTGGTCAGGTATCATGCAAATAAAAAATACTACTCTTATGTGACTCTCCATAACTTTGTTATGTTGGAATACTGGAATCAAAATGGAGCTAGATGCATAGTATTCTGTGTATTCTAGCCTAGAAAAGTGGGGACTAGTCCGGGATCATGCAAATAAAAAATTGTACTTTGCTCCTCTCCACTACTTTTGTTATGTTGGAATACTGGAATCAAAAATGGAGCTTGTTGTATATTATTTTGTGGGTTCAATCCTTGAAAAGTGTGGGCTTGTTTGGGATCATACAAATAAACAATACTACTCTGATGTGACTCTCTTTAACTTTTGTTATGTTGGAATACATGAATAAAAATACAGCTTATTGCAAAGCATTTTGATCTAGCTAGTTGCAGTTATTGGAAAATAAAATGATGATTACACATTACATACCTCTCTGAATGTTCCCTTGGCTCCAGCAAGCTTGTACACAAGGCTAACAGGGATACAGAGCATGGACGAGAGAGCTAGACACCATCCAATCACCTCTCCCCACCATGGGTACACGTACACATTATTGTAGGTCAGAGGCTTGTAGTTCATCAAATGAAAAAGGAAGATACCCTGAAAACACAGGAGAGAAGAGCACCCATATCAGTGCCAGATTTAAAATCATTTTCTGATTTGCTACTGTACAATTACAGACATTGAACTCCCTGACCTTTACTCTACTCAGGAGCTACTCAAGAACTTTCTTGAAGAATATATGAGGGCAGCTTTCTAAGAGATAGAGTTTCCTTTCTGGTTGTAGTAATGAATGCACATCATAGACCCATATATCTTTGAAAAATGTTTTTGTCTTGTCTAATAATCCTGCCACTTGACCAATTAACATGAGTATTAGTTCCTCTTGTTATCAATTTTAACATCTTCCAATAGCCTTGTCATCAGACAATAAATATTCTGTTTTCATTCTTTTTAGTGAACTTCAAGGATTTTCATATTTTAAGATTTAAAGTCTGGGTCTGGGACAATGGTAAAACAATAAAAACAATTTAAAAAGTAGCAAAAGTAAATAATGAAGGCATGACAAAACATTTCCAATACCGTTTTAATGCGACTTTCATGTAAATTTGAAATCTGTTACTTTTAATTAAAAAAAGTACCCAAGTACAAAACATAAATGTGCCCATAATTAAAGAAACACCCATAGAAATTGTGTAAACTAAGTGTTTTTTTTTTTATTTTAGAATTGTGTGTACATCTTATTAGTCACCATTAAATTGTATTATACCGGCTATAGGCCATTGAGCTAAGTCAACAAATGGGAGAGTTTTCAAATACTCACCATGCAAACACATGGAGTTATAAAGGACCAGCACCACTTTATCCACGGGAATGGCCGGTAACCAATCATACGGGCAATATCATCCATGAACCTGTCAGCACCTGCAGACAGCAACACAAACTCAGCACTCTTTTATTTAGGATTAAAAAGTGTTACTGTCATCACACAGTCAAATGTTCTATTTTTATCTCTTAATGCAACAAACACGGCAAGATAAATGCTAGTAATACATATATAATGTAAATAAAACTGATAAGAGATAAAACATAACAATAGCTACACTAAGCGATTCTCACCATAAACCCACGCGACAACCACGCATTCCCAGAATGCTTGCCACAGCAGGGTCATTCCACTGGCTGAATAGTAGTCAAAAAGCTGGAAGACGTACATCCCTCCCTAGAAAAGCAGATGTATATGGGTAAAGAAATTATATAAGGGTCAAAAGGAAATTAAAATCTACCCTAGTTACTATGTTAATAATTGTCCCTGGCCTTAAGGTGCATGATTAATCAGCATGTTATTTTAAACTTGATATATTTATTGTTTGATAATCTTTTACTGTATGTGTATAACGTGCACTTTACAAGTGTTGCTACTGTAGCAATAAATGTCCCCTGAGGGATTAATAAAACATTTTCTCTTCTATTCTATAAACCAATAATATCATAACCTAACTTTTGATAATCCAAACAATTAAATCCCATCCCACATTATATCCCAATGAATATTCTTGTTGCACTAGAACATATGTAAAATTATGGAAGTTATTGTAAATACAATTAAAAGCCATTTTATATTGTCTTTAAACAGGAACAATGTTAAAATGTCATCCATGTTAGAAAAAACAATCAACCTAATTTAATGCTACCTGTCAGTTAGTTATTTTTCATTAAGACTCTTTGAAGTTTCCTTGTAGAAAAAACAACTCTTGAGTTATATCACCCCCCCCCCCCCCCCCACTTTACTACAACATGCACTGAATATGATGACCTAATACCCAATGAAAGTGTTAAACTAATATGTTCTTATCTGACAATGTATAAAACTCTATTGATAATAAGGGCATTCAATTTGCATCCTCACACTCGGCAATATTACTCTTGCTCTCGTTATAAAGGGGTGTTTTAAAAAAGGTACTCACCTGTGTAACCATGGAGAGATCTATAATGAAGCATAATAAACAGCAGATTGCCACAGCAACTTCGCGCTGATAACGCATGTAATACTTTCCAGGGAAAAGATCAAGAATCCCAGTTACGAAACCCTCCACACCAACAAACTGTGAAGATAAGTGAAAAACATATCTGTCACTCTAGGTGACTAATAATGAAAACATTTGTTTTGAATAAAAGTCTTATGAATAATTTTTATATGAAGTAATTTAAATGGGTCGCATAAATATATATATTTTTTTATTGTTTTCTGAAGATTGGTTTCTTTTTAGACTAGTTGACTAGTCGGCTTCAAAATGTCCATTTTAACGTCAGTGAAATTAGTCGTTCAGCACATCCCTACTAAACAAAAACATAAAAAATTACTAATAATTTTAAATAATTCAAAAGGAGAAAATGTCGCTTAATAAAAAGTTAATTTCTAGCACTGGATCGTAAAAAAGAGAGTGGCATTAAAAGTTTCCCTACACACAGATATGGTAGTGATATCATGTAGGCCAGTGATATGATGTTTCAGGGGGTACACGAAAATAATTGGATTTTACTATTTTGAACCTTTAAAACAAAATGTAATAGGGATTAGGGTTGATTAAAAATATAGATTTTCTGATCTCCATCTGAACGATCTTGATATTGATTCTTAAAATCCAGAAATCGATCTTTTGCTCAATGCAAAGCACCCAGATCCATTCACTGCATGTCGAGAGTAAAAGTTTGGTTTGGTTCGCATTTTAACATAAACATATGTATATATGCAATTTCAAGGTATCATTTACTGATGTAATACGCTGAATTTGTAAATTTTGTAAAAGCTTAAATGGGACCAAAATGATTAAAAACGAATGATACAACACAGTTTGTAAAAGTAATATTCCATAATGTACCAAGTTAGATGGTCCTCTCTATGATTACCGATATAAGCTAAGAGATTTTATTTCATATGGATGCAAAATGGACATAATATACCCAGAAGAATCTGATTTTGAATCAAGAGCTTGTGAATTGGAATCGAATCAGGAAATCTTTATCAATACCCAGCCCTACTAGGGATGTTAATAGATACACCCAATACTAATTGATAACGATAACATTCAATTATATTTATTCTTTGGTACATATCTTTGGTTTAGTCTCAATAAAGGGGTACTTGAGCCTTAGTGGGGTTGCAGTGGGGGTACTTATGGCAAAAGAGTTTGGGAAACACTGATGTAGGCCCAGTCTCTTACAGACAGGCACACCACCTATACCTCCTGACCTTTAACCTCATCACTCTCTGCAAGTCTTTCTTTGTGAACTGACCTGACTGTCCAGTCCCAGCAGTAGCAGCATGATGAAGAACAGGGCAGCCCACACCGGAGCCATGGGCATCAGAGATACGGCTTTAGGATACGCTATGAATGCCAGACCGGGGCCTGCAGGGAGAAAAGTAGCATGAGAGGGATGTCATCACGGGCTACACGCCGCCCGCAACTCAGACACACTTACAGCACCAACGGAACAGAGAGACAGCACTGAATAAAAGAGAGAGAATGAGAGAAAGAAGCACCTGGATGAGGTGATACTGAGTGATAGCTTGTGAAAAAAGGGGAGGGACAATTTAACATTTTCCTATTTGTTTTATAGTTTTTATTCTTATTGGTTATATGAAATATGGCATGTAGAATTTGTTAATCACTAGCATAACTGAGGACGTTGAAATGTTTTTTAAAAGAGACTTTAAGAGAAAACGCCAGTGTCTCAGAGACATCTATGTATGTTATGTTAACATTGGTCATTTATCATAATACTGGTATCAAACAAGTCCAAAAATGTATACGATTTTAAGTATATTGTAAAAAGTATGTTTAACTTTGTTAAGTGCAAATTATTCTTGAGTTTGTCATTTGAAACATTGTAAGTCACTAAAAGCAGATCAAATCATCCACTAAATGAATAAATGTAAACTGAACTGAGCTGGCTGATGCAGTAATCAAATGACATGAAATTGTGCACTCTTTCGATCTAAAATTAGATACTGTACTGGAGCGGGAGAGAGTTACTACTCACAACAGATACAAATCCAAACTCCTAAAAAAGTAATATTCTAAATTTTTATGATGTATATTGATTCCCTAAGATCCACTTTCTGTATAATGTGGGTAAAGGTTTTTGTGCCAAAAGTCATAATTTAGTTTTTCATAACAAATTTGTATCCTTTTTCAAAACCTTTGAATTAATATGACCATTTTTATCTTTTTGCTGTTGTAACTTTAAGACTTCTAAGTAAACACTCTCTTTACAAGTTTTGCTGCTCTCACGAACAGAGGGCAGATTTGTTGTAGAATCCAATATATTTTTTAATGGCTTCATTCTTTAATAACAGCCTCATTTCGCAGCCTTGGATTACATCAGGCTCACAAAACAACTTGTGCTTACTGTGGCAAAGAAATGTGAATCCTTTGGTGCTGCTCAAACTGTTAACATCAGGCTGAAATGATCAGGGAGCTTGTTAAAAATACACTTCAGCTGCTTGTTTCTAACGTTGCAGATGCAGAGAGTAGCTGCTACACATAGCCAGGATCATCAACATTTTTTTAAATAATTTTTTTTTAAGGTTATTTTCAATAAAGGCTAGTTTTGGAATGAAGAGGAAGTTTTCGAGTTCTGATAGTTACAGTATGTTTACATAGTAAAACACTTTTATTTTAAAATATCAAACAAAAGTTTTATTTTGATTTCTTGTTATATGACCCCTTGAAGGGACTATAGGGGTAGGGTAAAACATCATGTTTTGCCGGTGTATATTACCAGCAAAGCACTGTTTTTACACTTTAAATAAAATAAATGAAACTATTTGATTACTGACAGATGACATGTTGCAAGATAGAGGTCAATCCAATGGATATACGCTGTGACATCCAGAGGAACTATTCTATTTTTAATGTCATGAGTTACAGTTGAATGACTGTGCTCCTTGATTCAACAAAGTCTCATGTTTGGAAAAGGTTAGTGCTAGATGTAAGCTTTTTATTGCATTGTGGTTTAGTTAAAATAGATTTAGATGCCAGCGGTATGACTGGCACTTTCAGGTTTACGGATTTGTGGATTTGAAAACTCGATTTTGATTTTCCCTCTCCTTACCAGAGGATGGATGAGCCTAATACTGGAATTACGTTATGCTGTGCATTTCGGGCCTGCCTGTGTCACAACCGTGTGAAGCGGACAGTCGTAGGGTCTGACTTTAGGGCTAGGCTGTAGTAGAGGTGTAAATGCTAACATTAGATATCAGAGGTTTACCTGCATTGGCAGACTGCTCCAGGACCCCTCTTGAAATCGAGATGTGCACATCTCAAGAGGCAAAGTTCCTGGTTAAATAATCCTTAAATTAATACTTAAATAAAGCCAAAATATAGATATAGAGATATAAATGAATATATATGAATCACAAGATATAGAACGGGACTGAAGACAATCAAGGAAAACTAGTCAAAGCATCAAATTTCTGCTAGGGAATCTAGTTCGCTTTCTAACTGTAACTGTAATTCCGATTGTGTGCTGCAGGAAAATGAAAAATAAGAAAAAGCCACAAACAATGTGTCAATGGTTTCCATCTCAAATGTTTCTGGATACACCACATCACAACCCAATCGAACATCACAACATTGTTCTTTAAGTACACACACACACAACGGCACCTTGGCATCTGCCTCTAAACATCATTCTACACACATCAACAGACAAACACGTAAGGGAAAGACAAGGGCTAACACACACATGCATTCTTACACATATACTTTCAAAACATGCATGTGTGTGTGTCCACATTTGCTGTTCTTCCTGATATTTTTGTAACACCTCTAACAAAAATGAACCTTGTTAACCATAGTTTCCACCAAATCACCCTAGTTACTACAGGTACGTTACTACAACAAAACTGTGTAAGGTAATATTTTGCCTAATCTAATGAAGAAAATAATTAGCCAATATGACAGAAAGATTCAGATAGCTTCAAACACTGTTTCAAGATCCTATATTAGGGTGTTTTTTTCAACTTCGGGCACCTTCAGCAATATGGAAGTCCTGTTAAATGTTTTTTTTTATTTACTGTCTCACAAGTTATTTTTATTTGTCTACTTGCAATGTCCAACAGAGTATGTACATGCATCACAGGAGATTTATGTCACATTTGTCATTTAATTTTTTTTTTTTGCAAAACTCCCACAACAGAGTAATTCCCACACATCTCAAATTCTGAATTGTGTTCAACAGTATTCAGTGGTAGACATGACGGTAACGGAAATGAAATTTTAACGTACATTTTTTTTGTATATCCCTTGTATTGCAAAGGCTAATTACATAGCTAACATTTTCTGAATTCAAAATACACACAATTATGTAATATTATCACACTTTTTGCATAATTTGACAAAATTACAGCTTGAATGGTAAAAATGGCCAATAAAAATATTAATTCACAAGTGATATTTATCTTTTTTCTTTGTTTTTTCAAGCATGCTCTTCACTGACACTTTTGTCAAATGTTAAACAAGTACACTAACTTTTGAAAAAACCTTATTAAGGGCAAAATCATTTGGTGTGGTGGAAAAATGTTTTGGACAGAAGTCATGTTTGAAAAATGTATAAAAATAGTTTTCACACAAACACTGAAATGGTTTAAATGTTTATTTCACTCTTTGTTTAGACTATAGTTTTAAACATGTCATTATCTGTATTTTTATGCTGGATTTTCATAGTTTAATAATACAACTTTGGATCTACTTTGAAGGTTGAAACAATAAATTCTATAAATAATAGGAATTTGAAAAGTACCAAAAATAAATGAAGGACCGGTAAAAGGTCTGAATCAGTTTTAATGTGACCTTCATATTACAAGAAGAAGAAAGGAAATGGAAAACTGTTCGTTTGAATAAAAATCAACCCCCGGGACATGAAATTGCCTGAAGTTGAACAAACACCAATGAATTAGGGACAGAGCACTTATGGTATGAGGACCCTATTGTTCTTCTAGGATTTTATTATTTTTTCCCCAAATGAATTGCATTTTTGAGGGCCTAAACTTACTCGAAATCTCATGAAACTTTGCACATGCATCAGAATTGGTGACAATTTATGATATGGGTTTCAGCAAAATGGCTCAATAGCGCCACTTACAATCTTGCAATGATGTGCGCTTTAAGGTACGTTTCACCTACACGTACAAATCAGTACACACATGTAACATGCCAATGCCTACAAAAAAGTCTCTTAAACCCAAGCCCTAAACTCAACAGGAAGTCAGCCATTTTTATTTTTCTCTTAAATTTTTGCTCAGTTTTTGCGATTTCCAGGCCTCGTACTTTAACAAACTCCTCCAAGAGATTTAATCAGATCTACTTCATATTTGGTTATTCAAATCTAAAGGCCTTGGCTATGCTAAATTGCAAAGCTTTTGAGTTTTCACTGCATGCCGTGGCCGTGACTGTCTGACAAAATTTTGTTTCGCCATGAAACAGGAAGTTGTTATAACTCATACATACAATGTCCAATCTGCCCCAAACTTCACATGTTTGATAATAGTTCCGGCCTGAATACATCTACATGCCAATATTCAGTTGTAGTCATAGCGCCACCTATTTGGAGTGATATTCCCCTGGCACAGTAGCCCCAACGTGCACCAGAGTGCGAGGGCCCGTTCATCGCTGCTTGCAGCTCTAATTATTATTATGATACTACCAAATGTGCAGGAATGATCTGAAAAGTGGGGTGTACATGTAATAAACCTTAGCTGGGCTCATGAATATTAATTAGGCAATGTAATATTCGCTCAGTATTCGGAACTGAATTGCTGAAAGACAAGTGGGCGCTAGCCATATTAGACACTATATCAGACATACACACCATGGCAAAACAAAACAAATCTGCTAAAAAATTATGATTACTAAAATCAGAAAAGGTATGTGTGTAAAGGGGTGGTCTTGATTATACAGTAAAAACCTTAACTGTAGTTACTAGGGCATTGTGGAGGGAACTATGGTTACTATAGTAAAGTTTTGTAAGGGATGTAGACTGCTATGATATAATTAACACTTGTGTAATATTAGCGTTCTTTTTATGGTCACTGCATGCCACATCTATTAGTGATCCGTGCAAGCGAGATGAGGATTTGAGTCACTTGTATGAACTTAGTGGCACCTTGCCAGGTCATTTAAAAAAATTATCACTTCATAACCTCACTGTCCTTTCTCTCCTTCAGGCCAAGAACATGTTGTTCTTACAGAGCATTAACAAACCAGTGCACTAGTTCTGTGCCTCAAGGTAAAACTGATTTTGAAATGGTACACAGGACAAATTGAACATGCAGAGGAACAGAGTAAAACCATTATCACTAAAATGCCCATGGGGCTCATGATATTAAAGATTGGATATGTTCTTGTTTTAAAAAACAGGCTATAACAAGGTAACATTTTCAAAAGTCTACCCACTTTTTTTTTTTTCTTTTTTTTTTTTACATCCAATTCATATGCTTTGCTATAAGGTTAAACTATATTGGTTTAAATTGTGGGGTCAGCTATGGTTCACATTATATGATAAATCTCATGCTCAAACATTATTATATGGTTTAAGGATCTTAAAAACACCCTGTTAAATACAGTTGATGGGTAAACTGAATGTCGGTAAAACTAAATGTTTCAAATAATTCTAATGAAAACAATGTTCAGAAAATAACTACATTCACACAACTTCTAAACACCAGATTAATTTAGCTTACCCTATGAATTTGAGAGAAATAATACTATTACCAAGGCATTATCAGGAGTGTAACAATACTGTAATTTCATAGTGAAGCTTCTTAGGATTTAAAGGTCATGTTAAGTATGCTAATATATATATACGTGTCTTTAGGAAAATGTGTCTTTAGAAACGTGTCTTTAGACATGTTGAAACCAGCTATAAAACATGAGTGACCTTTAACCAGCCATGTTCACTGTTCACTGTTCTGTCCATGTTCTTTATAAATTTGCTATACCATGCTATACTGTCAGGTAAGCCATAAATTGCTTTGAAGTTACATAAATTCAATGTCTTCTCCTTAATAAACTACCTAAATACAACAACTGATTGTGACGTAAAGAACAAAGTCTTGGCTTTGTAAAAAAGAACATTCATTGTTTGTGCTCATTTGCGTTTTTAAATGTATTTTTTCAACATTTTGCATGATCCTATAATTTTGTACAGACGTTGTACAAAGACTATTAGATGGTTATCATTAGATGTTATATACAGATATAATACGGTGTGTTATGTACAGATTATTAGCAATAACTTTAATAGGCAGAAGGACTAGTGGTATTCAAACATTAAATGCGAGACATGTACGTGAAATGTGGTAACAGGTTTTGCATTCATGAGTGTCGAAGTAGAGCATGCTGGGCATGAGACATCTGAGACATCTGTTCATTAATATCATTTAATTTCTATCTTAAATTATCTATGTGTTGCATTATGGACATGGACAAAATTATTTTTAATATTAAAGTAAAACTCATAATACGATAATCAATGATCGACTATTATGTGGGCAAATCAAGGCATTTCATACCGGGAATCAGATTGTGTATGTGTGGAGGACGCAGTATGCAGAAACAAGTGAGACTGTTCTTATTTTGATAAAGGAGACTAATCAATATCTTTCTGTCTCACACATACTGTATATACCTGCATTCAGAACAGACAGACAGACAGACAGAGACACACACACACACGCACACGCACACGCACACGCACACAAACACATTTACTAAGCTATCTAAATGAGGACACACCATGGAATTATATTTATAATTACTACAGACTAACCCAAACCCACACCTTAACTGTAAAAATAAAACTGTTTTTCATCATTTTTAGAATTATAAAAAACAGTATATGCTTTATTTATGAATAGATTTTCCATTTGAGGATATCCCTGAATGTCCTCAAAGGCAGGTCAGATTTAACACAATTTTGACCCCAAACTAAAGCCAAGTATGTACAAACACACACACAAACACACAACTGTTTTTAGTGTGAGGACATACAAGAGTACTAAAGAGAACTAAAACTTCACCCCTAAAAGAAAATGTTATAGAATAACAAATTAACTTTATTAATCTTTTTTTTTTTTTTTTTTTAATTGATGATATCCCCGGATGTCCCCAAAGAGGTTTTGTTTTTTGTAATAGACCCCAGTTAGCTAAGTGATCCCCCCACACACACTCTTACCCACCCTTGTACACATTTTTAAATACAGAAACTTACAGTGACACACAGTTGTGTTAATTTCTGAACCATTATTTCTTATTAACCATTATTAACTCATTCACAAAGACACACACACACACACACACACACACACACACACACACACACACACACACACACACACACACACACACACACAGCTGATTCTACAGTCCCTTTCACAAAAATATGACTAAGAGCAAATAACATTCTAATTAAATGTAAACATGATTTCCATTTATATTACACCGTCAAAAATAATATCAAAACAAAAACAGACATTAACAGTAATACAAAATACAAGCAACATATCACTCTGTTATTAATTCACTAAAACATCCTTGCATTAAATATTGATTTAATAAATTATTTACTACAACCAGTAGTTGGACCAATACAGGCATTCACTTATGTGGACTAAAAACAACAGTGTGTGAATTTAATTATTCAACATCTGCTTTAAGATACATGTTTTTCAGGTCTGGTACTTAGATTGTGGCTGCATGGCACATAAATGTAATTTTAAGCAGACACATATACTTTATGAATACACAGTTTGCTTTACCACTCAAATCCAATACAGAGCATAATCTATCATGTGTAATAAAGTATACGGTAGCAGGAGCACTAGACTCTTACCTGATTCAGCCACTTTTGAGATGTCCACACCCTGCTCGGATGCCATGAAACCCAGGATAGAGAAGACGACAAAACCAGCAAAGAAACTGGTGCCACTATTAATAAGAGCCAGCACAAACGCATCCCTGAGAGGAGAGGAAGAAACAGACTTTAACTACAGGTTGGGTAACACATTATATATAAGTGTTTCTTTAACTTCTGTCAATTTCTGACCACAGGGGTTGTTTTCAACATTTTTGTTTTTGTTATATGAAGTTCACGTTAGAACTTACAATAATGGATATTATGAATATTATGGCAACCTGATAAATAACCAATCAAAGCACTTTGTGCATTAAAAACACTTCTGGCTACTAATGCATCCAGGAAATTTGAGATCTACGAAAATAGAGGCAGTGTGTTCTGCTGGATTGCCATATTATTAAAATATAGCCTCTTATAAGACATGGTCATAGCTCTCTGATTCTGTGAATGTAACAGACACAACGTCTTTTGAAATAAAAACACTGTGGCTCTTAAAGTTAGTGAAACGTCATAACAAAATGTGTCCTTTGTGTCTTCAAGGCTGGCTTACTTATAGCAGTCATTGTTGAATCGGTTATAGCTGCCAAGAGCAGTGAGGGCCCCAAGCCCAATTGCGTAGGAGAAAAAGATTTGAGTACCAGCATCGATCCAGACCTGAGAGAGAGAGACAGAATGAGTTATGACAGTCAGACAAGCATACACCTACCTCTGATAATTTAACACAAAGTAGCTCAAAGTACTCTGGAGAGAGACGTTAAACCAAAGTAAGTTTAAAGTTGCTTAGAGTAAAGTGCTTTGAATCTGTACAATAAAGCCTTATTAAAGTATTTTGTATGGGACCTACAGTGGCGTACAAATGTCTACATTGAAAATCTGAGATTCTAAATCTAATTTAACCTTGATAAAATGTGGAAAGTTTTAAGATGTTATGATGTTAAGACATCAAGTGAATAAGAACAATTTTAGATTCTGTACTAATTACATTTTAGCTAATATGTTACATTGTTCATGTTAACTCCTTTATATATAAAGATTTCCTTTCTTTCCTGTTCATTGAAGCACAGAACAGAAACCTTTTACAAGTGGACTAAACAGAATGCTTTATCAAAATGAAAAGAAGGATCAATAGAGGGAGAAAAATGAAGAAGTTGAGAAATAATTGGATAAAAGCAAAACATTTTTTGAACATTTCTGTAAAGGTCATACCTGTGGTTCTCCTAGCTTGGACCAGTCAGGTTTAACATAATACAAGATCCCATCATAGGCACCAGGAAGAGTTACACCCCTCACCAGGAGAATAATCAGTACCACATACGGGAACGTGGCAGTGACATACACAATCTGTAAAAATGGATACAGAGAAAAACATTCATTACACATATCTGTGCTCAGGTAGTTGACAAATAAAGAGAATTCTGCCCCCCCCCCCCTCCGATGTCAAGTTGGTATTGCCCAAATAGTGTCGTGTAATTGTTTATATTAAAAAAAAAAAATATCCAATGTAAAAAAAAAAAAGTCCCAAATGAGATATTAAACATCCTAAAATTTAAATGCAAAACCGCATGTTGAAGGTTTGTTGACATTTGGACCCCCCAATGTTCAAACAAAATCTACAGCATTGTGTCCATGACCATTTTCTCAACATTAAGATTTTATATGCTATTTATGACGTCTACTGCATTGTGAGCACTTTCTGTATTTGACACATCATTCTGACTTCTGTTTTTATCCTGTTTGTCTCTTTCAGAACCATTGAACCATGTTGTCTCGAGTAGTCCAGAGACATCTATAAGAACTATAATGACTAAAAGAAACCTATTAAAGGACCATTGAGTTCCAAAAACTAGTGAGAAATTGCAGTCTATTGCCTACATACATTCCTCATATTTTTAAACACTAGAATTGAAGGTCTGACTTACAGTAGGACCATGTGACTCTACCCTCCCTAGCAACCGGGCCAATTTGGATGCTTAGGAGACCTGGCTGGAGTTACTCAGCACACCCTGGATTCGAGCTTGTGATTCCAGGGGTGGTAGTCAGCATCTATACTCGAGCTACCCAGGCCTTGACTATTGAATATTAGACTACATAGTGTTATTCGTCTTTAAAATGTATTTATGTAAAATGTATATTTTAAGTGCTATAACTGACTGGTCACCATTTCTTTTAAAGGGGTTATGTTATGAGGAATCACATTTTCCTTGACACTTTGACATATGAGGGTTCTTACTACAATAAAATCATAATGTACATTTAAAAACTCAAAATTTAAACCCCAATGCAATAAAAGCATTTTATGAAAACAACAAAAAAAACTCTTTCTCTGTCTCTTTCTTCTGCGCTAGCACCTATCCAGCCACCTTGAGAGCTTGGCCGTACAACGCTGTAGATGTTGTTAAATTTTGTATAACAAATTCCTTGCCAAGTTCTTCATTTGTAAGTTGCTTTGGATAAACCATCTGCTAAATAACTAAATTTCAATTTCAATTTCAATGGCCACAACATATTGCCCACATTTAAACTTCACTTAAATTACCCAACTCTTGCATATGTATGTATGTTTATTAAATATTTAAAAATATTAAAATACAAAAAGTAAACATTTTTAATAAATAATATTTTTATATTATATTGTATATATATATACAGCAAATGCTTTAGCTTGGTGAGGGATGCTATTTTTCCCAATCCTATGTTTTTTCCATGATTGGTAAACGATGTTAGCAAATGTTCTTGTTTGATAAATGATCTTGCATATGCTACACTGACCATAAAAAGTATGCCATCTTCTAATTATACTTATGTAATCTATAAAACGTAATCTAGTCCAAGCAAATACTATCTTGCAATTTACTTGCATTGTGTCTGTAAAGACTCTTTATCTTTCTTGGGTCTCAGCAAGGACAGACAGTGTTAGTCACATGTTCAGCATTCTATCATGTGAATAAAGTTGAGAAGCACGTACCACACGTCTCACTCCCTTCTGCTATCAGATCATCTCTGATACTTCAGCAAGGAGTGGTTTATCGATTCAGTGGTTGGTTTGAAACTGTGTGAACTTTGACCTCTGATGATACGAAAGGGGCTGGTATCAGGGAACATTTGAGACTTACTCATTCAGAGTGTTGCTGGTTTATTAACTAGGCTCATATGCTACTGTTAAGTCCAACAGGACTGGCAGACTTCTTCAGTTATTCCACATAAAAGTAGGCCAGGCAATCTAGATCAAGCCCATCACATTTAAGCACACTGCTCGACCGTAGTTATTTACAGACTTTACTTGTTCTTGCAAAACTGTCTTCTGAATTCCCTGGGGAAGATGAATCCACTCTCAAAGTACAATGCTGCCAGTTATGACAGAAACATGGCCGATATTTATGACGTGCATGGCATAGAAAGAACTTTCTGGATTTACTGCGTCATTCTAACTTCTTCTGTTTGTATACTCTTTGTCTCCTTTCCAGTCCAGAGGTCTCTTGAGTACAGAGCCAACAAAACATGTTGTCTTGAGCAGTCCAAAGACGTCAAAAGATTATAATGAATCCTGACATTGCTAAATAGAGTGAAAAAAAAAAATCAATAGTGATTTGATCGTCTCTGTATTTGCACTACATTACTCATATCGAGAAAAAAGTCTTTGTCCTTTCTCTGACTGTTCAGATATCTTTGAGATACACCTCACTGTTACAGTAAAACAAAGTATTGCCATTGTGACGTCATATTAGAGGCGGTGCAATATGATAAACACAAATTGTAGTTACATTTCTGTCTGTTCCTCCCACTAAGCTATCGTAAGGTTTCAGAAGACATTGAATCAGATACAAAAAAAAAATACTTGTAATATGATTACATTAAACTTTAAAATGTGCATAATCAGATAAGAGTTACTTTTATGGATTACTTGATTACATATTTGTAACATTACAAATATTATCAAACATGATAAAAAGTTAAGACAGAGATTTTTCATGACCCTTAAAGTACCTTTAAGATTTACTCAGCGACTGACAAAAAACGTATTGCTGTTTCTTAAATATGAGAAGTTTTAACTTAATACAATTGGTAAATAATTAATTTAAAATTAATGATTACATTTTTAAAAACATGCAATAAGTAATCCAAATATCATGATTACAGTTTTAGTTGTGTAAATGAAATCAGTACTGGATTACATTTCAGAAGTAATCTACCCAATACTGGTTGTATGAGCTACTTTTAATGTGCTTTTATTGAATTTTTTGTCCTTTTGGAGCTTGCAAGACATTGTCACTATGAACTGTCATTGTATTAAAAAGATCTGTTTAAAGATTCTTCAGAAAATATTTTTGTATTCCAAAGAAATAAGAAAATAAATAGGTAAATAATAATTTTCAGTAGATTTTTCTCCTCCAAACAATGAGCAAGAAAAACAGAAATAAAAAGTGTCTCTAGAATTTCAGAGATCTAAAAAATGTCTCAAACTGTGCTCAGATACAAAGTCTGCAATAAAAAGTCAGAGATTTCAATATGAACCTCAAACATTTCTCAACAAATTCTCCCTTGTACAAATTATCTTAGTTATGCCATTCATTTCATTCCTCTACACTCCTACTTTAGGTCAACATGTCTCTCATGTCTGTCTATTTTATTAGTTGATACATAAATGAAACATGATGTGAACTGATGAGTAAGAGCAACCTCAGGGCTGTAAAATTGTCCTCTGGGACAGATCTTCAAGTATGGTTCTTCGATTAGTAGGGGTGTGCAGTGAAGCCATAATATGTATTTGTATCTGTACCTGTTCATATGACAAAATTATCTGTATCTGTCTCTTTATTTGGATAGATCGGGATGTGAGCGGGGCATAAACCGGAAGTGGGTCAAAACTAAATTAAATGCCCACTTTTAAGTGTAACTCTTACAATTATAGTTTCTATTAATAAAATATGCCTTATATATGATTTTTCATAATAATAGCATCATAATAATAATAATAATTATTATTATTTTTATTATACAATTATGACTTTATTCTTACCAGATGAAGCTGAATATGTGTATCAGGATTTTTTAAGATAGGACACCATTATTTAGTTAAATAATAATAATAATAATAATAATAATAATAATGTTACATTTATATAGTGCCTTACTAGAGTTCAAGAACACTTAACATTTTTAAATTTAGCACTGTTTAAAGAAGAAGAGGTAAAAAGATTGTGCATGTTTCAGTTTCTTTGTTTTACTTAAGGAGGGATATTCCTAATAGATGGAGCATATAAACTTTTATGGAGCATTTGAACTTTTTTTTTTTTTTATAAAGTCTTAACCAGATAATTACCTTAATTGCTGATGAGGATATAAATGTGGTCAACTTTATGAGACAGAAATACGAGCTCCGACGTTAAATCACTTCAGGTCAGGAATTTAACATTGCACTCAGGTTTAGGCTATAAATAAATACATGAGAATCACGTACGAATCGTGTGATGCATTAACACAGACATTTCAAGAAGTGGAAAGTGTATAAGATGTCATATCTTAGTTAATGTTTCTTGACACGTTCCAGACGTGCACAATTAATGGAGACTGAAACAGAGATGAGGCTGCACTCATATGATCTGAAATAACAATGTGTGCCTTTTCATTTATAAGGTTTACACTTTAGAAATATTGCCTGCACAGATTCATAAATTTGGTGTAATTTTGGATAAGTTTATTTAAAATGTCACTTTATCCTTTTGCTTTTTGGATAATCAGTCATACAAACATTTTTATATTATTTGGATGAATCCATTATTCATTTTGAAGTCATTATTCATGCCTTTCCGAATAAGGTATTCGACTTTGGGAACACCCCTATCGATCAGAATTTCTGGTACACCACCATTATTAGTTTATATTCAAAGACTCAGCAGTCAGCTCTTCATTGAGTGACTATAAAGATGCACAAATAGACTCTATACTGACTAAAAATACTGTCAGTAAACAAACATTCTCTGCTCTAATTCCAATGAGGCCTGTGAATGTGGGGTAATCTGCCGCTTTGTATTGGGGCCCCGTAATAATTAATAAGATTCTTAAGTAGCCAATTAGTTCATGGTAACACTGGGTTGTTGTGTGTCTTGTGAATGAGCTTGACTCATTTTTTATTTACTGTTTCCTTTCAATCACTGAAAAAAATCACTGGAACTCTGAAGGAAAAACACCAGTTGGCAACTACATAGTATTTCAAACAACTTGGACATTGTGTAATTTCCACTGTTTACATTCTTTAATAGTTTTCTGGAAATGTTAAAGGAATAATTGACTCAAAAATGAAAATTTTGTCATGATTTATCAACGTTTGCAAACCCGTATAACTTGTCTAAGCAGAATGTTAAGGATCGACAAACTCAGTCACCATTCACTTTCATTGTATGAAAAAGAGCAGCATTAAAAATTCTTTAAAATCATACCAGCTTGGAACAATCTGAGGGTGAGTAAATGATGACAGAATCTTAATTTTTAGGTGAACTGTCCCTTTAAGCCCTGGTTTGAGTACACATAAGTAATACAGCAGGCTTTACAGTGTAGTGCAGAAGAAACACGTGTTCATAATATGAGGTTGACATTCAATACAGAAATATGGAGCAGAAATAAAAAGTTATTATATCATTAAGGCTTCATGTGATCCCGCCTCCCTAAAAAGGGAATATGGCAGTTGGCCATTTGCACGAGAGCCTTATCACGTCCCACTGCAGACTGCAGACAACTGATCCTGACTGACCAATCACAGAGATGCTCACTGACAGAGCACTTTGTAATATTTCCCGCCAAATAACGTTGCCATGGCTACCGCTCTGCCTCACTTCTGTGCTACAGCAGTGGGTGGAGCTATGTGAATCAAGGTTACATGAGAAAGTCACATTGCACTGTAATTAAAGAAGTCAACCAAGGGACAGTACATATGATACAGATAAATAAAAGTCCTTTTAAGGGTTATATGAATGTTTATGTGAATGTTATGTACAACATAAAAGCAAGGCAAGATTATATGAACCTAGTAAATGACCTAACGTCCTGCAGAGTTGCTGTAAATTATAGTTAAAGAGTCATATGAGATAAACATGGTTGGATTTAATTGGGTTAAGAGCACATGAGTGTGAACGTAAAAGAGAGAGAAAAAGAGAAGGTTATTAAAAGTGTTGAGTGAATAAAATTTTAAAGGGATAGTTCACCAAAAATGGAAATTCAGCCATTGTTTACTCCCCCCTGTGTTGTTATAACCCTATATGACTTTCTTTTTCTTAACATTGTTGTGCTCAGTGATGTCATACAATGGCAGAAGTAATTCAGAAGTAAAATTAAGTATTCCATGAGACTCATGATTGTTATGAATGCACACAATAAGGTTTGGTGTGAAACAAACTGATATCTTATGTATTGTTTATTAAAAATGTTCACTGACTGTTGTTCTCCTGTGCACATTCATTATTCTGCAGGCATGCTTTAGAGGTTTTATGTGGTGCAAAACATTACCAATTTGTTTGATGCTTCCAAGACTACAACTCATATTGGATATTTGATGAAAACTCATTTTTCAGCCAGCTGATAACATTGCGTCCACATTTGCTCTGATAAATAGCAATGGAAAGTCAATTTCAATCTAGTGAATTGGTTTATTTGTACAGTTCATATAACTGCACTGATTAAAAAACATTGGAAAAGTTATTGAACCAATTCAAACATTATTATTTTATTATTATTTATTTTGAAACATTATTATTATTTTTAATTGTGTTCTTCACAGTGTTTTTGAATCTATAAATTAGGGTTTTCTATTTTTTCTACATAAAATATTACATTATATTTAATAAGCCCGCTTCAGTATAGTTAGCTACTTTTGTTAGTAGCTTGAAATGAAGCCAAATATTCTTTCAAAAGAGTAGTTTGACTGTAGTTACATTTATTTGTAGCTAGTTTCAAACTGATTGCCAAAGAGCTCAAGCAACTTTTATGTAATCAAATTTAAGGTATATAGCAGGAGTTGTATTCCCTCTGAGACATGTGGCTGTGCACTGCTTTGACCTGTTCACCTAAGACAGATTAAAAACTTATAGAGACAGACTAATTAAGAGAGAGAGAGAGAGAGAGAGAGAGAGAGAGAGAGAGAGAAAGATAAAGAGCGAGAAAGAGCGAGAGAGAGAGAGAGAGAGAGAAAGATAAAGAGCGAGAAAGAGCGAGAAAGAGCGAGAGAGAGAGAGAGAGAGAGAGAGAGAGAGAGAGACAAAGAAAATAACTTAATTTCTCACTTTTCCTGTGGATTTCACCCCCTTCCACACACAGAAGTACACCATCACCCAAACGGCCAAAAGACACAGCAGTAGTTCCCAGTTGATGACGCCTGGCTTGTCAAGCCCTTCAGAGATGTTCAGAACCTTGTTTCTGAGACAGAGAAAGATAATATAAGACAGTATGCGTATACAGCTAGCGTATAGTCCATAATATTTTTGATTAATCACAATTGTTATCCACTTGTAATGTTAGTAAAAAAATATATATTTTATTTTCCACCATCTCTTTGACCTTTACAACTAAACAGACCATTTTTGCTTCTGAGCCTTTACGAAATGCCAACTTTGCATTTGAAATCAACAACAGAGCGCCGCTACAACACTGCAGGTTTGCTGTCGGGTCCAAAATAATGTTTAACTGCCTCATCCTTCAATAGTAACCATTTTGCAAATCTTGCATTGTGACATATATAGAAAAACAAAGATCTCTCAAATGATCTGTATAAACTGTTATGATCAGACTGAAATAATCATCTATTGGTATTATAATCAGCATGTATAATACTTCTAAAATAATTAGCAAAATCCTGCTTAAAATCGTTTAAGATGGAGTATAGCATGTCAAAAGGTAGGACTTGTCAAATTTTCAAAAGTATTATATATATATATATATATATATATATATATTACTTTTGCAAATAGAAAATATTAGAATAGAAGAACAGGGAGCCCTGCAACAGATGGCATATGGTCCCCACCGAGCACCCCACTGAACATTGAGTCAGTCTGGGATTACATAAAGAGACAGAAGCAATTGAGAAAGACGAAATAGATTGAAGAACTGTGGTGAATTCTCAGAGAAGCTTGGAACATCCTGTCTGCCACCAACCAAGAAAAACTGTGTCCAGGTGCACCTAGGAGAATTGCTGCTGTTTTAATGGCAAAGGTGGTCACACCGAATATTGATTTAGCTTTTTTATGTTTACTGGACTTTATATGACATTAAGTGATAAATTAAAACTATTTCATTATTTCTGAAGACATCCTCACTATGCAACATTTTTCACAAGTGCCTAAAACTTTTGCACAGTGCTGTATATATATATATATATATATATATATATATATATATATATATATATATATATATATATATATATACTGTATGAATGGCATAAAATAGCAACAACTCACTCCCAGAATTCAATAATAGGGGAACGCCCATTGGCCAGCTCCTCGCACGTCCGGTTGCCAAAGGTGAAATTGCCAATGGTGCCGTTTTGGCAGTCGGCATGGCGGAAGATCTCAATGCAATGCTCTGTGTTCCACGGGTTGTCACAGGTGGACCATGGCAGTGTGGCATTGAAGGACTTTATGAAGTAGTAGAAACCCCAGGCCAGCACCATGATGTAGTATGTGTTACAAAAGAACACAATCACCATGGAGGCGAAGCCCAGTCCTACAACAAGTCAAGACAAACATGAACCAATTTACATGTGCAATGTGTTTAAATAATAAAAATGCTATGTATTTAAATACCTCAATAAATAAATAAATAAGAGATTTGTGACTTTTAGTCCATGTCTGTCAGCTCCCTATTATTGCAACACAATTCTGATACAAATGAGTTACATTAAATAGGACAATTGTTAAATTAGTTAGTTTTGGACACCTAAAACAAGTACACGAGCACTACAGCTAAACAGGTATGGATATATGCATCTGTAATTATCACAATGAACAACAAACCTTTGAAAAGAGGTGCAATGTTCCACACAGTGATGCTTCCAGCTTTCATGAACTGGCCAAGTGCAATCTCCAGGAAGAATAAGGGAATACCCCCCAGAAATATGAACAACACATAGGGAATGAGGAACACTCCTGTAAAATAGAACAAGAGGGACTGGTTGTTGTCATGAGGACACACAATTCAAATTTAATCTAAAGATCAGTATTTTATATTAATTCTAGTCATGAGGTGTTGGTAATGTTGCATTTACTAGAAAAGTAATATACTGAAAACATAAACCGAGGTCTTATGATGTACTTACATTAGCACCAATTAACCCCCACCAAACCATTAAAAGTCTCTTAAAAGGAACTTCAACACAGCAGAGCCACATAGGAAAAAATAAGTGCTTTTTATATATCTTGAAGGTATAAAGACAAACATTTTATCTATGGGAATTGTGATGCATACACTATAGCACTAATTAACCTCCCCCCCCCCCCATATATTTTTAAGGTATAACATTATGACAGCCAATTTTGTCTGAATGAATTATCTGCTATTTGAGCACAACACCTTCATATTTCAGCACATCGGTTAGGATTTGACCACTGCTGGCCACATTAGTATTCATCATGCGGTCTGCACGGCAGTACACCAATGCGTCGGCAGCAATAAACCTTCCCTCAACTGATCTGAGATTGACAGAGACAGTAGCAGCTTAGTTATGGATGGGGGTGGCGGGGGAGAGTTGTTGTGCAGGGAAGGGGGTGGTTGGGTTTCCTCGCCGGTGTGATGCAGATTATCTATTGAATACCGTGCTGGCACGCTCTATGAAAGTCTTGATGATGTCACCTGTCACTCAGATGTGAGGTTGACTGCAGGGGAGGGACAGAGAGTGTGAGACACAGTGTATGAAACAGAGAAGGATACAATGAAAAAAAAAACAGATCAGACAGGGGAAATGAGACATAGAAATGGAGAGAGAATGACAGAGTGGGCGCCATTATACAAAGTGACATTCTTTGCATAACACAGGCTCTGCAGGCTAGCGGCGAAACCAGGGTTGCCAGGTTTGCGTAATAAAAACAGCCCAATAACCTCATGATCAAAATAATCAAACCTATCCCAAAAACCTTCACAAAAACTCAAATACACCACTCCCATATTTGAAAATATGCATTTTCAGATTTTCTCTCATTTGTAGTACCACTATAAAAGGTAGCCGCATATTGTAATATTTACAAAGTAACTTCAGTAAACAACACATTTCAAGTGGAGCTTAATGGGGTTGCTTGCATTATATAAAGGTAAACTGTTCCATTATGCTTTTTACTCTATATGTGCTACCCATAGTTAACATAATACTACTGACACACTATTTACCCTGTAAATTCACTGTATGTTGTATGGATAAGCATTGTATTGGGTGACATGTTTACATCTGGGAACTGTTCTATATGTCACTGGGAGTCAGTTTGGTAAGATAGAATTTGAATAAAAGAAACTTATTTCTTTCAAACATAAATTGTATGTATTTGTGTGTTATAAATATTACAAAAATGCATTTAAAAAATAGTAAAATGATAAATCTTTAAAAAAAAAAAAAACTAGTTTATCGTTAGGTTTGTAGGAATGTGTCCATGCAGGTTTCATAAATGTTTGAAAACAATATTCTAAAAAAAATCTGACTCAAAATAAAAGATTTAAAAAGTATATGGTGTTACCATCCTGTAAAAGGTATTAAAATACTTTCCTTGCATTTTGAATACATGTGAATGTACACATCTTAATTCTAAATTTCAGATTAGAAGTTATCAAACATATTTTTTGCACACATTTTTAAAGGTAAAAATATTTTTGAGTCATAAATAGCAATAACATTTCTAAGGGTTACACCATATGACCTGAAAAAAATGTACCTTTAAAAATAAATAAATAAATCATAATAATAATAAATATATTACATTTTTTTAATGAGCTTTTAATGAGCGTTTTAATTTATTTAATTTTACTCTCTCCAGATGGTTACACCAAATATTTTTTTTTCCCTTTAAACCCCCCAAAAAATATTAAAATTACTTAGACCTGGGCCCTGGGTAGCTCAGCGAGTACTGATGCTGACTACCACCCCTGGAGCCACGAGTTTGAATCCAGGATGTGCTGAGTGACTCCAGCGAGGTCTCCTAAGCAACCAAATTGGCCCAGTAGCTAGGGAGGTTAGAGTCACATGGGGTAACCTCCTAGTGGTTCTCGCTCTCAATGTGGCGTGTGGTAAGTTGTGTGTGGATCGCGGAGGGTAGCATGAGCCTCCACATGCGGAGTCTCTGCGGTGTCATGCACGACAAGCCATGGGATAAGATGCATGAATTGGTGGTTTGAGAAGCGGAGGCAACTGAGACTTGTCCTCCGCCACCCAGATTAAGGTGAGTAACCGCACCACCACGAGGACCTACTAGTGGGAACTGGGCATTCCAAATTGGGAGGAAAGGGGATAAAAAAAAATACTTTTTTACACAAATAAAATTAAAAAAAATGTCATAAATAGTAAAGGTATATAGTAATTGTCTATTGTGAATTGCATTTTTTTATATATATTTTTGAATAACTTAATAGATACGGACAAAAAAATGTGTGTCACGTCATAGACCCAAATACAAATGTAATTTTTTTTAAATTATTTCATATGTCAAACCCTCAACCCGTGAGGAAAATACAAATCACTTAAATAGTTTAAAAGTAGTCCAATTCAGTGGGAAACCCATGGACTTGGCAACACAGCCAACACATCCCATTAAAAATAAACAGACAGCTATCTTATAAAAAAAAAATAATATTAACAACAAATCTATACATCATTAAACATAAAAACAACTGCTCCTTTAAAAAAATTTTTTTTTAAAAAAATGTATATGAATGAAAAGGTTTCTTTGGGAGCTTTGCCTGATCTCCATTCAGAAACAAGAGCTTTTGTCAGACGCCTGCTTCAGAAAGAAGCCTTTTGATAAACTGCCTACAGGACAATGCATAGAACACAATGTGCGGTACAGATCTCCCGAGCGTTCCACACAATGATAACAAATAGCCACGTCTGGAAACACGCCGTGACTTAAGCTATTCCTTGATGTAACTGCAGCTACAAAATATGCAAACGTGGGCTTGTGTCAAACAACACGAGGAAGGAAAGAGGCTGATTTGCAAACAAAAGAGAGTGCGACACAGCTAACGGATGATGCATGAGAATGTGACTGCGGGTCAATGCGAGAACACACACACTACAGTGGAATATGAACAAGTGTGAGTTGCACACACACAGTGTTGCGCGTACTGCAGTGGCTGATGTCGTGACTGCCTGAGAGATGAGGAATCTCGTCTATAGAGCACCTGATTCTGCATCAACGTGTGCCCATAATAATACATCTCTTAAATCTCTCTCTCTTTCTTATAGTCTATAACAGCCAGTTTTTCATTGCTAATGGTGTCTAATACTGCTATAATTAAACTGGAAGATGGTACATCAGACATACACAACGGTTTATGTTTGGGGTATCTTCCCAAAATGTTATACTACCCTGATAGCATTATTACATTGCCAAAATGTCTATTCAATTTATGCGTTGTCTATTTAAATTATTTAGATACCAATGGTATTAAATGGAGAGCAAATGGAGAACTTGGCTGTAATTTTCCACATTAAATCCACATTAATGTTAAAGGTTTATACTTTTTGTCAACATTTATCTAATTTCATTATGTCTTTAATGTTTTTAGGAATTGTAGGAGGATCATCTGAGATAGAGTTGATACTTAAATGAAACATGACTAAGAATTCCTGATCTATGAAACTGCAACCACTGAGCAATACAATTTTCCTCTAGTTCATGCAAGCGTGCTTGGGTGCTATTAACTACAGTACAAAGAAATGAAAATATATCAAGGAATAAGGTGGTGTAATCCCTTTAAAAAGGAGATTTATGTAGCTCATAATGCTAACACTTACTTGCTAAACTATCCCGTGACTCCTCCTAGTGTAAAAATTAGCACGATGTGAAGCTAATACTGACTAGACAGGCGAACAAATGCTAGGCTAAGCTTTCTATTCTGGATGGGCTAAAAATGCTATGAGAGTTAGTGATTGTTAGGGCTCTCAATCCCATTTGCCAGTTAGTGAAATTGGTGTGTGAAAACCAGCAGTTCACATCATAGTTTAACGTAATCGTTTACAAAGAGCACATCTAAAAACACAATCAAATCTGATTGGATTCTCGAGTGATGAACGGAGGCTATAAATATAGATTCCTACACCTCCCCCTACACAACAGATGGGTATGATCTCATTGTCAACACATATGACATTCGGCTTAGAAGCCAATGACATTTGTTTTCATGTATTACCAGGTGAAAATGAACATGTCTACAGTGTCATTGTGTGGCACTGGAATTATCGACTAGCCATGAGCAAATGCATTCAATGGAAGCAATATAACCTCTTATCATCACCTTACTTAAGTTGCCATTACTTCATTTTTACATATTTAGTCTTTGCTGTCTTCATGTTGTAGTGCGGCATTACGAAGAAAAAAAATAGCATAAAAATAAAATGAAACAAATTGGGAGTTTGCAAAAGTACAAAAACTAAACTGACACTAGAAATGTGCACTACAATAGGGGGAAAATAAAAACTAAATGAAAATAAAACAGGAGTTTGCAAAAGAATGCAAAATACTCCTAAAAATAGCCTAACTACAGAATATCGGTGCATTCTGACACAACAAACAAGAAACTCACCCCATTAAAGTGTCTATCTGACTGACATGTAAAACAACCAATCTCAGTTCGCTTGTTGCATATTCTGATAAAGAGTCACGTGTGTTGTCACCTGCCCCTTGGTGCTGTGTTATAAGTAGGGATGTCATAAAATATCGATATATCGATTATTGATCGGCACATTTTATCAATGTATTTTTGAGGCATCGATATATTAAAATTAGCCAAAATTTAATTTAGAAGCCTAATTTGCATGCTTTCCAATTCACTCATTTGGCCTTCTGTTTAATAGAGTGGTGATATATCATTGGGAGACCAAAAGAGGGTGATTTAACATTTTCTGAAGCCGGTTGTGGGTAGGAAATGTGTTGTATCACACACAAGCTGATGCAGTGCCGCAGAAGCCAGTCCAAAGTTACGAAGGTTTCTGTACTTCAAGAATGAACACTGTGATGTTGATGAGTTTGCAGGTTAGTGTATGAAACTGTTGTAACAGCGCAAATTGAACGATTAGAAATGTTTAGATGGTTATTATGCAATTTCTCTGTATGTAACCTTGAGTAGGTCTTTCATTCAAACTGTCAAACCACAAAACGACATACTTGTAACTGAAAATACATTGTCTAGGCCATATGAAAGATACATATAAACAATATGTCATACAGTGACACAGGCCACGTCCACATTTTTGTAAGAAGACGCATTGATTTTGATATGTGTATGCCTTTCATTCACACTGCAATGGTGTTTCATGCCGGAAACAACATTAGAAGTGTAGATGAGAGGCGTAAACGTAGCAAAATGATTGTTTTCCGAACAAAAACATATTAGTGTGGAAATGGCCTAAAACTAGTCATCTTCCAAAGATAAAATGAAATAAAGCTATTTAAAACTATTTAAAACATAACTGTATTAAGGAAGTTCCTTCGTACATTTATGTTTTGCATTTATCAATAAACATAGGTGAAAGATTACAAAACAGTGAGAATAACATGAATGAATTCAGAACATTGGATAATAGTAACACTGATATTCATATACTGTACACTGATATTGTCAGTATGATATATAGAAAACATCCAAAATGCGAGTAGTGCTTGCCAGTGCAAAAGTCTCTGGGTGTTGTGGGTGGTTGCCAGAGTGTAGCTTTGTGGTTGTTATGGTGATCTAAATGATTTTAGCATATTGCTTTGTGGTTGTTGCTAGGTAGTTGCTAGGTGGTTGCTTACTGGCCCAAAAGTCACACAATGCCTGCAACATTAAAAGCTCTAGAAAAACAGTTTTATCTTACAAAATTATTCACATTTCCAAGGAACAACTGTATTATATTCACCTTATTATAAACACCTTATATTCTCAGCTTAATGAGATATAAGGTGAAGATAAATTCACTGAGAGTCTTAAAGCTGGGTTCGGCTGTATGCTGCCTAAACCACCCATCGTTGGACCCCAGTCAGAAAAAGAGGATTAAAAGATTAACAGGCGCTCTTCTTAATCGCCCATCCACGTGGAGCGGGGAACTGATGTCAGTCAAGGCAAGACGCCAACATTAGCCCTGCTGTGCTGGCATCACAGGCCTTCTCATGCCTTACCATTTACAAACAGCAACACTGACAACAATAGTGTTAAGTTACTGCAGTTCAACCTAAATATCAACATGACTGGTGTGCTAACAAATCTACAATTAGGCAGTCACAGCAGTGTGACATGCTATTCTCCAACTTAATGTAATAAAACAGCATTTTTTTCTAATTCTTTTAAAATTTTGCATGAATCTTTATGACTTCATATTGTTTTATAAGTAATCCATATGACTCTAGTGGTTAAATCTATGTTTACAGAAGCAGTAGAATAGGAGTGGGTGAGAAACAGATATTTAAGACATTTTGTTACTATAAATCTCCACTTTCACATTCTGACATTCCTCATCCAAAGTCATTGCATCGCTTCAGAATGACATTTTTGGGTGAACTAGAAATTTAAGTGACTACACTGAATATTTGAAATATTTCAACTTTCAAAACACATTTGTCACATTTGACTGACAAAAATCAATCTATCTTACAATTTTTACACACACACATATATATATATATATATATATATATATATATATATATATATATATATATATATATATATATATAATTGTGTAAAACTTAAAAGAAATGTCACCAGTCACAGCATCCATAATATCTATTTTAACTTATACATTCATATTAATTAAAGCCTAAGATCTAAATGTTGAAAATATTTTTTTTTCTGTTACATTTCTGTTATTTGTCAGCCACCCAATATAAAGATTTGCAATCTGATTTTGTTTCAAGGCATAATAATGATAAATGTTTGACCGTGTTGATGTGTCATGAATGTAAGATGGCAAATAAAAATAATCATAAACTCTTAAAAACTTTATAATGGAGTAATTTGTATCAAAGCTTTAATGGATACAGCATAAGTATCCATTAATGAGAGAAAACAGTCATGCATTATATTTAAAAGGAGTCAATACAAAAAATATCAAATGGTCACCCATTATAGTGTCACATTTCTTAAAGGGATAGTTCACCTAAAAATGAAAAATCTGTCATAATTTACTCTCATGTCATTTCACCATTTTTTTTTATTGAGGGTGTATTCTCTCAGTCAACTTTTTTATACCAGGAAGAAAAAATAACCTTTGTCCAACTGCTGAAGACCAATAAAAATAATACCAGATGGAGTTATAATAAGAAATGTTGCAGCACTAATACTTTAGTACAGTGAGATGTTGTGGATATGCATCCATGCACAGCTGTGATACACTACAGCATACTCAATAGCCAAGGACAGGTAGAGGGCTTGCTGCAGAGGCCATAAATCTAATAACTATGTGGCCACCATTCTGTTCAGCTTGGCCTCTCTCGACACTGATGTACTGCTACATAATACTGCAAAACAGGTGGTAACCTGGCAACAGAAACAGTTATTGTTTTTCAAAGGTAGAAACTGTATATGTCTGACTAAAGTAACAGGGTCTATCAAAGCGGCTCATTAGAATCGTATCCTCAGATAGCACAAAGAGAGGAGTGAGTTGACGGTGAAGCTTAATAAAGAAACAGATAAGACAGCTAATGTGACCTTTCACCTTCTACCATAAACCCTAATAAAGATTAGGGCTGTGTCAACAAGAGTGTTGCTTTCCCATGCAAAACTCACCGTCTCAATGTTGTGGGGGGTTGCCAGGGCCTTGCAATGTGGTTGCTAGATGGTTAATGTGGTCAAGTATAATGGAATTTTAGCACCCGTTTTTATTGTCTGCCAGGAAAAAAATCAGACGCATAATTTAACGTCTGTAGCACAAACGGTTACGTATTTATACTAAGGGTTAGGGGTTTGTTTAAATCCCTAACCCCAAGCATAAGCAATAGTAATACTGCTTGCTATAGCAAGCACTACAGATTACCACAACAGGGGATGTCTTTTCACTTCAATTGGTTTTATTGAGAAATTTAGACAGTTTTAATAGAATCTGAATTCACGGTAACACTTTGCAATAAGGTTGCATTTCTTAGCATTAGTTAACAACATTAGTTACCATGAACTAACAATGAACAATACTTTTACAGCATTTATTAATCTCGGCTAATGTTAATTTCAACATAAACTAATACATTTTTAAAATTAAACATATGTTAACATTTGATAATGCACTGTGAACTAACAACTAACAATACACAATTGGATTTTTATGAAGTAACATTAACAAAGATTTAAAAATGCTGTAAAAATATATCGTTCATTGCTAGTTTTTTATACCTCTCTATTCACTTATGTTAACAAATGGAACCTTATTGACTCTTTTCACAGACCTGTTATAATGCTTATATGCCTTCTTTAACAACGTAAATGTAGCAAACTTTTTTATATTACCAGTTTTAAAAAACATTTAAATGTAAATGTGTAACATTGTACTTTGTATTATATTACCCTTGAATAAGTTACGTTATAACAAAATCAGTGACCATAGCAGCGATGAGGCTTCTAACACAGCTGCTGAGGGAGCTGTGCTCTTTTACAAATCTGTGAAAGTGTAATCGTTGATTTGTTTATATTGCTGTTGGAGCAAACAGGTAATCAAAAATTTAATTTCCTGTGGTCCCCCATTCACTACCATTCAAGTTCATCCTGCTATGCATCTACTTCTGCTCTCCAACACAGATATGTGAAAAGGGTCCATTGTAAAATGTTACTGAATTTTCTATAGAGAATATAGGAAATTAGTGAACTTATATGCGGAGAAACCTCTCTTGATATCTATGGAAAAACGCTTAGATTACAAATTATTTGGCAATAATAGACTAGTAAGTTTGTTTCAAAACTGCAAAGCCAATGAATACAAACATAGTCGCCGAGGCTTTAGCAATTACTGAGAAATATTAAAGGTTAAGTGTGTAATGTTAAAATAGTTTTTCCTATCCCACCTTAATATGCAGAGGCAACTACTGTATCCATTTGTATTTATACTTCTTGAGAGTATAAACTGTAGCACTATCAAATAATTCTTCTGTTTGTTTGTGAGTAGACCAACAGTCTGGATCGAGATGTAAAAATCCAATTAATGTCGTAGAGGAATAAATTATGAACAATAACTTAAGTGTCTAACCTTTAAAGACAGATCTAACATGAGGTTGTTAATTGATGGTATACTGTATGCTTCTGCTGAGGCCTGCAGTCTGTGTTATTTCTACTTAATTTTTTTTTTCATTGTGTTTCATAGTAGAATTCTAGGCGAAACACTGCCATGATCCTAAGGGCAAAATCCACAAATCAGAGAATCACAGCCAACAAACCACAGAAAAAGGGCTCTGTAGTGTCAATCCACTTCCATGACGCACTGCTAATGATGCAACCAAGTCAGTTTCCCTACACTCTCAAACTACTTCTATATTTGAAAATATAGAAGTGGCGTGGCGTAGTGGCTAGAGCACAGGGCTGCTAATCAGAAGGTCGCTTGTTCAAACCCCACGTCCACCACCATTGCGCCCTTGAGCAAGGCACTTAACTCCAGGTTGCTCCGGGGGGATTGTCCCTGTAATAAGGGCTCTGTAATTCGCTTTGGATAAAAGCATCTCCCAAATGTATAAATGTAAATGTAAAATATCGCAATTGAAACATAACTAGTTTCTATACTTACAATCAACAACTTTAAATCAATGGTTTTGTATTTTTCGAATGTTTTTCATTCAAATGCAGCATTCGCAATGCTTCATGGGATTGTAGTTTATTCCCTCATGAACGATGGTAAGAATACATTGCGTAGCTTTATTTTGTGCTTCAAATCAAAGTTTGTAATCTTGCGATTAATCTCGGAGCTGACTGGTTTGTTTCATGGCTTAGAATGCTTTAAGAATTGTATGAAATCCCCTTGGGAAAAAATGAATGGGAAAAATTATTTCAGAACCAATACTGTTGCGCACTTTAGCAGATGGGGAAGTGTCATTTTTTGCAATTCCGTATGTTGATGCTAGTGGTGCAATTACTACATACTTCACCTTTAAGAAAGAAACTGAATAAATCCTTAAACATAGATTTTAAAAAAAATATATGGGTTTGAAATTGTATGAATTTTTCTGCAGCTAAATTTGTCTTTGGAGTCTGAGGAACTAAAAAAAGTTGTGTGACTAAACATGAGCTTCTAAAAGTAAATATCACAAGTCTCAACCAGTGAACAGTGCTTCAAGAGTCAAGAATGTGCAAAATGATCTGTATTTACTTTTCTCCTGCCAGTAAGAACCTTTTGGGACTTTCTAAAAACCCACATTTGATTTGGCAAAACAATTAAGGAGCCTATCAGTATTACACACAAAGACGACACTCTGAATTTGGCAACCTGAACTAGGAGACGAAACGTTGTTACCTAAGAGCTCATTGTTGGGGGTAAAGCAAGTATTTGACCACGGAGAGCTCAAAGAGTCAGCTAATGCTCATGACATCTCATCTTTCTCGAGCTGACATGTACCATTTAAATCAAGTATTGTTTTCAGAAGAATTAATGGTCCTGAAGACCAGTTCCCATCGGTTGGTTTCCATGACCTTTCCCCTCTTCCACAGGTGGGTGAGTCTTTGGAGCCAAAATACACTGACATATTCTTTGTCTAAATAACCAGAAGGAACAAAATCAAAGTTATCCATCAAGAGAGAATGGAATTGTAACTCAAGTGCTAATACAACAATGACCAACTCTTGACATTTCGGTCACAACAGGGATCCAGGGCAGTGTCAAAGATAAACACTGCGTTTAGATGAGGTACCAAGATCACTGTCACAGTTTACACATTCAATGTAAGGTTATATACCATGAGGAGATGTCAGTTTTGGAGCCTATCTATGTCCTGACGTATAATTGAATGAGACAGAAAAAAAGCGTTGGAAGTTTCCCAAGAACAGTGGGAGACTATAATCAGAATATATACTGTTTGACATTTGATACTTTTCATTCAGTCTAAGATACAAAAATAATGTATTTATTACGTAAACTACTATAGAAAATGAATTGTTACAACTATCCCATAGGTGTAATAGATTGAAATATCCAGCCTGGTCTAATAGAATCACATAACAACGCTAAATTATTTTCATGTTGCCTCTTTTACATTCTGCAACAATTTCCTGGTGAACTGGACACTGGAGACGATAAAACAACAATCACACAAAAAACTGAAGATTATCAGTTCATAAACACTTACTTTTGGCAATGTTCCTCAGACATTGCAATCTTATGACATCTAAACACTTTTACTATAGCGTATGAATTGTAAGGCGATACATTTTAATGTTTGCATTACTTAATCAACTACATAAACAAAGTTGTTCAAGATTGATCAAATTACGCAGTAGCTTAACTGATAGAGTTTAGCACTTGCAGTGTATAGTATGGGGTACAACTGTTTTTACTATAAATTCCACACCCTGCCCAGTAGGTGGTAATAAGCACAAAGTATGTGAATCACCAAAAACAAAAGAAGAAGAATGTGAAAGTGAAATTGGAGATTTATAGTTTAAAAAAAAGGACTTAAATATTGATCTGTTTCTCACCCACATGTTTCAGAAGATACAGATTTAACAACTGGAGTCATATGGATTACTTTTATGCTGCCTTTATGTGCTTTTTGGAACTTCAAAGTTCTGGACACCATTTGTTTGCATTGTATGGACGTAAAGAGCTGAAATATTCTTCTAAATATTTTGTTTGTGTTATGCAGAAGAAAGAAAGTCATCCACATCTGGGATGTTGTGAGGGTGAGTAAATGATGTGAGAATTTTCATTTTGGGGTAACCTATCCCTTTAAAAACGAAACTCTTTGGGAAAAAATTAATCTTGCTTTGTACGCCACTTAGTGGACATTTCACATCAGAACTGCCACAATACGTGTAAGGAGCCATGCAATTTTGGCTTTCAAAAATGTCCCCGCAGTCAAGTCATTTTCATGATATCAGGCTCTAAATATCGACATTTTATTGACATTTTATGATTTTTGGCAGACAATTCTATTCAAAGCAATTTTTTATGGTATACTTTTTATTCGTATCTGTGTTCACTGTGAATCAAACACTTGACCTTGGTGTTGCAATCACCAGTTGAGCTACAGGAACTACTGGACATTAGAGCTGTGTTCTAATGCATAAAATGTGAGATTGTCAGGATAATCATGTTTCCTATAATGTAATTATTATATGAAACATTCAGAAATAAATACAAAAAAGTGTCTGGCAGACTTAAGCTTCTCATTCTAAAGGCATCAGAAGATGACTCATAGAGGGCAAGAGCAAGAATCAATGCCGAATCAGTGGAGTTGATGATGAGTGTTGCACAATGCCTACTAATGCTACCCTTATTCGTCATCACACAAGGCTGCGTATAAAACCTAGCAAGCTGCTTACCTAGACAGTATTTTTGAGAATCATAGATATGTGAAACAATACTGGTTAATTGGCTGTGATAATATTTGTTATGCTTTATGCTTAGTGTTTTAATAGCATCAGCTTCAGTACAGTTAATGTTTGCCAAATATGTCTGATCTCTTTGGAATTGTTAATCAAGATTTCGAATATAATATAAATACAATGTATGTTTTTGTTTGAATGGTCGCTGTTCATTTACTTTGGTGCTGAAATGCATTTGACAGATTTACTCTGCATCTTCTCTCTTTTCTTCATGTTCAAAGAAAGCTTGTTATTTTATTCCAGTGCGAATCCTCTCCTTTACAGTCATTTTAAAACTTGAAGTATAGAAAACAGTTTTACATGGTTTCTCGGTAGCCGATTGTTCTGTATTTTCAATGGGAGAAAGGTTCCAGATACATGTTTTCACACTCTTTTGAGCTGATGCAGTTGTGTGCATTGTTGTGTTGCACCACCTATCGAGGGCGTTTATAGAAAATGCCTGGTGGCAAAAAGTGTTGGCAAGATTGCAAAAAAAGTTATGTAAAACCGCCTGAAGGGAGGGGGGAAGGGGGGTGGGTTGCAGTAAATAATAAATAGGTACATGACGCCCCTGGTGTACTTTTCACTCATAAGTCACAAACCCATTTGACAATAATCAACCCAATTTATTTCCAATATCATGCCCCTACAAAACATATCATGATTAACATTTTTACATTGCATTATAATTTTAAGTAAACTATTCTATAGAGGGCCAATTTACACTAAATTCATTAATTAAATAATTATCTAAATAAATCATAAAATACATAATAGAATTGTTAAATGTGTTAAAACTATACAATCATTAAATCAATCATTAAATCGCTAAATAAATCAATAAATGCTCCTTGTATTTCATTTCAGCACTAGTATGCGTACATTGTAATTGTATCATTATCTTTGGGCTTATTTTTCATTGACATATGAGCATTGTCTCTTTTCATTTCCAGAGTGATAGCAATATCAGCATGTCACTCAGCGACCTTCCAAAGTAGGAAGTCCTCTTCCATTCAAACATAGAATCAACATCATTTTCCAGTCGTACATACTGCTTAATGCTGGTTCACACACCTAAGCCAATGCAACTGTCATTATACAACATTATGGCAACTGCGAGATTTAACAAGAAATCTCTTATTATACCAAGCTGGTGCTGAAATGAAAATGACGCAAACTAGTGCTTAAGTTAAATACAAGTGAAATTCATTGATTGATTGATTGATTTAAGTGTCTGTAGATGGTATTGAGGTAGCCTAACTTAACACTATAGCTCTAAGAGTCTGCTCTTTTTTTGTTACACAGACAAGACATTAAAGGAAATCTGGTGACCTCTCTAATGGTTACATGTGAATATGTGACCTCTAAGTCTGCGTTTATGCAATGCATTTAAGACGCACACAAGAAACAAGATTTAAACGCACTGTATTTGGCAAGTATTTATCCTTTAACCGCGCAGCATTACATATATGGCTGTATGCGATGCACTGGCACGTAGCAGTACAGCGCACAACGGGGTGCGCACTGCCGTTGCGCACTCAGTTTTCTAAAGGGAAAAACCCAAAGAGTCGGATCACCTGACCAGCGCTCTTACAAACCTTCTGTTCAGCACGTACATTAAGGAACCGAATTGCATGCAATGGAAGCTGGTGTCATGTTACCGTTGACACATATACAGTAAATGTACTATTATTATAACAGGATTTACGAAAACGGATATAATCCTTACCTACACAATAGCCAAATTCATATTTAAATGATTAGACATTTCATTCAAAGTTGATTCATATACAAAACAGTGGCACACTTTCAGTTTTATTGCATTAAAAAAAAAACTAAAACCAATGTGCATCAGCAAACAAATGATGCAAGGCATTTTCCCAGAACTAACTGCACTTTTCTGTGCCATTTCGCAATTATTTTTTACTAACCGGTCACAAGGTCATCAAGTTATTTCCCACAAGTGTCCTTGCTGAGTACCCACTGGTGTGGTTAATCACATTAACTATGGACATGTTTCACTAATGTATATGGAAATATTTGTTTGTCCGCATTTTAACAGTACATACATTGTTTTATTATTATTATTAAAATCCTAACAAATCTACTATTGTGAAATATTTTGCTTGAATAGTGCGTTTGAGATATGTTTCTTTCAAATAAAATCCACTGTGATTTTATGCAATGCAAATTCAATGGCATCATGTGTTGCTTAAGTGGCCGGATACTGCTGTATTAAATGATTTATTAATAAAGTAGCTAAAGTGTTACCAAGGATTTGTGAGATGGACATGCCCAGTAAGTCAATGCGGCAAGTGAATGAAAGAATGAATGAATGAATGAATCAATGGGCTGAGTCAGGACGTTTCGTCCGCTGTACAGTGACGTCAAAGGGGGTGGGAAGGTCTGAATATGTTCTAGAGAACTATGTGCATGTCTCACCTCCACCATTTTTGTAGCACAGGTACGGGAACCGCCAGACGTTCCCCAGCCCCACGGCAAAGCCCACGCAGGACATAATGAAGTCCATCTGCCTAGTCCAAGTCTCTCGCTCGGGGTAACCCGCTCTCACCGCCGTTGTTATGGCTCCAGGGGCCGCTGGTATGGGGCCCCCGTTGGCCCCTCCGATGAGGGTCCCATTGACGCCTTGATGCGCGTTTCCATTGGGAATGAGATGTCCCTTCTTCTCCTCCACCAGGACCACGTTCAGGGCGCAGCAGTTTGCGTCCAGAGAGGTTTTCTCCATCTCACTTGTAAACAAAGAGACCCTCAACCTTCAACCACACGACAGAAGGGCTTAAATCGACAGTCAAAATAAATATTTTGTTTTGGCTCAAGTCTGTTTCTCTTATCAAGATGTCCCCCAGACGATCCTGTTAATATCAGAACAAGATCTGGTCCTTTTCTTTATTTATTTGTATTTACAAAAACAGTCAGCAGTTTTATTCTCGAAGAATGTATTTCTTCGTTTCTCCTCAGCGTCAGACCGTTACAGAAACGGGTGACACAGGTAGATATCTCGACGAATTAGCAACGGTTTTTGGCGGGGGATTTTTTAATCAAAATTCGAGTTGGTAAAATAAATAATAGATCTTAAAAGAAAAAGACACCGTTTTTAAACAGCACCTTCAAAAACAATCCACGAAACACTTAAAGGTGAGTCTGAAGAATCGCATGGGCACGTATATCTCTCAAAGAGAAGGCGACAGCGGAGACGGCGAAACCAAAGCGGCCCTTTGAGCACGCACTGACCGGATGAATGTAATGGAATTACATTCGTGAATTTATCGCCTAAATCTCTTCAGACCATCGTCTTATTCGGTATTAAACACTCAGAATGTATAAACGAGACGCAGTTCGGTGTGTATATGAGGTGCGGCGGCTTCTGCTGCTTTGTCCCTCAGTGTGCGCGGACGGACTGTCTATGAGACGTACGCGCGAGCCACTCGCTGATTTAACGGGCTCGGTAACGTCAGAGCTCATCCCTCCCTCCCTCCCTCCTCTGTCCCGCTTATGGAAAACAGAATGGAACGCTCACGTACTGCCCCCGCCGCTGTATACTACACACTGTTTACTGCATACAGCACAGCAAGTGTGGCTCACTCGGTGCCCAATGCGACATCAAATATGATGCCCCTCCCCCATTTTTGCATAAAGAAAACGAAGCCTACTTTAGGACCATTTTAGGACTGTTTTGCACTGAAAAAACTGGTTTGTTGAGGTAATGGTAAAAAATGTGTTTCATATGTTTACATCCAAATGAACTGATTTGGACTCAGTTTACCTGACAAATTATGTTATATCATCCAAAGTAATTTTTAGGGGCTAAATAAAGTCAGGGTACAAACAGTTAAGTCCTTGTGAAACCACCTATGAACATTGAGGTCTCCTTCAGGTCAGGTTTGTACCAATAACACCCCTGAAAGTTTCACAACCCCCATCCCCCCCCCCCCCCCCCCCCCCCCACCCCCCACACACAAAATAGAAAGATTCTGATTATTCAGATTCTTAGAAAACCACACCTGTACTACATCAAAATAGTATTCATAGTTTGAGTGAATTTTGGTCATGGGGAATCATGATATGTGTCCTAACATATGTTTGCATTTTATTCTTGTAAATGCGCCAACATTCTTGCAAAGTCATTCATATTGGTTTCAGAGCAATTGGGTATCATGGGAACATGCAACATGTTTTTATTCATAAGTTAAGTGGACAAATGTTGCATGTTGATGTTCCTAACATCTGTGTTTACGTTACAGATTTAACCGTATTAATCTACTTGATACACTGTCAAAATGGAATCATAACATCCCACAGCTAATAACTCAAACTAGTCTAATGTAGGTCAATTCCAAGAAGATATTTACTATATGTGTTATTGTTGTACATAACCTTTATATGCCAGTTTCACATGATAACAACTTTCTAGCAATGTTCAAGAAAACAGAAATGTAAGCGCAGCGTAGTTCTAGCAGGAAGACTAACAGCTGTACATCATCGCACCATGGCCAATCACATGTAAGCCACTGCTTTATAAGTCTTCTCACAATCTATCACATTGCTGTTTCAGTGTGCTAACACGGCAACCTCCACCACCCCACCTCCACCAGTTGAGTCCCGTCCTGCATGGAGATAGGCTCCTCACCCTGCCTCCTATCACCGGCAGGATATGACGGTTCCGAGTACAACTTCCTCGGACCGCCAGACGGTGCCTACGCCAAAGAGAGACATTACTTTTCTGTTTTATATTCATCAAATAAATGTCATCTTAAATATCACTCAAGTCTGCGAGTCTTCCTGATAGAACTGAAGAATCTGCATATTCCCTAAAAGTGAAGAATGTAATTTTTGGGATGTTAAAAAATCACTCCTATTCCATCTTAATATGCAGTGACAATTATAAGCAGAGGTGCAAAAACGATACACTCACTGAGAACTTTATTAGGAACACCTATATATCATACCTGTCAACATCGGATTGTGAAAAACAGGGAGATTTTGGGGGTGATAATTGGTTTGTATGTGTGAGGAATGGCAGCCGGTGGAGTTTCTGGTGCCCTCCCAGGGAGTAGGTGCAGTACGCAGACTGTGTAATATGCATATAGGGAGCGACAGTACCAGTCAGCAATACCACATTGAATATGAAAAATACTAAGATATGTATTCAAATAGTCTCTTACCACATCCTTGATAGTTTTAGCCATAAATGCTTTGAGTTATTAAGAATAAAAAATGTATACCCTTTCTTTTATGCTGAGAACTTTCCTGACCCATGACTTGTAAAAAATTATACTTATTTCTTCTTTTATTTATCTTTTTTATATTATTTATGAATATAGTATATCTGTGTTGGTGTATATGTATATATATATATTTTGTAATTATTTTTTTCCCTTCACCTGTACTTCTTGTCTTTATAACTCTGTGTATATGTATACATCTTTTTGAACATTTAACCTTTTTCAATAAAAATATCCACCATTTTAGCACAATGTGTGGACTTTTCAGATGATCCCTTACCACACCCTTCACAGTATTAGCAAGATTCAGCACTGTGTGGGCTTTTCAGACAACCCCTTACTAAACATACAACGATCAGCCACAACATTAAAACCACCTGCCTAATATTGTGTATGTCCCCCTTGTGCTGTCAAAACAGTGCCAACCCGCATCTCAGTATGGTATTCTGAGATGCTATTCTTCTCACCACAATTGTAAAGTACAATTGTAAACAGAGCAGATATCGAGTTACCGTAGACTTTTGTCAGTTTGAACCAGTTTGGCCATTCTCTGTTGACCTCTCTCATCAACAACACCCTCACTGGATGTTATTTTGTTTTTGGCTCCCTTCTGAGTAAATTCTAGAGACTGTTGTGTGTGAAAATCCCAGGAGATCAACAGTTACAGAAATACTCAAACCAGCCCGTCTGGCACCAACAATCATCCATGTGATTATCTAATCAGCCAATCGTGTGGCAGCAGTGCAGTGCATAAAATAATGCAGATATGGGTCAGGAGCTTCAGTTAATGTTCACATCAACCATCAAAATGGGGGAAAAAATGTGATCTCAGTGATTTGGACCATGGCATGATTGTTGGTGCCAGATGGGCTGGTTTGAGTATTTCTGTAACTGCCGATCTCCTGGTGAAGTTCAGTTCTGTGGATGGAAACACCTTGTTGATGAGAGAGGCTAACAGAGAATGCCACCACAGCCACCACCATTGTGTGCTTGAGTAAGGCACTTAATTCCAGGTTGCTCCGGGGGGATTGTCCCCGTAATAAGGGCTCTGTAAGTTGCTTTGGATAAAAGCTTCGGCCAAATGCATAAATGTAAATATATCATGACCATAGTGTTCCTACTAAAGAGCTTAGTGAGTGTAAATGCAATATATGTAATACATAGGAGCGCCACACAAAGGGGGGCTATCAATACATAGTTGAGGGAGCTAATTGAAGGTAATCCCCCGCCCCGGAAGGCAAAAGCATTCAAGGCTAATCTTGGCTCAACAGATGGAGTGATTTGGGGGCGTGACTATCTGTTTGACTAACTAACGGAAGACATGGGCGCAGTTTGGGAAACCAGTATGAAAACAGTCATAATTTTTGCAACAATATTTGGTGCAGCTAATGATGCAGAAATTAAACACTTAATTTTTTAATCTAATCTGTGGCAGTGTCACAATCATGGTAAGCAACCTAAACTGTATTTAGGTTGTTACTACTCTGAACAAAACTGTGTATCATACACATGAATAGGTATAGAAATAGAGAAGTGAAATATATTAGCTATGTTTATAAATATAATTTACAGTTTGCTGTTGATTCACAGGTCAGTTTAAAGACAATGTTAAAATTAGACAGCATTAGTGATCCTAGAGGTCTCTCTTAAATTTAAAAATAGCATCTTCCTGTCAAGTTACATCACGTCCAAATATGTTATACCATAGCGGTTGTTCGTTCTTTTGCCTCATTATTTTAATGCATTACCAAAAAAGACAGCATTGCATGTCATTTTCATTCTGTGGTCAAATATGTTTTGTATAATGACCGCTAAACTGTTTATTTTAAATGTGCAATTATTTTCCTCATAGCTGTGCTAGTTTCATGATTTTATCACTCTCTGTAAAAATCAGGATAGTGTACAGTCAGCCAGTCATTATCACACTGAAGTGGTTTCTTTTGTTATAATCTGATGGATGTAACAGATTTCATTGAATCACTTTTAGACTGAAACATTATCATTTAGTGCATTTATCCTTATAATTATTTTTTGGGAGGAATTTCCTAGATGATCATATAGATTTTGTTATGGCAAGAAATAGGCATAACATTCAAGTAAATGTAATTTTCCATGGCAAAACATTCGGTCTAAACATTGGCATCCTCGTCAGATAAAGCATGGACTCAAGTCAAAGCCAAACAGTGTAAGTGAAGCTAGTTTAGGGCCCCCAGGCACAGGTGAACACTGCAACGATTGCACTTTCACGTTTCTATCAGTCTAAGTTTAGTTTAGAATAGACCTTGTGACTTCAGGAGCAGCTGCCTTGCAAAGGTTATGGCCCTTTTTTATAGCGCCTTCGAAATAGCAGCTGCGTGGAGTCATAACCCGAGCAAAACCATCACCACCACACACCCTTCTACCATCAAGACTCTAACTTTGATATTCCTGCTGATTCAATAGCACTGAGTTTGTTGGTTAACATTAGGTATTGCCTGATACAGTAGAATTGATCATGTCAGAACAATAACCTTCTGTGATATGCATAATGTTGTAATAGCGCCAATAACAAAAGTAAAAAGAGATTTTTGAAAAAATATTGGCATTTGGCAAATCTGTACCATAAAGGAAAACAATTATTATTATTTTTTAAAGAATCAATTTCTCTATTGATTAAATGGATTATAATGATTCTAAATTAATTCATATATTTATACATTTGCAATTTGAGTGAATAATTAGCCTACTCTTTATCCTTTAATATTGCTATTTGAAGCCGACCTCATCTTAATTGTTAAAGTAGATTGTGCGTTTTTCTTATGAGCCTTTCTAAAGAATAAAGCAGTGTACATTTGTCAGCTAAAATATAAATCATAATTCATAAATAAATGCATGAACAACTTAGAACACTTAGAAACACTATGGTCATAATAAAGTGCCCGATGTGGTCTTCTGCTGTTGTACCCAATTCGCCTCAAGGTTCGAAATGTTGTGCATTCTGAGATGATATTCTGCTCACTACAATTGTACAGAGTAGCTATCTGAGTTACCGTAGCCTTTCTGTCAGCTTGAACCAGTCTGGCCATTCTCTGTTGACCTGTTTTTTGTTTTTGGCACCATTCTGAGTAAACTAGGTGACTGTTGTGCATGAAAATCCCAGGAATTCTGCAGTCATAAAAACACTCAAACCAGCCCGTCTGGCACCAAAAATCATGTCACAGTTAAGATCATATTGAGATCACATTTTCTTCCCATTCTGTTGGTTGATATGAACATTACCTGAAGCTCCTGACCCGTATTTGCATGATTTTATGCACTGCACTGCCGCCACACGATTGGCACATGAATAAGTAGGTGTACAGGTATTCCTAATAAAGTGCTAAGTGAGTGTAATTGCCGCAGTATAGGTCTAATTGAAGCCATGAATCAAAAATTGACATGAATATGATTTCCTACTTCCCATCGCTAGTCAGAAGTAGGTGGCATTAGGGGGAGGGACACTCTCATTCTAGAGAGCAATTGATAGGACAAAATGAAAGAGTGCAGTGTGAGTCATCAATATTTTTGATCCATATTCCCAGAAGGTAGCAACTATAAATTTGAACACGTATATCTGCTAAAAGTTGATTTAGAGTTCATGAGGGTTTTGAAAGAATGTTCCAGGTTTAATACAAGTTAAGCTCAACCAACAATGTTGACTACCACAAAAATATTTTCGACTTATCTCTTGTATATATATATATATATAAACAAGAGACAAGTCGAAAATATTTTTGTGGTAATGAACATTGTTGGTTGAGCTTAACTTGTATTAAACCTGGAACATTCTTATGTTCATTCATTCATATTATATATATATATATATATATATATATATATATATATATATATATATATATATATATATATATATATATATAAAATAGGTGACGATAAGGCTCTTTCAATGGAAGTGAATAAGGCCAGTCCATAAACATTAAAATATACACTGTTTCAAAGGTATAGACACAAAATATAAACACTATACATGTTAACATAATTTTAGTGTGATAAAATCTCTGATCTAAACAATTTTAATGTGAAAAAAAATCACTCAAAGTTGTAATATTGGATCTAAATTTTTTCCAAAAATATGTTTTGTGGTTAGCAACATTATGACTCAAATGCTATGTACAGAGCTCAACTTGTATTGAACCCAGAACGTTCCTCACAACAGTGCAACTTGAGGTGAACTTCAAAATCTGATGATGTGTGGCATAAAAACGGCATATTACTGATCTCTTCAAAGCCTGCTCTTTTAATTCCAACAGTGCCATTTTCTCGTCATTTCTCGTCATAAAAGGGGAAAAAGGAAAAATCTAAGTTGCCATATGGAAACACCCTACCACAAAGGGTTAAAGGAAATGTTAAACATCCTTGGAGGACATCATCGTATGAGTAACTCACACAACACATCTGAAACTTCAGTCATATGCTTTGCATCACATGTCACAAAAGCTGTTGACCTGCCGGGCAACAGGAATGGTGCCAGTGTATTCAGCAACGCTGGCCATTCACAGATTTACATTGGCATCACAAATACTATGCCAATCAAAGTAACTTAATTAGATTATAGTCAAGATAAACATGCACAGATGGGTCAAATGTTTTTACAATTCTAGAACAGTGCATTGGCTGTAGATCACTGTGTTGCTTTATAAAAGTAAACAGGTGGGGGTTCAACTTGCTCCTATTTGGCTAACAAGTTTAGTATGCCACCGATAAGAACTGGCCAAAAACCCCCCCAAAAAATCAATACCGCTACTCACAGTCATGCAGTCACACCCTCATTAGTACACAGAGGGTCATTTATCCAACAGTGAAAAATGTTTACAAGCACACTTTCAAAAGACAAGCTTTCACTCGCTCGTCTTCACTGTTGACCTTTTTAACATATTACTGAAATTATATTTGTTGCCTTCCTAAATGTTATCTATCTCGTCTTAAAGGTAAAGTGCACAATTCTTTAGATGTTAAAATACTTTCTCAGCTTAACATGCAGAGAAATCTTTAAGTAAGCCATTTGAGAGGGTAAACTGTGAACACTGTGTCTCTGTGGTGCTATAAAAAATATTGCTCTGTTTGTTTGAGCATCCCGATCAGCCTGAAACAGCATCACGCTTTTGGGGCAGGCTTATCTGTTTGACTATTTGTTGGGGGTTGGGGGGGCAATTTCCATTGGTGAAGCCTCTGCACAGAAATACCCTTAGAATGTGGCACACAGCAGGGTCAGCACTAGCTACAGGCATATTAGGCAATTGCCTAGGGAACTCCGCATTGTCGAGGGGCCTCAAAAATGCAAGTGAACTTGGTAATTAGCCAGGGCTATGTCACCTCGTAAAACTATGGCAGCATGCAGAGGTTAGCCAATCATAGCTGAAATCTTAAACGTACAGTGTAACAGCCTGTATAATTTTAAGGATCACAGGGAAGGTGAAAAATGGGAAAACTAAATTACAACTGTTTTTGGTGCAAGAAATCTTGACTAACATTAAAAGTGGACTAAACATAAAATGCTACATGTTAAGAATATGGCTCCTTTAATGGTCAGGGTATCAACTGTGGAAATTGCATAATACATACTGTATTAATAATAATAATAATAAAAAGGTATTTTTTCTTCTTAAACAATGTTTACAAAGTAGTTAACTGGGAACATATCCAGTATACGTAAAAACATGAAAATATATACATATACAAAAGTTGTTAATATTAAAATGTTAATATTACATACGCACAAATATTATTTATAAATGAGATATATTTTCATGCTAATTATACGGTATGTACTGTATATATTTATGTTAATATTATATAGTCATTCATATAATATATATTGATTAGATTAGATTTATACATTATATAAATAAAACTATATATAAAATGTAAACTCATGTAAATATCTATACATTAATGTACATTAAAGAAAGAATAGTTTACAAAACAGTGTTTATAAAGTTGTTTACCAGGAACACATATGTAAATATGTATAAATGTATACACATACAGTTATAAAATATTACAATTATATATTAATTGATCAAATAACATGTGAATCATTCTGGTATATATTACATATTAATGAATATTGTGTGATGGTGGTGTAGTAGGCTAACGCACGTAACTGGTAATCAGATGGTTGCCAGTTCAGTCTCCACAGCCACCACCATTGTGTCCTTGAGCAAGGCACTTAACTCCAGGTCTCTGGGGGATTGTCCATGTAATAAGTGCACAGTAAGTCGCTTTGGATAAAAGTGTCTGCCAAATGCATAAATGTAAATGTAAATATAGATTCATGGGAAAATGTGTGCATTGATGCTAAGAAACAATTGAACAAAAACATACTGGACTTCTAATTTGTGTTCATTGTGCTTGTTGACAATATATCAACAGATATTTACTATATGTTCTCTGTTTCATGCTAATATGGAATTAAATTAAATTAAAAAAATGCTTCCCTCTAGTGGTGATTCTTTATTACAACATATTTTGCTGTGCAAAGGCCTTGCTCGATGTCTCAATATATGACTAATGAATACAAAGTACACATACAATGGCCCTCCAAAGTATTTGGACACTTAAAACATATTTACAAATGTGTGAATATCATTGCATTAGATACAATTTCAAACAAAGTGGCATTTTTCTTTTCAAGATATGACAAACACTTCACTTCTCAACATTTCTCAAGATGTTGGGTTTAAAAATGATAAAACTTGACTTCACGCACCTACTGAAAATAACGTTGACACCAGCTGGTCAACATGTATTGCAAAATTGGCTCAGATAAGTGAAGTAGCTCTGTTGGCAGATGCCACTTGATTTGATATTTTAAAATCAAATGCAAAGATATTCATACATTTAAGAATGTGTGGCCACTCTTGTAAGTCTTAAATTACATTTTAAGTCACATTCCAACTATTTACCTTTGGTACATTATTAGATGGCAGATTTAAGCACCTGCAGTTCACAGCACACAAAGCATGTGAACAATTCTTCCTCATTTGGGTCAGTGGCGCAGATAGGATTTTTTTAACTGGGGGGGACCAAGCTGTCAGCAAATTAGTTACTTTGCGTAATTTGGGCTAATGATTTGCACTAAAAAGCCATTGGGGGATTCTTATTTGAAATCATGGATAAACAACAATGAACAAAGGTAAACAAAGGCCTACCTGATCACCACTAGCAATGCATGATCAGACTGTTATTTGACTAATATGCCAATCACCCACCAAAACTTCATCGGGTCACTATGAAACTGGGGGGTCATGTCCCCCCCGTCCCTAGTGCCATCTGCGCCCTTGATTTGTTGTATAGGAGTGAGTATGTGTAGTGTTTACAGTTTACAAAAATGGACTTCTACATAGTACTCATATGGAATACCCCTGCGCCCTACACAGAGCTGAGAGATTTGGACACTTGCCTTAAGTGGACCTTTTTGCAATTTTCCCCCTCATTTTGTATTTAATTATGAGGTTCACATACTTCATTTTGGTGACTTTTTATGCACTAATTTGTGCTGGATTAGTTTGTCTGCTGGTATCTTAACGAGCACGCTTTTTGATGCACTGAAAATATTTACTACAATGTTGTCAAATTGCTTACCAAGTATAACAACCGTACCCTGTTTGGCAGTCTTTTTGAACATATGTTCAATATTCTGCGACAATGGCGCTGCTACCTGCTTTCTCTTCCGTCTGATTTTTTTCGCGCCATACTCACTATCCAGCTGGATGTCGTTGGCCTCACTGATTTAGCGCGGTAAAGTTTGGATTTGCAGATGTAAGGCACCGTCTGAAAACTCCACTCACTACGCTAAAACATAGATGTTCACTCATTCATTCAATTCAGGTGCAAGTTATAAATTCAGAATGTCCTTATAACTTCCCAGAGGACAGACAGACATACTACAGGTGAGATTATTACAATATGATCAATTATATCAGTACGATAATCAATTTTAGTGGCTAGAAGGACTTACTACTTAATCACTAAAAAAACTACAGCCTTTAAAATGAGAAAATATAATTTTTGTGAATTTTTCTATAAAATAATTTATTACTGTACTTTTGATTATAAATTATAAATTGATTATACTGTAATAATCTACCCCGTAATAAGTCTGTCTATCCTCTGGAAAGTTTCTAAAACCTTTAGAATGAGAAAATATCATTTTAGTGATTTATTTATAAAATAACTGATTACGGTACTTATATAATTGATTATATATACTTTAATAATCTCTCACCTGTTGTATGTCTGTCTATCCTCTGGGAAGTTATAAGAACATTCTGAATATGAAAGTGTATTTAATTATTATTATTTTTTTAATGTATAACTTAAACTTGAATTGAATAAATGAGTGGACATCTCCTATGTTTTAGCGTATTGAGTAGAGTTTTCAGACGGTCCCTTACATCTAAACCGAATGTCCGACAAATGTCGAACGTCAAACTGTCGAACTTTACCGAGCTCACAGATTTAGCTATGAGTGCATAACATCAGTTGCTGCGCAAGTAACTCCTGTAAAGGATGATATTAATGAATACAACAACAAAACAGACTTAAATTCTGGACCATTGTTTGGTACCATTGCTACCCGAACCCCACTATCTACGGGCCTGTTTAATGTCCAAATACACAGGGATGGATTACCGACCGGGCCAATGGGGCCAGTGCACTGCTCAGGGGCCCTTGACTGCCCAGTGGTGTCACTGATAATGCTGATAAATTTATGAAATCTTAAAATTAGAGATGCATTTGTTGTTATGAATGCAACTGAATTGCACTGGTTTTGACAATGAGCATGACAATGAGTGAGGCATATTTTGGTAGAAAATATGAAGTCACGGTAGCGTCTCTTCTTGTCAAGGAAATCAAACATCAAGGAGTGTGGTGAGGAAATTAAAACAAATCAAATCTTGTTGCTACTCATTCAGATCTGCAAAAGAATCAGATTTTGGTAATTGCATGTTTTCTATTCCAAAATATATTCTTGAGTGCTAGTTGCTGTAAAAGTGCATACAGACTGTGACGCTTCAGGAGTAAAAATACATGTTCTGGTGATTTGCGATACTTATTTGCATGCAGAGGTGTGTAGTCACGCACTACATTTACTCAGTTACATTTACTTGAGTATCTTCTTGGAAGAATGTACTTTAATGAGTATATTTAAAAGTGGGTACTTTTCACTCTTACTCAAGTCAATTTCATATGAAAAAATTTACTTTTACTTCATTACAATGGGTGACGTTCCTGTCGCTACATTGCTGGTTTTAATTTATTAAGTGTAAAGAAAAGTAAATTTATTAAGTGTAAATATTAAGTAAGTTGCAGTTTTCCCTGAGTGTACAGAACTAATGATCTAAATGATTTCAACATTGAACATACTGTAACTACACTGATCTAAGAATCCATAATCCAGGACTTATAGGGGCTTTTGAAATAGTGACAGTAGGCGTTAATAAAGCATTATCTTGTTTCGTTTTATTCAGCATTACATATAACTGGGCCTGTGGGACATTGTTCATAGTTTTCCCCATACTAATGTGAAACCGGTTTCCAAACTTCTCTTCTAATTGTCAGATTCGTCCAAATCTGACAAGTGTCCTTAAAGTGATAGTTCAACCATAAATTAATGTTCTGTCATAATTTCCCACCCTAATGTTGTTCCAAACCTATGTGACTTTGTGTATTTTGTCGAACCCAAAAAAGATATTTGACAATGTTAGAGACTGACAGTCTCAGTCACCATTCCCTTTAAAATACAAAGGGAAAAACAAACATGCAGAGACAGTAAATGATGACTATAAGTCTATCATTCTGTCTGACATCTCTTTAATTGTATTGCATTGAAGAAAGTCATATGATTTGAAACAACATGAGGGTGGATGATGACAATTGCCATTAATAAAAATAAGAATTATTAGTAGCAGTATTATTAGTAGTATAATTATTATTATGCTGTAATACATGTTAAATATGTATTTTGTAATGGAATATTGGGGCGTAATCATCCATTATGTTTTTTATGGAAGTAACTAGTAACTAGTTACTTGTTACTTGAGTATTCTTTTAATTGGATACTTTCTTACTCTTTCTCAAGTACTTTTTCTACTTGAGCAATAATTGTTTTTAAAGTAATTGTACTTTTGTACTTTTACTTCAGTAAAGATTTTGGGTACTCTACCCACCTCTGTTTGCATGCACATAGTGGTGTTTTGTGTCTGTGTGTGTGTGTGTGTGTGTGTGTGTGTGTGTGTGTATAATGTACAGTTACCCTGCATCAGTGTGCCTCTTTTGAAAGACCCTCATAAAGAAGCTGATGACATCAATGATGTTTATGAGCTAAAAGAGAAATTGGGAGTGAGTAATTACTTTATTATACACTATATTATTTATTTATTATATATACACTTTATTATATACTATATACTACTAATTTGTACCATATTGGAGAATATATGAAACCCCACATAATGATGGCAGAACATATTTTGAGCATTGACATTTATGGTCCACCATGAAATTGAAAGACATGTTGATTAGAAAAAGAAAATGTTAGAGACTACGTAAAAAAAATTATATGTAAAAAAAAAGATGCTCCTTTGTTAAATGTATCTTCCACTTAATGTATAAATGTTGAAGCAGATGTAAATAAATACGTTGCTTTAACAGCCGATTCTTTGTTAATTTTAGGCTAGTTAGAGTTGTCTAATATTGCCTTTCATATATAAAGCTTATCAGACCAAGTGTGGCTGATATATCTCTCCATTTGCTCTTGCTTTAAATTCATTGCTGTAAAGGAGAAACAACAGAGTCATTTCAGATTTGTTTTTCCTATGGGAACTTAGGTTGTTGCAGAATGCGAGTAATGTGTATTTTAGCATGGAAATGTAAGTATTATACATTTTATATGAAAAGGATATTAGCATTGCAAAGGGGCATCAAGAGCTGCTTTGTCATTCACATGACAAGCGTTGAAGATAGTGTCACGGAAGGGCGAATTTCTGAGTTAGCCAAGCAGGAGGAGGGCAGAGTAAACATTAGAATAAACAATGTACTTATTATGTAACTAAATGTTGTTCTACAAAATTCTCACAAGATTCATATTTGCTGTTACTGAGGTTAAAGTATGGATAGGGGTAGGGGCAGGGATATGATTTAGGGTAAGGGTTGGTGTAGGGTTAGGTTTAGGATTAGAGGTAAGGTTAGCAGTATAACTACAGATGTAATTGCAATTAATCACATAATTTTTTATAGCTAATTCTGATTAATCACAGATTTTAAAAGTGCTGAAATTTGACTCAATATATTCTTCTTTTCTTGTCAAAATGCATTTCTTTCTTTCTTAGGAAAGAAAACAAAACAATATGTAACAATATAATGCATTATTAATATTTTCCAAACAATGCCTTCCACAATATTCAAATAGAAATGCACTAAAATAGCATCAATTCAAAAAACATTTGCCAAAGTCTAAGTGGGAGGATGACAGCTTGAAAGAACTAGTTATGTATCTTAAACTTGAATCCTCCACAATATTAATCGGCTGGCAGTTTGTGGCTATCCACTTTGCTACAGTGGTCGTCGAGCTACATTAATTATTTAATTAATAATCAATTAATAAACGTCTCAGTCCACATTTTCTTGATAGTTAAGACTTTATGTACTACTGTGGTAATTAAATTGGACTTCACAGAGGCCACAAAGTGCTAGATTTCGGTCCCATCTGGACTTGTTTTGCACAACAAATAGCATCAAGAAATCCTTTCCCATCATTTCATCACTGACACGGCTGTTGTGTGTGATGAGATGTGTGCGTCAGCATTATGAGTCCGGGCAGACACATTGCAATGGTTCTGCGCTACTCCAACCAGTGTATATTCTGATTTATGCTGTATTGACGGTAAAAGTGACTTTAATCGCAGGGTTGGCGGATCAATTCCAGTTCCACATGGAGCATCCACATGCTGAAGTGTCCTTGGGCAAGACACTGAACCCCAGGCTAGTGCCTTGCATGGCAGCTCTGCCGCCATTGGTGTATGAGTGTGTGTGTGAATGGGTGATTGGGACACGGTGTAAAGTGCTTTGGTAACCTCTAAGGTTAAAAAAGCTGCTATATAAGTGCAAACCATTTACCAGTATCACATTAATTTTTACAGCTCTAAATTAAAATCAGGTACTTTAAATGTAAGAACCATGCAATAACACGTGCTGCATATACATAATAAGTACATTATATCAAAAGCGGTTAAGACAGCTGATATAAAGTGGGTCCCTGAAGTCTGGGTGCTCGAGAAAAAAATTCGACATTCTACGTTCAAAATTTTAAAAACATTTTGTTGCTCCCTCAGCAAGTAATTCTGGGCCCCCTGACTGTATATTGGTCTACGCGCCTTTCATATTAAAAAATACAGTTTAAAACGCTTCACTCAATAAACCAGTGTATTTCACAATGCTAATGCGAGTCATGTGGAAGCCCCTTAAAATTAGTTGTTGCTGGATGTAAACGCATATTAGATTTGTCTGGTAATATATTTGTATTAGTGCTACATTTTTAATTTCACAGGATGTCAAGGGGGTGCAGCTCCGGACAAGAACACACATGGTTCGGTGTCAGATTCAGAAGAACTTTGCCAAGAGTCAGTGGAAGGTAAGAGTGATGGAACATTCTAGTCTCAGCTTTAGATGGCACACCTGCAGCACCATCGGATTTATGTTGGACACAAAAAATGCAGAGTGCTGGCTGAAATCGGCTTTAAGCAGCTAGCAGGAACCACAAAGGTTTATATTAGTTAAAAGAGAAAGTTCAAAAGAGAAACTAGTCAATAAATTTGCAAAAATCTACGAAGTTCTTTGCATCCATTCATTTAAAGAAATTCAGAGTTTTGTTTAATCAATATTTAAGTCTTTTTTTTACTATAAATTCACCTTGCCCAGTAGGTGGTGATATGAAGATGTGAATTGACAAAAATAAAAGAAGAATGAAAGAGAAAGTGGAAACTGATAGTAAAAAAGGACTTAAATATTTAAAAGTTTGGATTACTTATATGCTGCCTATTTGTCCTTTTGGAGCTTTACAATTTTGGCACCCATTCGCTTGCATTGTATGGACCTACAGAGCTGAGATATTGTTCTGAAAATATTTGTTTGTGTTCAGCAGAAGAAAGTCATACACATCTGGGATGGCATGAGGGTGAGTAAATGATGATTTTCATTTATGGGTGAACTATCCCTTTAAATCTTTCATCTTTTAAAAAATATAAATTTTTAGCCATAGTTAATAAGCCAATCTAATTATATGTAACTGGCCACAACTATAGTCAGTCAATACAGCAAAGCTGACGACATTCATCAATCTTTCAATTAAAAGAGCCAATCAAATTTTTTATAGAAGCATCAACTTTTTTCTCACTCTAGAACACTCGTGCTTTAGCTGGACTAGCCTGTGATTTGAGATAAAGAAGAAAAATCTTACACCATGTTTATTGCTAATTTGACATGTTATTGAAACTTTCTCTTGAAAAACATTTTTGAAGATTTCAGTCTTTTTCTTTAAGTAGTTCCAAGATGGCCATTGCGCAGTACTTGACCAGAATGAGCTGCAAATGAACCAGACTTTATGCCGATAGTCAAGAGTCTAGCTCTATGAGACAACCTGTACATCTCACTCCATATGCAATCTCTTAAATGGCTCCACATGACCTGCATCGTGACCTCTGAAGCCGAAACAGCACTTTGCATTTGAAAATGTATCGACAGAGTTACTTCAGAGATACAGTATAGGAAACCTTCATTATTATTTGACGCCAGTTGTTGTTGCTCTTCTCTTAATAGCTCTATCATGCCATACAATTATGGATTGTATTTTTAAAAGGGCAAATGCTGTAATTACTTTAACAATAAGGCTTTCAGAGCTAGCACAACAAATGCCTCGAAAACATCAAATTGACTCCCATGCACTTGTACAGCATCTCCACATGTAGTGTAAGTTCATGGTTTGCATTTGAAGGCATTTCCTGATATTCACTAGATTCTGTAGACACAAATAATGTAAAGTCTATCATCATTTACGATGCTTCACATCGTTTCAAACCTGTATGACTTTCTATCTTCTGAGTAAATGACAGAATTTTCATTTTTGAGTGAACTATCCTTTTAACACTGGTATCATGTTTCAGATTATGTTTCAATTCCACGATCATTGTACATCATTTAACGAAGAAAACCCACTCTGGGGAGGATGATGAAGGAGATAACTCCACAAGTACAGGTGAACACACATTACACATGTTGTGTTTATGGTGATTCCTTTACATAGTTTAAACCAAAAGGTACAGTGCACAAAACCTCAAATAGCTAAAAATGGTTTACAACTTAATCCACCACTTACAGAGATGTGCTATGGTAGTGCCATGGCACTTATATATATATATATATATATATAAACAGTATATATTGCAATGGCAAGATGTAGAGTGAAGGAGTTGATGTTGGTCTGTTCTCACCCAAAACCAACTGAATCACTTTAGAAGATCATTGGAGTCATTATTAACCATTGGAGTCAGATGTATTAGTTTTATGCTGACTTTATCTCCTTTTTGGAGCTTCAAAGTTCTGTCCACCATTCACTTGCATTGTATGGACCTACAGAGCAGAGATATTCTTCTTAAAATCATTGTTTGTGTTCTGCTGAAAAAAGAAAGTCATACACATTGTCTCAGTAAGTTTGGAATTGAATGCTGAAAGCTACATTAAGGTAGAATTTTTGTCCCTCTCCATTCATCCCATTGAAATGTAATTTGGGATAAATGGGGACATTATTCTCATATTCTGATGAAAACAAAGTTTTAACATTTCTTATTTTAACGTTTCTTTTGCATTACACATTTAACAGTGTGAACGAGCTGTATGTTTGTGTTATTTGTGTCAGTTATATTTCAGTCCAATAGGGGGCACTATAGGTCTCTTTTTAGCAGTTTTGCAAGAAGCAGATTTCCAAACATTACAAATTTCACCCTTATTTAATGGTCATTAATGAACGAAAATTATTAATGTTATTATTTGAATAAGTACAGTAATAGTCATTATTAGTGTACTTATGAAAAAAATAAAAATAAAAAAATAAAAAAGAAGCAGTCATGGCAGAAGGCCATTTACAGCGAAAGTTATCTATCCTTGTCCTAAACTAATGAGACAGATTCCTGAAAGCTTTTCACTGTACATTTAAACATCTCTTCCCAGAGACTTTTAGCAGCTGTAGATTCAGTCCAAAGGGAGTACACAAATATGTTTGATCACACTTCTCACACAGTGCAAATCATGGTAATTATAGTTTCAAATTTTTAATGTAGTTTTCATTCATATTTTATTTTCAATTTGTCCTTTCAGTTAAATTTGATATTTTGTTAGACAGTCTATGACGTAGTTCAATTTTATAATTTTTTTCTCCAATGTTTTATAGTTTTTAATTGATTTAAATTTGTATTTTAGATGTAGATTTAATATTTGTATGCTGTCTGAGCTAATATTTTATCTGATATCATTTTAATATGTTTAATGGCATAAAATGTCTTAGGACAGTCTACATTTCTAGTATTTCTTAATGTATAGTGTTAGCACTAGTTTGGTAGTAACACACAGAGTTACAAAGGGGTTTAATAATTACTAATAACTACTAATAACTCAAATAAAACAAATAAAACAACTGCATTATAAATAACTGACATGCATCACTGTTATTAAAATATTTACTGATATTTTTATTAAAAAATATATTTTGTTTTTATGTTTAAATATTTAAATGTGACTATGACATATTTTAATATGACATGAATCATTATGGCATTTTATGTTACAGTAAGTATTAATAATTGTCTTTATAAAGCATTAAAAACATTTATACTGTAAAGCATTGCCAAAATTTTATATACTGTTTTGTTACACTTCATATACAAATTCAATAACATAGAAACTAAATCATCGTCATTTTGTCATAAAATTGTGTTTTTGATCAAATAAAATTTTTCAATTTGTTTTTAATTTCAGTTAACAAAAATGTTGTCATTTTGTTAACATTATCAACAAAACTCTGGAGCAAATGACTCGCAAAATACAAGTGCTGACACAACAACAACAATATTTGTTATTAACAGGGACAGCAGTTTTAATAAAACAGCTCTTGGTAAAGTATTAAATATCCTGACGGTATCGTGCTCTGATGGAGTCGTGTGGAGGCAATTTAAAGAACCGCAGGCAATTATGTATTAAATAATTTGAAAACAGTCTGCCAGTGAAAACATGTTGTCAAGATGTTCCAGGAAATGTCTTGCTGGCCAATAGAAATGTAGCACCTCTGGAAGCGTGATCTGAAAGTGCATGCATGCCACCAGAACGGCCAAAGCTAATGCAGTGAATAAATATGTAATGTAGAGGTTTTTAATCAGGCTGTGAGAGTGATGGATTGAGTGATGCATAGTGTGACCTGGATTACCACTAACAGCTCTAGACACCTGAACTGTCTAGTCCATTTAACTGCGGTTGAAAGATCATACAGAAACAGTGTCGTCTGCGTTCCCAGCATGTCTGCATGCGTTTGTGTCTACATGTGCCTGTGGATCAGACGTCTCATGATGTTTTCTCAAGATCAGTCTAAAAACATTAAACACACGGAAAACAACAATTAACCTAAAATCAAATTATGGTCTCAAGTCATGCCTTCGTAAATCAAAGAAAGCAGGACATGGCCCCTGACACTTAAGTAATTTGAGTAATAGTTCACTCAAAAATGTAAATACTGTCATCACTTATTCACCCTCATGTTATTCTAAACACACAAGGAAGTGTTAGGCAGTGTGTTCGTCGCAGTCACCATTCACTTTTATTTAGGGTATCGGACTGTATTGGTGAGCACCAAAAAAAATTTCAGTACTCATACTCGGCCTAAAAAAAGGGTATCGGGATATCCCTACTTTTCTTGCATCTTCTTTCCATACAATGAATGTAAATTGTGACTGAAACTAACATTCTGCCAAACATCATCTTCGATGTTCCATGGAAGAAAAAAAAGTAATTCGGGTTTGGGCCAACATGAGGATTAGTAAATGATGAGAGAGGCCTGGGTAGCTCAGTGAGTACTGGCGCAGACTACCACCTCTGGAGTCACGTGTTCGAATCCAGGGTGTGCGGAGTGACTCCAGCCAGGTCTCTTAAGCAAACAAATTGGCCCGGTTGCTAGGGAGGGGAGAGTCACATGAGGTAACCTCCTCATGGTCATGATTAGTGGTTCTCTCGCTCAATGGGGTGCGTGGATCGCGGTGTCAACCCACGTGATTAGATGTGTGGATTGGTGGCCTCAGAAGTGGAGGCAACTGAAACTTGTCCTCCACCACCCAGATTGAGGTGATTAGCCGCCCCACCACGAGGAACTACTAAGTAGTGGGAACAGGGCATTCCAAACTGGGAGAAAATTTACAATTTTCATTTTGGGGAGAACTATTACTTAAAAACATAACCATCAAGCCATATTTTGGGTATACTGTTAACAGAGCTGTGTTTACTGCTAACTTGGCTCATTTCCATGGCACAATCTGCTTCCCATCTGGCATAACTCATTTTAATTAAGATGGTGATTTTCCTCAAAAAAGTTTTTGGATGTAGATTGGGGGTGGGAGTCTTAGTCGTATGAATTTCCTGTTTCTGGATATGCGATGACAATGGAAACTGCAATTATGCTGAGGTGTGTTGAGAACACCTGCCACTGTCCATCTCCGTGACTGGTTCCAGCAGGCCAGTTCGCACCGCTAGTCGACTCTGACAGCCCGCCACAGCTACTATAATGCTTCACTGCCCAGCAAAAGAGACAAATGTTTCTAACATGACAAAGCAAACAGAAAAATCCATTCATTCTTGAAAACATAGCACTGTGTCGCAGATGTGAAGTCGCAGATCAAAGGGTCTCAGAGATGGTGCTCAGGTAATCTCGCAGGAGTGGCAACTTTGGCTCACTTTAGTGGATAAAAATCCACTTATTCTAGAGAGTAAAACACACTTGGAATTGACTGAATGCACCTTTGTCTTGCTCATTCAGATGCATCTGTCACAACAGCAAATTGCAAAATCTTTTCCTTGTAAGTTGTTCTTGGAATCAGGGCATCACACTCCTGTTTTACTCGAGCACCCTTGGCAAGATGACCACAGAAAATATAAAATACACGTAGCAATGAGGGAGGTCACAAGAGCAGGATCTAAATGCACCTTAGTTAAATACAAAATAGGCTGAACATGGAAGCAGAGCAAGACAGGAAACCAGGAATCAAAACAAATGAAAACCAACACAACAGAAACCAGATCATGAACAACTGACAAAAGTAAACAGAAAAACAGGGCATTATATACATGAGGGATAATTAGGTAAATGACACACAGGTGAAAACAATGGGGAACACCTGGAAGTGATCAGAGCAGGGGATTATGGGAAGTGTAGTCCAAGGGAAACAGATGACAGGGGCAAAACAGATGGCAAACAACAGAGAATCGTAACAATACTCAACATAATTACCTACACTAAAATCTGGAGTAAATAATAACTAAATATTTTTTAAATTAGGTTGACATAACCCAGCTTATAACTATACGTAAGCCATTTGTAGAGAACAAGGAGGGATTTTTGTGTTATTGATTTGTGTTCCCTCACAATAAGTTTTGCGTTCCTTCGCAATAGTTTCATCAACCCCTTACATAAAGTAACCATGGAACAGTAACCATAACTGAACTATGGTATTTGAAATAAAACAACAGTAAACACAAAATTTACCATGATTTTACTACAGAAAACATAGGCCTATTGAAACTATGATATTCATAGTAAAACTATAGTAATAATACAGGAAATAATATGGTAATAAAACTAATAATCATTCTTTCATTCATTTAACACCATGGTTAATTTGTGGTACAAGCATTATGCTTTCCACAAAAAACGTGTCCTTAAGGCTGCTGTAAACTGTTAAATGTAAAACGTAAACTAGTAAAATGGTTACTGTAGTATAACCATGATTTATATTCATAATGGATAGATAAAGCTTTCTCAAGGTAAAAAAAATCCCTCCCTGTCCTCAGAGGGGCTCCATAGTTTTCTGAACATTCTCTGCCTGTGAAACATTTTGCGCATTTGTGTTTGCTGACATCAAGTTGGCAGAAATTAATCATTGAAGCACAGTTAATATGTTGATACAGTTAAACCAAAGGGACATAAATGTGATTAAAAAATAAAAGTTGGCCGGTTCTCTTGATTTCTTACATAGCTATAGTGGCAAACAGCTGCTGCTAGTCCTCATGATGGTACTAAAACTAATGTCACAAACATAAAGTGGTTACGGTACATTATAAAATGTGAAAAAAATAAAAACTGCTCGGCCATTGGGGTCTAACCTAACTTTAGACCAAGCAATCAAACCAAATGTGAAAACAGCCTGGGCCACTTGTAGCCTAATCTCATGAAAGTTACATAGCAGGCGACAATTTTTCAAAATGATGCGCTTAAAGCAAGTTGTATGTTCTCCCAACTAGATTAAGATTAATTGTCTACCGAGTTTTAAATCAACAAAATTGCCCCCCCCCCCCCACCCTAAACCTTAAACCTATACCTAAATGATAATGAAAAATGCAATTGCTAAATCAGCCACAGCAATTTCTTGTGCTTCTATGAAATTTGCAGCTCACGTGTCAACTCATGCCCTTCAGGTCTTGTACCCAAGACCTTGTATCACAAGTGCAACACTCTACCACTTGAGCTACTTTGTAATATGATGTGTTCAAGTCATACGCCGAAGGAAAATTGTTTAGATGTCTATAAAATAGCATTGTGTGAGGAACATGCTGAAAAGTAAGTGTTTATGAACTCATAAACACTTACTCACTTAACTCATGTCAGTTATAAAGTGTGAAAGGGAATAAAAGTAGTGCTGTCAGTCGTTTCGATTTTTTATATAAAGATTTAATCTCATAATTTTTGGTAGTTGATCATGATTAATCGAAAATTTTAAAAGGGCTGAAATTTGACACTTTGTATGCTTATTTTCTTGTCAAAGTTAATTTATTTCCATATTAGGAAAGAAAAAAAAAACAATATGAATCAATAAAATGCTTTCTTAACATTTCCAAACAAAGCATAATACAATATAAAGATAGAAATGCACTAAAATAACACCATTTCAAGTAACATGAAACGTTTCCCAAAGTCAAAGTGGGAGTTTGACTAATTGAAAGAACTAGTCCCCACATAGGTTGCATATTCATTGCAATGGGCATTAAATCCCTCAAACTGTCATCCTCCACAATAACACAAACTGTGGCTATCCACTTTGCTACAGCAACCGTGAAGCCGCGTTCATGAGTCGCGTCATGACATAAACGGCAGTGTCGAGCGCCACATTGAACTCACCATGAAAAGGGCTTGCAAACAAACAGGTCTCATTCTCAGGGACGGATTAGGCCTGATTATGCACAGGGCCAATTATCTCCAAGGGCCCCCCCTCCAAAAGTTGGGGTTTAGTTGATGGATAGTGTTGTGTATTTGCTCAAAAGTTGTTGAGTGAGGTGATGTTGATGGGCTTTCGAGTGGGGGAATTGCCAGACTGGAACACGCAACCTTAAAGCTCAGGTTCCCCCCCGGGCAGTCAAAGGCCCCTGGTAGTCAAGGGCACCTGGGAACTGGCCCCATTGGCCAGGTTGGTAATCCATCCCTGCTCATTCTGCATTTTAGTGATAGATAAGATTTGGTTTGCTTCTGTGGTAATAAAATGCACCTTACATAAGCTGAAAAATACTTGATTTCTATCGCAAGTTCCTTCTGTGCTTGTTTTGTACATCAAATAGCGTTAAGAGCTAATTTCTCCATCTTTTTAATCACTGACAGGGAAGTGCTGTCAGAGATTCTTATACCTTATACCTCCGTGTTCTATCATAGGAGAGAGCGTTACAGTCAACTAGCATGTTATGAAAGAACCGGCCATAGAACGTCTATGGGACCGCCACATTCTGCTGTTTTATGCTAAGCTGGTAACGCTCATCTTGGTAGAAAGGCCCTAGAGCTGTCGTTTGTCTGTTTGTGGTGTGTCCGTCCCTGTAATGACTCCAGGCTACCAGTATTTATGCTGTATTAACGGTAAATGGGTTAAAAAATGTGTTAATTCTGACAGCTCTAAGTAAAAGTAATTGTTGTTGTAGTGCCTCTAGTGTTCATTTCACCAGGAAACTGCTGCAATACATTCAACGACCCACGTAAAAATAATTCAGCAAAAATGTAGGAATATTAATGCGGTTGGCCACGTTTTGCAACACTTGCTAACTTTTACCACACTTGCACACATTTTTAACACTCAAAATCCAGAGATTTAAACAGTAAAATAGAGAAACACAGCCTCATTCAAAACAACACTGCCAACCATAAATGCACATAATCAAAGAAAACAGCTTTGATTTTAGTTGCACATCAACTCAAATCGAATAATTTGAATTAAAATGAAACTGTGCTGCCTCAGTATGCACATTCACAAAATAAATGATGAAATGAATAATACAATGAATATCAAGAAAGAAAAACAGCTGTAATAACCAGCGGTGTAGAGTGCGGCAGAGTTGATTTTTCACAGCTTTCCCCCCGTCGCTGTCCTGCCAAAACCTCTTATCTGCCCAAAACAGCCCCTTCACTCTGGCAAAGCTTTAGCAGTTCAAATTGAGGCTAATGTCTTCTTCTTTGTATGCAATTCCGATCACATCGCATGGATGAAGTGATTATGGAAATGTTGGGGTGGTGCTGGAAACAGCTTTTGGGGAGACGAGAAGCAAGCTGACATTGAGTCGCCGGCATGGAGAGAGGAGAGTCGGCCCATTGTGTCGTCGGGTTAGGATGATAAAGGACGTTTTGTGTGTGTGGACTGTTTTCATATAGTGGGAGACATACTACTGTGATTCCCCATTGTGAGGCCAGACAGGGAAAAGGAACTGGATATTTCTCGGCCCATTTATTGATCAGGTCCATTCAAAGGCCTGCGTCCATCAAACTGTGTGCCTGTATGCTTCCTTTTTTTAAACGCACAATCAATGCACTTATGTAGCCAAGCATGTTATTGACATTTAGAAATGGTAGTTTAGCCAAATGAACAAACACACTGACTGGTTTAATCAACCAGACTGATTGTGTAACAATTTATAGTTTAAATGAGTGTATAAATACTGTAAAGTGGACTTGGATAATTGAACATGATTGACTCAACTGTAATTTTGTATTTTAAAATCCCATTTGTGATTCTAACATAATGCGAGGCTCAAAAATGTGAGTCCAACTGTGGGATTCAAAATCTAATTTAAATCTGGAAAAAAAAAGGTTTTAAAGGAATATTCAGGGTTTAATGCAACTGTAGCTCAATCAACAGCATTTGTGATATAAGGTTAGTAAGCGTTTTTATCACTCTAAAATCATGTTAACACATAAATTCTCTACATCTTGTGGCTATGCTTCTGAAACAGTGAGTATTTTTAATGTTTACGGATTGGCCCCATTCACTTCCATTTTAAGTGCCTCCCTAGAACCCAGAATTTTGTGGTAATCAGTATGCCAGTGGTAGAGCAAGGGGATGGCCAGGGGTTGCCGTGGCCACCATGGACCAAAGCCACCACATTGGCCACCCCACATGCAATTGCTGTTTAAAAAAAAAAACAAATTGAACAATTTAGTTCTTTAGAGGGGAAATCATCTCTGTACAAATGGACAAACTTAACATGTGTGCACACCAAGGTCGCCACACCTCTCCATCCCATCTGTCATTGTACTCAACGGTCATTGTATCCCCACCCCCAGCTCCACCCCTGTAGTACACATGCTGTTGACTGAGCTCAACAGCATGAAACAGCACCCCTGGAGCAGATAGGGTTAAGGGCCTTGCTCAAAGTCCCAACAGTGGTATCTTGACGGTGCTGGGGCTTGAACCCCGACCTTTCAGTCAGTAACCCAGAGCCTTATCTGCTAAGCCACCACTGCCCTCCTTGGTATAACTCCTTAGTATAAAAGGCCAGATTTACTTGCTTCAACTGAAGCACACAAGATGCTCTATGGAATATTCTCAAATCATAACATGGATCATCAGGTTTTGTGTATGTTACCTTGAGTGCATGTTGTCTTAACATACAAAATACTAACCAATTCTGCAATTCATGTATATTTTTTAGTTCACTTTAAAATCCACAATTGTAATGCTGATAATACACTTAGTAAAAATAAATAAATAAAAAACGATTAAATTAGAAAAATGCAAAATGTACGCATTTTTACAAGTGTACTTTTGAACCCCATTGTATTTACCTTGATGTGCTAGGATTATGCATTTTGTGATTTGAACCATAAGGCCTATTGTCTGAGCAGACGTGATAGATAACACTGATGCAACAACACCGAAAGATGGAGTTTGAAATGAGCTTTTCATGAATAATCAGCATCATTATTTAACATTTCACTGTAAGATATTCAAGCTGAAAATGATGATAAATTTGCCCGATGTTATCCTAATTGCTAGCGGTTTTGGGGGAATGGCTTTTAAAATGAAGGATTAGGAAAAGCAATTTCAGAAAGCACGCAAGTGTGACTCATGACCCGAGACTCCTTCAGAGATAAATGAGTCACGTGGGTGACATACAGCAACAACAGCATAAAGCCACTGGTCTAATTTGGGGCTTTGGTTTATTCACAAAATGACCTGTTTAATCCCAGTGCAAAAGTTCAGCGCATTTGCTTGGAATACACACTGATAATGGTTTTGATCAGATAACACGTATATGACAAGTATAATACTCATTCCAGATTTGCTGAAAGGTTCACTCGGAATTTTTTTCCTCAAACAGTTTTACACCTACAGACATGAATGGTACTTTTTACAAATATGTTTAAGAGTCTTGTACACTCACATGGGGTGAAGGCTACCAGTGGCTTAATGAATGCTGTTTTAATCTACATGTCGTGGGTGTGACCAGCCGAATAGAGTGCAACAGTGCCCTCCCATTTTTTTAGCCATCTCGGTTCAAGTATTTTTCCTATTAATTTTTTCCATAGGGATTTTATAAAATCCTTCATAAATGAGTTTTAATCAATGAACCAAAACTTCTGAATCAAGGTTGTTGACTATAAGTATAGAATCAATATATTTAACGTAAATTGCTAAATATTCACAAACACACACACACACACACACACACACACACACACACACACACACACATATATATATATATATATATATACAGTGTATATATATATATATATATATATATATATATATATATATATATATATAGTTTCAGAGTTTTGGGAGGCCAACTTGTTTGCATCTTTCACAATTCGGTGTGGGCGGTCACTAAAGAGCATTTTTGCTGTTTCTTGGCTGGGAATGTCTGATTGATGGCTTTTTTTTCTTTTAATCCCAATTTGGAATGTCCAATTCCCAATGTACACGCTAAATCCTCATGATGGTGTAGTGACTCACCTCAGTCCAGGTGGCATAGGGTGGATCACAGCTGCCTCCGCATCTGAAAACATCTACTCGCCCATCTTATCACCGTGGCAACCACACCCAAACGAGAGCAAACCACCTCATAGTGATCACGAGAAGGTTACCCCGAGTGACTCTACCCTAGCAACCCGGCCAATCTGGTTGCTTAGTACACCCGGCTGGAGTCACTCAGCATGCCCTGGGATTCGAACCAGTGAACTCCAGGATGAGGTAGCCAGTGTCTTCACCACATGAAGTTGTTGAAGACAAATAAAAAAGAACACTGCATGAATTATTCACATTAAGACAAGGAACGTGTATTAAAAAGTACATTTTGATTTTGATTTCATGTTGACTAGGCAGTTAAGTGGACTTGATTTAACGTGGCATTGACATCCCGACTGAAGAAAAACTAAGCTAATGTACAGTTTTCCCTTTCTGGCAAAAGACCATCTGACAAAAGACTTAATGTATATTGCCTCTCTATACAAAATTTGTCAAATCGATGTGCTGTGGACACATGACCATTTGTTATATAATGAAAAAACTGATAATGACTGACGTGTGTCGACACATCCCAGCATAAACCAGCTGAGATCAAACAGGAGGTTTGTGCCCATCAAAGCTCATTTCAGCCGTTAAGTTATTAATCATGCAAAATTTTCCAATCACAAAAGACGTGCAGTAGTACACAGTCTTCCTATCTCCCCCGACAAATCCCAAGAGTATTAATGCTTCAAATGAACAAAAATTGATTGCACTCTCAAATCAATGTTCATGTGACAAATGAAAACCAAGAAAATATGAAAAGAAAGATGAAAAAATTGGAAGGGGAGGGGGGGAGTGAGAAACTACAGCTGGGAAGAACTGCGAAACCGTGACCTATTCAAAGGGATAATTTGCAAAGATCTGTCATGTCTTGATGGAAAAGCTAAGCACATTAATTCAAGACTCCCTGTTTCCTTTCTTCAGTGTGGTTCAGAGAGACAGGGAGAGAGAGAGAGAGAGAGAGAGAGAGAGAGAGAGAGAGAGAAAGAGAGAGAGATGGCGAGTAGGGGATTTGCCGTTGTCAGGGATTACGTTCGAGAGCCTTTGATGGTTTCAATTATTAGCCAGAGTTTGCGTACGCAGAGGAGGGTGACATCAAAGGGTGTGGGCGATTAGCACACTGCTAACTTCGCGGCGGACACATGCTAATCTTTAATGTGACACCAAACATATTCTTGGCACTCCAATCCAGATTCCGACATGTTAGGGCGCAGCTACTAGGTTAATTAGACCTGTAACCTTCTGAGGTGACGCTTAAGGTTGAAGGAGGGTTGAAGTGGGTCCTCATACACACATTGACTGTAATTCACTGAGACCTTTGTCTAAACACAAAGGTGAGCTGCTGCAGGATTTGCAAAGTTATTTTTTTACACAGGAAGTCAGGAACGCTAGAGAAGGTGCTGGTCCAAAAAGGTATTGTTGTGGTTGTAATTGTGTATTAAAGACCCTATGAAATGGCTTGTATGTACATAAATATAGCCACAGAATGCATTAAATTATAAAATTACAGTGGAACGCAATAAATGATACAATAAATAATACATTTTGTCATCATTTAATCACCCTCATATTGTTGACTTTCACCTGTGGAACACAAAAAGAGATGTTATGCAAAATGTTAGCCTCAGTCACCATTCACTTTCATTGCATATTTTTCCAAAACAATGAAAGTGAATGGTGACTGATGCTTCAGAACCTAGTCTCATGACAACTCTGAATAATTTGTGCGAGATGGCAAAATCGTAAGATATGGTTCAATTGATGTGCCAATAGAGGCCAACCAATCAATAAGCAGTTTTTCAAATGAATACAATGAACACTACCCTAAAAAGAAACGTTTAGTTCAAAACCCTTATGTTTCTCTTTCTTTCGTGGTACAAAAGTTTAAGTAAGCTTAGGAAAAATAGTCATATCAACCTTCGCTGGTTCATTTTTGTTTCTCCATGTCCATGAGAGCAAAAGTCATATGTTCTTGTACGAACCAACTTGACATCTCGTACAATTATTACAACCTCTCATGAGACCGTGTTGGTTTCAGAGAACAAAAAAAGTCATATGGGTTTGGAACAACATGGGGTGAGTAAATGATGACAACATTTTTAACATTGGGTGAACAATGTTTTTAAGTGTGTTACTCAATGGAGTGAAAGCTCATTGGTTCAGTTATTAGCCTAGATATTTAACAACTATACCACCCCAAATGGTGTCAAATAAAGGCGCTAGTGCCACTTTAATATAAACATCACTATAACACAGATTAAGCCAGTTATAAATTGGCTTAAAGCTGATCACCCAACTAAGGCTGCAGAAAATATCGGCTGCAGTAAGTACAGCATGATTCATCAAATCGGGATTCGGTGGAGAGGCCAATTATACCCTTACCCTCTGATAAATGGTTTTATTTTCCTGTGACTTTTAAATTGCATATGTGCTAATGTTTTATACTGTCCTATGGTTATATTCTGCCATTTTCCTTATTACGCCGAAGGCCGTACGAGGGACCGGACACTTACTGGAAGGTACATTAACTAAGTGCGTAGAGATAATGATTTTTTCCTACTGCCCTTCAAGACATTAATTGATAAATGAGAGCTATTTCCTTAGCAATTTTATGCTTTCAACACTGAGGTTATTGGAGCACAAATATAGTCAATGATATTTATCATTCAGTATTAAACAACAAAATAATTAATCACTGGAGCTCATTATAGAAATGGGAAAAACGTAAAAGAGGAGAATGCAAACCTGAGGACCAACTATGACAGCGTCGAATATTCTTTGTTTTAGGAAAACACATAAAATACCTGCAAGAAGAATAATGGCAAGTCTACAATAAGGTTATATTTGTGAACATTAGTAAATGCATTAGGTATCATGAACATACAGTGAACATGTTTTTTACAGCATCTATTAATCTTTAGGTTAGTTGATGAAAATACAAACGTGCATTGTTAATTCATGTTTGTTCATAATGCATTCACTAATGTTGGATGTATACAATTTTTATTAAAAAATGTAGCCTATTGGTATGTGGTGAAACTACAATTAACTGAGATTAATGAGTGCTATAAAAGTATTGTTCATTGTTAGTTAATGTTAACTGTTGTTATAAAGTCTTATTGTAAAGTGGTACCAGAACATTTAACGACAAGAAGATGTGCATAGTTTCCGTGCTTTTGCCAGTGCTTTACATTTTAGCAACCAGATTGGAAATGAAGTAAAATGATATACACTTACACACACCTTTAGGCTTTTTAGTCATATTTAATGTGAAAGTGGGACAGAAGTACTGAACTGGGTTTCGATCTGTGATACTTAACGATTGAATTGGTGAAACAATGAAAATTCACCTTCCCATTATTTTCCAGTGGAAAAAACTTAAGAAAACATGGTTTGTGAAAATTAGACACAATATAGCATCAACTCTCTTGTACCTCAACAGTACAACATATTGAATGGACAATACATCCATCCATCTATACCAGCTGCAGTACAAACATCCAGTGAGCGGCAGTTCTTCGGACGGAAATGCCTTGTTGCTGAGAGACGTCAACGGAGAATAGCCAGACTGGTTCAAGCTGACAAAAAGGCTACAGTAACTCAGATAACCACTGTAGAATTGCAGTGAGCAGAATAGCATCTCAGAATGCACAACATGTCGAACCTTGAGGGCTACAACAGCAGAAGACCATGTCGGGTTCCACTTCTGTCAGCCAAGAACAGAAAGCTGAAGATGAAGTGAGCACAGGCTCACCAAAACTGGACAGTTGAAGACTGTAAAAATTTAGCCTGGTCTAATGAATCTTGATTTCTGCTGAGGCACACAGATGGTAGAGTCAGAATTTGGCAGCATCAGCATGAATCCATGGACCCAATCTGCCTTGTGTCAACAGTCCAGGCTGGTGGCAGTGGTGTAATGGTGTGGGGAATATTTTCTTGGCACATTTTGAGCCCATTAATACCAATCAATCATCATTGAATGCCACCGCCTATTTGAGTATTGTTGTTGACCATGTGCCTTAATGTCTCTTCATGGCCACAATTTACCCATGTTCTAATTGCTACTCCAGCATGATAATGCACCATGTCACAAATTCATCTCAGACTGGTTTCATGAACATGACAATGAGTTCACAGTTCTTCAGTGCCCATCCCAGTCACGAGATCTGAATCCAATAGAACATGTGATGTGATGGAACTGGATCATGCATGAATGTGCAGCTGACAAATCTGCAGAACTTGCATGATCCAATCATGTCAACATGGACCAGAATCTCAAAGGAATGTTTCCAACATCTTGTGGAATCTATACCATGTAGAATTGAAGCTGTTTTGAGAGCAAAGGGAGGCCCTACCCAGTATAAGTATAGTGTTCCTAATAAAGTGCTCAGTGAGTGTATATGCAAGGCATAATCTACAGTCAGCTGATCATTATTCTAAAATAAACCCCACCAAGGCGGTCAGGATCCCGATACAGAGTGGAGGGTGAGAAGAAAGAGATGGTCTCCAGAAACAGCTAAATTCCACCTACAGTTTTCATCAGAGTTCTGTAATGTGTTCATATTACTAAAATGACCATCGGACTGCTCGTTGTACCACTTATTACTTTACATGAATACATGCGGTCGTTATTCATAAATATCAGACCACTGGATTGCGCGATTGACCAATCAGTATGGAATGTTCCAGAGAGCTGTTATCAACATTATATTGGCAACCTTCATCTCTAGATAATGGTATTGCCCAGTAAAAGACCCATATATACTGTATGTCAACCAGAAGTGCTTCAATGGTCTGCTTATAACTTCACAACCCTGAAAACATCTGAAACATCTTTAAAAGTGTTCTCCTCCCAAGGTTGCTGGATCTTAAGGGCATTTACTTTGATTTCAAGGTATAACCTTCATTTATTTATAGTTGTGAGCCAGTTGATCTGCGGGGACGGTCGGGGTCCTTCAACTGCACCTGAAGCCACATTGGTAGCTTTAAGCCAAATGTATACACTTGGCTTAAAGACCACCAGGGGAGAGATTTGGCAGTTGTTTCTTTCAGGCTATGTATGGTTCAATGACTCCACCATGGAAGAACTTGGTGTGATAAGAGCGTTGGAATCCTGAAGGAGCTGGTGCTGCTCTCTCAAATGCATCCAGTGTTTAAGAAACTCTCATACTCGCTCACCGCTGCCAACATTTAGATGTTAAGACATTTAGAGTTTAAGAGAATATGACTTTGTTCTGTGGGAAATGAAAGGAGACATTTTAGTTTAGAGGTTACTTTTTTCTAGGCAGTTACAATGAATGGGGAATTTCCAGCATGAAAAATGATACAAAAACATAAAATTCTAATAAATGTAGATCATATCACTTTTATGTCTTCTAATGACATACAGTAGGTTTGTGTTGGCAACAGGCTGGAATTTAAGTTGTTATGATAACAGAATTTAATTTATGTGTGAACTATTTCTTAAAGCATGGGTCAATGAGAAGTACTGATCATCTCCCAAAAAAGTGGGGATACGAATGAAGAAATAAATAAAAGTTAAACTTCTGTATTGTAATTGGATAAGGTTCATTGACTCTACCATTTTGAGGCAAGCGAAACCTTCCCTGCATGACCAGAATCTAAATAATCGCACAGACATTCATGGCACAGAAACTAAAATGTCACTTTCATTTAACATTTTTTGCAATTTGCAATAATAGTTTGTGAAACTCATTTTATGAATTAGCCACGAATGCCTTTTGATGCGGGGCAGAATGCTTTACTCTTATTAAGATTGAACGAGAATACCTGAGACAAGTGACTTTTTAAAATGCAATTACCTAATTGCATGCAACCATCCTCCTAATCATAACATGAGCAGGCAAATCTGTTAACAGGCGTGTCCTTTTTTCCCCCTGGCTGGTTGCCATTTTTGGGCCCCTCTTCTCCTGTTGCTATGTGCCTTTCCATCATTAATCATAAAATCAATACAGCAGAATTTCAAGGAGATGGGAGAGAGATGGGCAAGAGAAACTCAAGCTAAATCAATGAAATTCAAAATATTTGAAATGGCTGATGCTTGCAGTCGCAGGCAAAATATTGGCAAAGAGACATTACTGGTAGAGGGAGAGGCTGTTTTTAATTTTCCAAAGTGGTTCCAAATCAGTGTCTGACGCCTTCGGATTGGGATTAAATTAGACTTCCAATGATGGAGTGCTTTGGTAGAGAGTCCCTGACCCTTTTCATCCAGAGAGGTCTGTGTGGTTTGAAATGTAGCTCTGTATAAGCAGAAGGGACGCAAAGTGCAGGGAATCCATTTGAAATGTGCCCTTGGAAAAAAGGCCCCACTTCTAGCCAAATGGATTTGAGCAGAATGCTTAGCAACTATTGCAAAGCTTCAATGGATGTGGTGGGTGCCGCGACAACTAGACAGACAAAACTTTGGAATATATAATGAACGGTGATATTATTTACAGTAGATGTCTAAGCATGCTTTAGTTAAATAAATGAGCAAATCTCACAAAAAAAGAAAGTCATATTTCACCACAAAATGAAAAGTAATTATATTAGGAAAATGGTTCCTATGGCTCAACTGGCGGAGCATGGCGCTAGCCACGCCAAGGTCAATGGTTTGATTCCCAGGGAACAAACAAACAGAAATTGTATACCTTAAATGCACTTAGTCGCTTGGATAAAAGCATCTGCCAAGACAATAAATGCCTTTTTTTCCAGGATTATGACATTTTTTTATACAAAAATTACAAATGAGGAACATAGCAAGTAATTTGCAGCACAAGTCATCAATATCTGCAGAATCACACTGCCAAGTTCTCATAGTGCCTGAAGAAGATTAAAAAATATTTATATTGTTAAATATTAACCCTTGTGTGACCTTCGGGACATTTTTGTCTCTAAAGGGTTTTTGCGATCATTTTGGCTGTGTTAATGTCAATGGCATACATTTTGCCAAAGGTATGTATTTTTGGGGGAATTTTGATATTTCAACCTAAAACACATCTATAATAGACTGTGTACACAAAATAGTTACACTCAGGACCTTCAGGACAAAAATGTCCCCATTGAAACCCATTAAAACTGTAATATTTGATCCCAGTGCCATAAAAGCATAACATAATGAATTCTATGATATTATGCTTTCATTACGGAGCCCTGGCCTAAAATGTTTAATTTGTAATCGTGTTGGTATGGATGTCAAGAGTGTGTTTTGTATGCGTGTATTGAGAAATGTGTGTGTGTGTATGTATGTATGTAAAAAAACAACAGTGGCATTATGAGTGTAATGTGGAATTTAAAGGGTTAAAATCCTGAAAATTATAACAATAATTCAAAAAATAATTCATCAGTTTTTTGGTGTTCACTTTTTTACATTAGTCCAGTCTTGAAATGACCAGAGCTTGGACCAGGAGCTTTGCAGCATATTCAGACAGGAATAAAAAATGTTTTTGTATTGTGACAATTTTAAGCACATTTCCCAAGAAATTCTCATTACTCTAATGCAAACAAGCTGATTTTATTTTAAATGGTACTTATACATAGTTGTATTTGTTGCACTGCCATTTACAGTGCATAAATAAATTATTGTTTTACAAATATATATATATATTTATTGCAATACGAAAAAGGTACTGTACATGAGTAATGAGAATCAATGGGAATTACATGGGAATTAAACACAAACAAAAATCTGAACCCATTTAAGTAATGACATTTTTAAGGGTAAATGTGCTTAATTATCATGAAAATAATGTTAGTTTGTATTGATCCTCAAAATATGCATCACTGTAGTTATGCAAAATCAATTTTATTTGGGGGGGTGAAATGTGACCTGGACATGTTTTCATGAGTTTTGCATAAATGTCATGAACAATTTCTGGATACAAATGTTGTTGCAATTGTGCCTCCTTGGTATGCTTCCCCCTTTAATATGGAGCCCCTATGTGTTGCATATATGTTTTTTGCGCCTCTGCTTCCAAGTTCCTATGATATTATGTTCCTTTGATTACTCGGGTCCCTCTTTCAATGTAATTCTATGGGGTTTTTCACTTGCTTTATCATCCACCAAATAACAACCAAAAGTCTGATCTCCTAGAAAATGAACAGATGTCTCCAACAAGCCGATTACGAATACGATTTGATGCATCGTTCATGTCCGTTGCACAAATGGTACAGTAAATGTATACACTATTAAATATAATTGTTTATATCAACTGCCAATGTTTGGTGTCTCACAAAGTGAAGCCTCCGAAGTCTCCAACATAGTTTAATGACAACTTGTAATAATTTATTCGAGATGGCGATATCGTCTAACGTTTTTTCCCATAGAGACCAACCAACAAACACAGTTTCAAATTCTTTCAATGGAGGTATTACATTTTAGCTAGCCTCCTGCCCTCTTTGTTTTAAGAAAGGAATTGTCTGTGAACAAATTTCGTACTCATTAATTATTAATTTACGCAACACAAATGACTGATGTACCGTATGTCTATAATCTGTAATACACTTCCTTCATCTTGTTCCAAACCACAATGTATTCTTTCTTCCGTGGTACACAAAAGTTATTTTCAACCTGGTCTCATAGTAAAAACTTACTATAACTACATATTTGTAAAATTAGTTTTACTTGTCTTCCATGCATTGCTGCAGTTGCACTTCTAGTGAAATGAACACTTGAGGTGCTACAACAACGACTTAGATGATCAGTTCATTAACACTTATTTTTCACTCGATTAATTTTAACACTGGCATTACATATTCAATTAAAATAACTTGCATGGTGGCACAACTAGAGCGTTGGATTTAGAATGCAGAATTCAGGAGTTCGAGACCAGAAAAGCACGCAAGTCGACACGTGAGCTGAAAATGTCATACAAGTGTAACTGGCTTGTTTTCCCTTCTGCGTTGTGCATCAATTAAACTCATTCTTCAACCAATCTTTCTCTATCAATTTATTAACTGAGGAAACAGCATAAGACATATTAAATAAGACATAGATATATTCCAGCATGTTCAACGGCCCTCATGCTGGTGCTAAAATAAAACACGTTTTTCAAACACTTCACCAACATTGAACATATTGTTGATACACCACACATTTTAATGACAGTGAAGTTACTCAAATAAAAGGTGAATTTAATTTACAGATCTACCAATCACACTACTCACCACTGTCCTTACACAAACAAACTGAGCAGTGTTACAGGGACACACCCAGTATAGAGAGACAGCCAGCCAATAGGAAACCCTGCTGCTCCCTTCCTGTCCAATTAACTTTTAGTGGGATTATTTGACTAGTTCATCACTGGCAAGTGGAGACACATACTGTATATAACCCTGTTACACAAGCATCACAAAATGAAGTGGCTGCTTAAGCCAATGCGTTTTTCATCTCATATTTGGTTTTATGACACTATCAGTTAGGTTTAGGGTAGGTATGCCTGTTATTTTCACCTCACATTTGCTTTTATTACACTATCGATTAGGTTTAGGTGTAGGGATTTAATGTTGGGATGTCGGTTTTGTTTATTTCAAAATAAGAAAAAAAACGTTTTTGTTAAAGTTTAAGGTTATGGAGGAAGGTTTTATTTATTCAAAACTCGATAGAGCATTAACCTTAAAAACCTAGGGTTCACACGCATCCTGGGAAACCTGGAATTTTGCAATGCAGTTTTCCAGTCATGGGATGTTAGGAAAAAAACCTAATTGTCATGGAAAATATTTTTTATACTGGAAATTTTTAACAAGGTTTTTGATACATATACAAAACATGGTAATGATCAAGATTCAGGATAGGTGGCAAATACACAAATTTGTATGTTTTTTGTGTATTTGCCAGTGGCTGGGCATTGTGAAACAACATCAATGGTTTACTGTCATGAAAGAAGCCCTGTCATATAAATTTTCTCTGACAAAATAGTTTAAATATTGATGAAGTGCAAAATATGATTTTAGTTTTTCATTCCAACATTTCAGTTGTAAACTTGAGACAATGGCAAAGGTCGAACCGCAGATTTTTAATTTTTATTTATTTATTTTTTGGATAACTTAATTCACACTCAGAGGTGGTAGCGTGGTGATGTGGCCTTTACACCTCGGGATGTAAAGTACTTTTTTTTTTTTTAATGATCCGAGTCCGCTTACATACTTGAATAAGTATATAATCTGCATGTGCTACAACCTTCAAAATAAAAGAGTGAAGCCAGTCACTCATACACTTAAAACACTACATCATGATCCATCACACGCGCTCTCTGTGTTTGTGTGTGTGTGTGTGTGGTAGATAAAGAGAGCAGAGTGATCTTAAGCACACAGCACATACAGAAATGTTTATGCTAATTTAATAATAATAATAATAATAATAATAATAATAATAATAATAAAGCAAATGACCGAAAGTTTTGTGGAAATCCCTTGAGATCAAAATGTTTGGGATCCTTGTAGCACAGACCTACTGAAATCAGTTAATAATGTCAAATATCAGTTCTTTTGTACCACATAATTCTTCTAGCTCAGACCGACCGATTTGCATGCTGTACTGTAGGTATGTATTTTTCAAGGCAAAGTGTGTCATGCAGCACTTGCGTAGTCATGCAACACATTTCATGTCCCCTCAGAATTGAGAGAGGTAGGTTAATGAGTCCCCCCCCATCAGTATGCGTTATTTATTTATAAGCTCCACGCTCCAGGGGCGGCCTGTCTTTTGCCTGCGCCTTTTTCCTCCCACTCTATTTCTATAATCCTTCCTTTTTGTTTGGGGGTGCAGCTCTTCCGTTCTCTCTGTGTATTCCCATCAGATGTTCAGCACCTCACAATAAATATTCTACCCGTTCTGCTTTGTCTTTCCAAAATATCACCCAGCAAAAAAAAAAAAAAGAGAAGTGAAAAATGATAAGAGATGCCTCTGAATTGCAAACAAATCATGTAATATGTTTGTAGCAGATGAACAGACAGATTGATGTATTTCACAAAAAGGAGACCGTGTTGGTCATGAATGATTGTAGAATGTAAAGGCAGAATATTAAGAACAATGTCAGTCAACATTCATTTTATTGTATGGAAAACAAAAGTTGCAATGAAAGTAAATGGTGACTGAGGCTAACATTCTGTGCAACATCTCCTTTTGTGCTCCATGGAATAAAGTAATACTAGTTTGGAACAACATGAGAATAAGTAAATAACGACAGATTTTTGTATGCGAATGTTTGAATGTATATTTCAAACCGTTATTAATTTCAAACATTATTGTTTTTATACTGTATGTATAGTCAACTTTCACTCAGAGTTGTTTGGTTTCAGAAGTTAAACCAGAGATTATTTGGCAGAGATTGGCCACTTCTATTAAAATTAATGGGAGAAATTAGAAAGCTCAACCAAGGAGCTCTGAGCGCCCAACGGTCAACGGATGTAGAAAGGAAGTCCCGCCTTACAGTTAAAAGAGCCAAACACCTTTTAGATACTGACATCACCTATCAATCAATGCTAGAACGCGTATGCGTATTAACTGTGCAAGCCGGGAAAATTTAAAATCCCAATTTATAATTCCGGTATTGTCAGATTTTATTGCTGATTTGAAATATGTTCTTTGATCGTAATCTTGACCAACCATTTTTACAAATGTGGTCTTTCTCCATTGAAATAGATGAAAATAGCCTCCTGAGAGCGTTCCAAAGATGGCCGACAGTGGACTTACTTGGTAGAAAGATTTTGCTTTAAATGCAGCATAAGTCATTTGGAATACTTTTTTCATGCTTTTTGTAATTTTTTTAATTCAATTATTGTGACTACTTTTATCTGCTTGTTACACATTTTATATTGTTGATGGTTCGGTTTAGGTGTAGGGGTGGGATTAGGTGTTCAAAAGTATATATATTTTAGTGTAATGTAACTAACAATGATGAATAAAGTACACAATTGTCACACTTGTTTAGTGAACTTAAAGTAACTGAAATTAAAGTACCGAAGTATCAAAAAGTACAGGTAAATGGCATAAATAATGGCACAGCCGATCATTGTTGATTCATACATACAATAGTAACCATTTCAATCACTTCTGAACAATATTTATGTCCCAAAAATGTATCAAATTAATTAATAGCCAAAAACACAGATAAAACGTACATGAACTGTCTCTTCACTTTAGATTCTCGAGATGCCACACGTGCTGTTTGGGGTTCAGGATGATTTTGATTCAGATTTGTGAATCGCTTTGTCTTCAAAACTTTTTGAACTAATTTTACCAATTCAAAAGAATCAAATGGATGAAAAGTTTGGACTCAAACAAGAAATATTTACACTTGATTAAATACAAATACTCAAAAATGTACTTAAGTACAGTAAGTATTTGTACATCGTTAATATACATCTCTTGGCAAAAATTATTGAGACTAAATTTACCTGTTCATGTTTTATATTGTTGGAAACTGGTTAAGTGATTATGAAGTATAATGTGGTGAAATGCAACTAAACTTACAGTGGCAAGAAAAAGTATGTGAGCCCTTTGGAATTACCTGCATTTATTTATAAATTTGTCTTAATATCTGGTTTGGTCTTCACTGAAGTTACAATAATGAACAAACACAATCTGTTTTAACTAATAACTTAAATTATTGTATTGTTCTTGTACATTTTGAATACATCATTCAAACATTCACAGTGCAGGTTGGAAAAAGTATGTGAACCCCAGTCAGGAGTTGGCAAAACAGCCATTCAGTTAATGAAACGAGATTGAAGGTGTAGGTTAGAGCTAATTTGACTTCACGGAAAACATTAAACAAGCATGGTGTCCATGGCAGGACACCACGAAGGAAGCCGTTGCTTTCCAATAAAAATATTGCTGTGCCTGAAGTTTGCAAAAAAGCAACTTGACACTCCACAACACTAATGGGAAAATGTTTTATTGATGAAACTAAAGTTGAATTGTTCGGGTAGAATACGCAGCACTACGTATGGTGTAAAAAAGGGCACTGAATACAAACATGAAAACATTGTCCCAACGGTGAAGTACCGTGGAGGGAGCATCATGATTTGGGGCTGCTTTGCTGCTTCAGAGCCTGGACTACTTGCCATCAATGAGGGAATGATGAATTCCCAATTTTATCAAGATATCCTACAGGATAATATCAGGGTGGCTGTGTGCCAACTGATGCTCAGTAGAAATTGGGTGACACAGCAGGACACTGACCCTAAACATCAAAGTAAATCCAAAACAGAATGGTTTCAAAAAAAGAAAATCAAGAGAGCTGTTCACACCAGACATCCTAAGAATATGGCTGAACTGAAGCAGTTCTGTAAGGATGAATGGTCCAAAATTCCTACTGAACGTTGTGCAGGTGCAGGTCTAATCCGCAGCTACCGAAAACACTTGGTTGAGGTTATTGCTGCCAAAGGAGGATGGACCAGTTATTAAATCCATGGGTTCGCTTACTTTTTCCACAGCACTGTAAACTGAGATGAGAACTGAATGACAATGTCATTACAGTTACGCCTCCCTTATAGGACTGCCCTGGCTATGTAGGAAGCATAAACTCTGTAACAGTCTTTTAATCTCTTGTGGGCAGAAGAATTGACATAAGATGATGTTGTTAGCTTGATGTGACTCCCAAAAATGAGTCCCTCACAAAAGTCTAGGGCTGGCTAAGCCAGAAAACTTTTAATTAGAGCATGAATATGTATAACCTGCTACCTTATCATGTTGTAATTACTTTAAAACGACGGTCTCTGACTGAACTGCTGAGGATCTTGCCTGATAGCTAAATGTCTTTGATCTAATCACATTTAATGAATGGAGAAGCAACCAAGACAACTCCAATGCAAGTTTAGAAAGAAAAGTCACAACAGATATTTGAAGTACACAATCAAAAAGATCAAGGTGTGATGTCCGTAGGTTTCACTGAGACACTTGTCTTTATTTGAATGAAAACATCAAGCTCTTGAGACAAAATAGTCCTTGCAGATGATTATACAGTATATACAAAACCAATAACAAACAAACAAAAAAACATTCAAGAAATATACAGCATCATCCACATATCTTTTAATTAGCAAAAAAAAAACAAAAAAAAAACAGAAAAAGTAAACACCATGCTTGTCCTTTAAACATTATGTTAGAATCCAATCTTCAAAAAAAATGCACTGAGAGAAAAACAAAAGTTGCAAATATATACAAAACACTTCATCGCAACCAGCGTTTTAGACTCATTCTTGCAACTCCCTCCAAATTAAAACAAAATTTAAACAATAAATTAAAATTAAAAAACCAAGAACATTTCAGTCCAATAATTAGACAAAATATATTTATATATTTATATAGAATTAAGGACTAGGCATAGCAGTTGCCCAATAACCAGCCATCCAATCAACCAGTCAGACACAAAGCTCTCCAGACACAGATAATAAACTCCATATAATTCTGAAAGTGTAAACAAGTATCTGTTACAATAAAATCGATTAAAACATTTGGGATAAAGAGACAAACCGACACATAAATTAGAATGAATTCATCTGAGACAAAATGTTTTTTTTTCTTATTCTTTTATATCTAGAACACTGACTGAAATGTAGTTATGGATCTAGAACAGACATTTTCTTCTACTGTTTCTACTGAAAAAACACCACAGTTATTATTCCCACGCACTCCGCTTTCATCCTTACAAGTTACAGGTGCTTTTAAGAGTATGCCGTTTAACCACATAACAAAAACAAACTGCAAAGCACCTCATTTGACTCTGAGTTCTGCTTGTACGAAACGAAACAGGTGATTTTTATGATATATGGCTATCGGCCGGAGGCGTCATTAGCGTTAGCTCTGTCTTCACCAGTCTACATAAAAACACCCCAGTGGGCAGTTGCACTTAACGATAGTATTAAGTTATCTTACAGGCAGTATGTACGCAACCAAGCTAAATTCACTTCCTCCACAGTATGTTTGGCTTTACTCACAGTATAGAAAAATCAGATGTAAACCTGACGGTGTGGTTTCAACCAAGATAAATAAAAAAGTTCAACCACTGATATTTATTTTTGTAGATTTATGACTGCGTTTAATTTTACAGAGTGGTTCGTCCAGACCACGGATGTTGGTTTCACACCTGCGTTGCTGACTACGCAGCTTTGTCAAACAGGCAATAATTCCTGATGGAGGCGTATCGTTTTGCAAGAGGTTGAAATGCCACGGCAGAACCCAATTCACGAGCTGACCCCATTCCCTGCATTGAAAAAGATAAATAAACACGAATGTTCAAAAGGATACCGCTTGATTATCACCCTGCAACTTTTTTCATACGTTAATGAGCCCCACATTTAGTTAAAAAACATCCTGCCATCGTAATTGCAGCCTTGAGAACGTTCACGCACAGAAAGTTTGCTTTTGATGATGTCACCTTTAGACGAAGACTCATTTTCGTTGTCATGTTCAGCACTAGAGCTTGTCAACTTTCAAAACAAATTTATGCTCTACAGAACATCCAAAACCACGTGGTAAATTTGAAGGCAGGTTTTATTACATTCAATGGAACTTTGCAGTTCATAATATACAGATCTTTTTTTTTTTCCGGAAATGCCACAGTTTTTAGACTGTGTCCTTGCAGGACCAGGTCTGCCGTTAGTACATTTTCACTAAATGTTTAATTACTGTAAAATAATTACCTGCAGAAGTTCATAGTTTGTGACCAAGGCAATCATAACACTGTGTAGCAAAAATGAGTATATTTTGTTCTTGGGTATTAAGTGTTATTTCCTAATTGCTTATGTCTCAAAAAGTATAGAAAAGGTCTATTATTCCCCACAAACTTTGCTTTTGTGACCAGGAAAGTGATATTTTGAAATGTACCCATTTTCCAGAACATTCCAGAAAGATTCAGTGCTGAGTAGAGACTAATGGAGTAGTGATCTAGAACTTTCTAGAATTTTCCAGTAATATAAATAGTAGTATAAATACAGGGGCATTAAGACCACCAGTTCAGTTTAGTTCCAGCTGCCTAAGTGGATAGCTATCTGCATTTTTCTGAGATGGCATCAAGAGGCTGCAAAGCATCCGGCAGACACATTTTGCTACATCTATGGCCAATTTATCAAGACAAGAGCAAAAAAGTACTCCATGGAAGCATCTGCTAAGATGTGAGAGGCCTACAAGGCATATTTCGGCATGCCTGTCGGGGATCAAGACAAACCCTGGGCAGCTCAGTTTTACAATTTTCAATGTTATTTAAAAAATATATGATATATGAAAAATCTCTTTAGAGATTCACATTAGTCATGGGTGAAATAAATGTATTTTTGTAGGATGGTACAGAGGGGAAAAGAGAGCCATGAAGTTTGCTATCCCAAGAAATTTTATCGGGAACCCACTGACCACTCAAGTAACTGCTACTTCTGCATGGTGGACCCTTCCAAACATCCAACTGGCAAGAATGCACCAGCTATCATGTATCCAGACCTTCCTTCATCCATCACCCCGGTGCCACACTGCCATGAGCTCCCCGTTACAACTCCTCCGGAAAGAGAGCAGCCGTCTTTAGAAGAGAGCTGCAAGTCAGAGTGCGAGGAAGACGTTGTAGACCCAGATGACAATTTCAGAGGTGGAGCTGAGGAGAAAAACCCATACTACCCCAACCAAAAAGACCTCAATGACTTGATTAGAGATCTTGGTCTTACCAAGTCCAATGGTGAGCTTTGACGTCTAGGCTCAAGCAGTTGAACTAGTTGGTTTAAATTGTGCAAGTCTCAGATCAGAGGAAGCATCACCATCCTTTTCCAGCTTCACCCTTCAAGATGGGCTCAGCTTCTGCCACAATGTGACCAGTCTGTTCGTGGCAACCGGAATCACCTGTAACCAGAATGAGTGGCGCCTCTTCATTGACAGCTCATCCAGGAGCATCAAAGCCGTGCTGCTCCATGATGGTAACAAGTAACCGTCTCTTCCCCTGGCTCACTCGGTGCCTCAAAGAGTATTACAACAGCATCAAGACCTTGCTGGACACCTTGAAGTATTATGATTTCATTTGTTAAATATCACTGTCTTGGTCACAAAAGCAAAGTTTTTTGGGGAATAATAGCCATTTTCTATACTTTTGAGGCATAAGAAATTAGGAAATAACACTTGCTACCCAGGAACAAAAATTGTGTTACAAGGTGTAATTAACATTTATGAACATCAAACAATCCAATGACACACACTTTTGGAGGGAAAAAGGGCACAATCTAACAACGGACGAAGTATGGTATGATTACTTTAAATAATTATCATAACACAACATTTGGGGTTTCTATCCAAAGCTTGATGATCATTGAATATCTACATTCAAACTCAACGCACAACTAATAAGGCCCCAATGGATTTACCTACCGTTTGATGATCCGTATTATGATTGCTGTGTTTATTTTCTCGGACTGACCTTGGTATAATCTTTAATAAGGATTTTTACATTTTTCAGACTATGTTGAAAACAAATAGATCTCCCTGTAGTCCTGGATGTGATCTTGTAAGCATGTTTTTGTGTTCCAATTCTGTGTATAATGGATAATGGAGACTGAAATTAGCACAATATCTTAATTTATTCATGCTGTACATTCTCAGTTGTTGAGACTAAATTACTCAAAGACAATCGATATGCAATTAGTCAGGGCAGATCTCATATGGAAAGGAATAGAAAAACATCTGATAATATTTTGAGTCACGTATATCACAATTCGAGCTTCCAACCAGAGTATCTGGAATAAAACCGGTAGTTTGCGGTTCACATCCGTGACAGCAGAGGGCAACACTGCCGTCACGGAGATGACCTTGCATCTGATAAAGAGAGGAAATTAGTTAAGGCCTTGTTGTTAGTGTATACAGACAGAATTGACACAATCGTTGTATTCAATCAAGCTGGAACCCTGTCGCAGTTCGCAATAAGGTGGGGACAACAACGCAACTTTTAAAGAACAGCGTTGGACGTGATTTTTTAACTCTAGCTCGGGACTAGGGGTCACAAAATCTCACAAATTGCATTTACTTGTTGAAACAGCGATAAAACAATCAGTAGAACGAGTAGAACAGTCACGTCTTCCTTTGTGCTTGGCATCGTGAACATGTTTTGCCTGCTGTTTTGACAGAAGAACAGGAAAATGTAAATTGCATGACTCCACTAGCTAACATTGAGAATTTAGAATCAGGATGGTGAATTTGGACACACAAGGAACTTAAAACTCATGGCTTGCAGGTAAATTTGAGATTTATTGCTCTAGATGGATCTACTACATTAAAGATGCCTGACCAAGGGACAAAACTTGGTCCTCACCAACGCAGGGACCACAGATATCTGAGTAAACGCTCCAAACCTCACAGTAACACAGCGGTGTACAAAAAAGCTAATTGCGCAGGGATGTACAAGATGGGTAAATGTCCCCAATAAGGATGAACACACATCCTAGGGTACATCTCGGCAAGGGTTCAAGAGTCATATATTTACGCAACGAAAAGGCAAGCTTCAAAAGATGCTGATCCATTCCTCTTGACATGAAGAGGTCCATTTGGCCCCAAAATCACAAAAAGGGAAAGAAAAAGAGATAAAAAAGCCGCTTTTATAGGTCTATGGCATTTTCGAGACAAAGAGAAGGTTCCTCCAATTCCGCCCAGCTCAGACACTACCCATAATGCAGTTTTCTCGAACATTTGGTCTCCATTTTTAATTTATTCTGTCATAAATATCATTTTCCGTACCTTGTCAGCCCAGCACACGATTGTTCCAGGAGTCTTGAGGCATCTTTAAGAGGTCAATATAAATTTATTGAGAATTGTTTCAAGTCCGTTGCATTTGTCGCTCTCAGGTTTACTAAATGCTGCTTCTTCTCTCCCAAGTAAGTTATTTTTTTATCAATGGCACCATCTTAGCAATTAAACCGTTTTCAAGGCAACAACAATCTGCACCTTTCTCATTGGAATGTAGTATCTGATCCACAGTAGTCCGAAAAGTTTGTTAGGCAGTTGCGTCAAAGTGAATGGTGTGTGAAAGGCCAGTGCAGAAGAGAGATACCCAAGCTGAGCCAAGGCATTCGGTCCGGGCATTAGGAAGTGAGGGCGTTTGGGCATACAGGTTCTGGTCCAGAAAAACATTGGGCTTCATATGCTGTGCTGTGGTTCCTTTAGGAGTTGATTGTCCAGTGTTTTAAGCCTCGACCTTCTGCTAGCACAAGCTGTGGATGTTCTATCACAGGTCAGTCCGTCCATTGGACTCCAATTCCTTTGCAACCCTCCCACCCCCCAACCCCAAAACCCTCAATCTCCCCTCCCATTTCGACCAATCATTTGCTGCCCTCAGCTGCTGCCAGACATCAGGTTAATGGCTTGTTCCAGTTTGTGTCGTAGCTTGTGTTTGCGGCAGTAGCCGTCTCGATCCAGTGCTGTCAAGATCTGTACGAGAGAGAGAGAGAGAGAGAGAGAGAGAGAGAGAGAGAGAGAGAGAGAGAGAGAGAGAGAGAGAGAGAGAGAGGTCATTAACTGAAGGCCAAAGCAATGTAATATTTCAAAATTTTACAGCCATCATTCTGGGTTTCAGGACGTGCCCTGGAGCTCATAATGACAATGATAAATGATCTCATCTGAACATTCATCAAAATCAAACCACTGATGCAGAAACAACATTTGCAATTCAATTCAAATTGTCTTTAAACTAGTGATACACACTATCAGGAAAGAGTTTGGAAGCACTTAATCTATGTTTCTCACGATCAGAAAGACATTGTGAGACAATTTGTGCCAATTATAGCCACCATGCTCTCTAAATATCAGCCATCGGCCATTGAAAACTCATATTGGTTAACTACTACTTGAAAATACTTCAAACATTAATTATACTCAACATGAGAAGTTAATCTTCTGTTTAAATGTGACATTCAAGTGTGAAAAGTGTGAGTGTGAAATAGAGTCACATGTCTCACCTCTTCCTTGTACTTGTTGATGTAGAAGTACAGTTCACTAAGCGCACTCAGCGTGTTGAACTCGTTGCCATGGAGACGAGACTGCTCTACCAGATAAGCATCCATGTCCTGATCACTGATACTCGGCATCTTACTGATGTCTCTGTAATATCTTGAAAGAAACACACACATATATACACACCCGTTCAAATGTTTGGGGTCACTTGACTGAACTGTTTCTCATGATCTTAAAAACCTTGTGATCTGAAGGCGCATGCTTAAATGTTTGAAATTAGTTTTGTAGACAAAAATATAATTGTGCCAACATATTAATTAATTTAATTACAAAACAAAAATGTTATTTAAAAAAATATAGTTTTTTGAAATGGATGTCTTGGACCGAATAATTAAGAAAAGCAGCGTATAGATGGGAACTCCTTCAGTACTGTTTAAAAAGCATCCCAGGGTGACACCTCAAGAAGTTGGTTGAGAAAATGCCAAGAGTAAATTTCTGCAAAATCTAGACAACATGTGGCCACATTGACGATGCTAAAATATAACATAGTTTTGAATTATTTTGGATTTGTTTAGTCACAACATAATTCCCATAGTTCCATTTCTATTATTCCATAGTTGTGATGACTTTACTATTATTCTAAAATGTGAAAAATATGAATGAGTAAGTGACCCTAAACTTTTGAACGGTAGTGTAAATAATCTGGTTTTAAACAGTGATAAATGATATACTTGAATTTGTAATAAAACAGTTAAAAATGGATCTACAGGAGTCATGGCTACATTGAGCAGCTTTCTCCACAACAACGTAATTTTCCCGTGACGCTTGTGTAAATAACAAACATGGCATCCAAGGAAGACTTTGCTATTTTATTCTCTGTTGCTTTACTTTATTGCCAGATATCCCAGAGTTGTTTTGTTTGTTTTCTTAACTTTGCATTGCAGCCTGCCTCTTATGAAAAACACTGGGATTCCCCCAGTGTACGAGTGCATATACACAAATGTGAGGGACTGTCGACATTTTACATTAGTGTGTATAAATGGGTATAGTTTATAGCGTATGTGCCACCTATGTATTTGCATGGCAACATTAATCTGCATTCTAGAGGAGAAACCTAGGTTTCAGAACACTGCTTTGTGCAAAAACCCTGGAATAAACAGTTTTCTTAAGTGCAAGTAAATGTGGTAATTGAAAACCAAACCGATTAATTTCTGTCTATCAGGCTACCTAATAAAAGACTCTATTTGTGTGGAATATGACTGCTCCAGTATAAAAGGATCAATAATTACAACAAATAACTAATTAGTAGTGCTTGCTAAAATGTGCATCACTATTATTATTGCTCATAATTAGGGTTATAGATTTGATCAAATCATGACTACTGAGGACAGGTGTGCTACTACTTCTCTAAGCAATCAACGTTGAACCTTTTTAGATCTTTAAACACTAGGCTACATCAATCAGATACACAATCTTTGATTCTCTGTTATCATGGTTGCTGAGTACAGGGTCTGCTCGTACCTCTCCACCCAGCTCTTGTAGTTAGGGATGTCTTTAGCATAGAGAAGTTTGTTGGATGGGGAGTCTTTGCCCAGACGATGCTCAGATGTCGAGCACGAGTCCATGAAGGTTTGAGCCACCACAGACAGACAGGCGTCTGTAATACTGTTCTTATGGATGTCAAAGACAAACTGAGGGTTCTTTATCACATTCACCCAAAACCGCAGAGGCAGGCTGGATAGAGAGAGAGGGAGAGAGACAAAGCAACATCCCATTACATCCAAACTGAACCAAAAGGCTTTTAGTGATTGTGGTTTGAATCTCAATGTTATTTTTAGGGTTGTCAATCGGTTAAAACTTTCAATTGAATTAATTTCATGGTATGCCAATTAATCATATTTAGTCATACATAACAATATTTGCTCTGAAAATCCCCAAATAAAGACAGATCAAAGACAGTATATTATTTTGGCAGACAACAGCACTGAATAGACATTGAAATAAATGGCTTTTGAAGTCAATATATTGATCATTTTATTTCCATATCATAGAACAAAATCCTATCACTGCATTTATTAAACTGGGACAAAACATAAAAAAGTGCTCTCTATCTCACCAGTTGCTCTTCCAGGTGTGCCGTACATCTGGGTCGGTGATCTGCCTCTTGTCCGCCTGTTCGTCCAGGAAATCAAACATGTATTTGATGGCCAGTGGAAGAGCACTGCCGCGGTGTGCCGTGCTGAATACAGTCTCAAAGAGATCGTCCACAAACTTCTGCAGTGTGCCCTACAAACACAACGCAAACACTCAAGAGTTGCATGGAGGTTCTAACATGGTTTTGGCCGTACGACTGCTTTCTGATTGGCTGTTACCAGGATAATGAAAAGCTGGTCAAGATTTCAGTATCTACATAGGCAAACACTATTCATGATGGTTTATACTGACACATTTCATCAACTACAGCAAATTGAGAAGCTAAATTATTGCGGCAAACAAGTGTTGAATCTTAAGGATGTAGAATTTTTGTTATTTCCTGAGCAATCACTGGGCGAAACCATGGTGATTCTGATTGCCACTGGACTGTTTTCTTGTTCTGGCCTCCATAAGATCTACCAAAACGAGAGATCCGGATGGAGAGCACCAACCATTTTGAGTGTTAGTTGGGGTAAAAATTTGTTTAGCCTACACTTGTGCAGTTGTTGGCTGTCATAACAACTGAAAATAAGTAATGATATCAACCTACCACCTAACCTCGGGCCATTGCATGATGTCATCTACTCGGGTGAAGCACTGCCAAAAGACTGTCATAGTGACCGAATTATCGGCACTATGCTTTTTTTTATTTGGCAATTTTTAAAAACTTAATATGCTAAACATCAAAATATCCACTATAAACATAAGCCGGAGACTGGAAATTTAAAACTGGCTTCAGTTTTGAATCATGGAACACTTTCATGGATAAAAATGTTTTAAGAAGACGTCCACGCTAACACGTTTTCATCTAAAAATGCTAATAATTTAGTAAAACAAGTGTCGACATAATATTTTTCCATTTAACTGTAGTACATGAACTGTATGTCAATACTTCAAATGACTTTTTGTTGGGAAAATTGGCATTAATGCAAAAATATAGTGTCACATGAATTTACCCCACTCGTTAACCATCATGACAACGGTATATACATCCTTGAAAGCCAATTTATTGAACGTGATTGTGGATTGATTTTAACGGCATAGCACAGATCTGATGCTGCAAACATGACACTTCCAACACAAATATCTTATTATTCTTATCCATTATTACCATTATTATTATCACTGAAAGCAGTAACTCATACTGCCTTGTGTTACAGTGATTTTACCACAGTCTTCAAGTATTCTGCATTGTGCTGTGCCTAAAACATCCCTTATCTGTGGTAAAATCACTGTAACCAGAATTAACTTGACAGTGAGATACAGTATGAGATAACGACAATCCTTTAGACTTATGTTCATGTACCTTAGTAGCCAGCAAGCGTGTGAGGTAAATCTCAGACACCATCTTGCTCCCACGGTCCCCCTCGCGCTGGTCTGCGTGCTCGTGGTTCTTCACTAGGTGCCAGAGTTTGGTGCCTGTCTCCTGGTCAGGGGTGATCATGGGAGCTCTTGAACGTAGACTGTCTGGACTACTAGAGGTCCTGAGGAGGCTCTCTACACCACAACAAGAATCCAGATTACAGACGTTACTTCAGTCCTATTCTTTAAGTTGAAGTCCCCCAAAACTGAAAATGTTATCATCATTTACAACAATCTGCTTAAAATCTCCACTGAAATGAAAGCATATGGATTTGGAACAACATGAGAGTGAGTATAATGACAGAAATGTTTCATTTTGTGTGAACTGCCCCTTTAAGAGATATTGTAAAACCAAGCTAGTGAAACCGAAAACAATTTCAGCCTCTCACTCAAACATATTTTGCATGGCATGACACAAAATGCTCAAAGTCACCATGATGCATTCAACAAACAAGGCCAAAGCTGAGGATTGTGTGGCGTAAAGCGATCCGAAAGACAGCGGCTTACCGTATCTACTGAGGGAACGGGTGAATGTGAAGGAGTTGGCGATGTTGTAAGCTGATACTTGCTTCTGAACCAAAGCCACCAAAGACCCATCTGTCACCTGATATGGAAAAGGAAAACTATAAAAAACATCTCTATTTGTGTGCTTGTGATGTGTGTATCTCGTATCATAGGAAAATGCTGTAGAGCACGTAAAAAGCATTTGTAAACTCAGTAAATGTTCCAGATTAGCTGCCAGGAAATGTTGTCAAACCTGGTAGTGTGCCAGCGTGTTCAGTCTCTTCCAATCACTCTCGATTTTTGTGGTGACGTCTTCGTCTTGGAGGATAATTCTGGTTAGTCGACCCTGCCGCCATTCTGCAGGACGATAAAGACGATTGCGATGATGTTTCAGAAGTGTCAAAAACTAAACTCATTCCCCAAGGTAAATCTTTTGTGTTTGGTACTTTTCCATTATAACTACATGAAAAAGCATTCACAACAAATGTAACTTCTTTAATTTGACATATTTGTAAGGGAAACAGAAAATTCAGCAGGACACAATGTGGATTAGGGCTCGATTTTATCAATCAGGATTTGATTGGATCGTAAAATGTTGGTCTATGATATTATTGGTTATTATGATTTTCACGCACACATGGCATGGTTATATATTATGCTTGGTTGCACAAAAAGACCAGAGACGTTTATTGATAGATTTTTGTACGTCAATTTTGATTTCATGTTGTCTCTAAAGACTCCATCAAATGGTTTGTCAAACACAGTTTTCTTTCGTATGTTGACATACCGAGACAGGAAGCTGGGGCGGGACATATTGAAGGATCTTTTTCTAGGACATTCTCATCTTGATTTTGATTGGACAAAAATGTTTATAGTGCAAAATGAGAAGAACATATAGTATAATTTTTCAACTCGTAGGAGAACTCTAGTATACAGATGACCTCAAAGCTAAAAGACATGGGACTAAAAGCGAAAAAAGTCTCATTTTTATTTCATAGGGTCTTTAAATATTATTCCATGGCCCCAAATAAGACTACATAAATATGGGCTACTAAAGCATACAACACTGATATGAATTTAGACATTGGCTGTAAGCAGTTATTTACCCAAGTCCATGTCATCGGCCTGCGGTCGCTGAGAGTACGGGATGCCTTTGTACACAGCATCTAGCAGCTTGTCCTTCACCTGAGTGATCGTGTCACAGTTTAGCACCTTAACAGGTATTTCTGTACCTGCCTCTCCCTCCGGAGGAATACACATGAATGTCTGAAAGAGTGTGAGAGAGATAAAGAGATCTTTAGCATTAAAGGTAACACTTAGACCAATTTTTTACTCCTGCTATTCACACAAGAACAGAATATTCCTCAAAATGAAAAAGGAGCATTTCGAAAACAATCCCCACTACTGCATACGTCAGAAAGCAATAATGTTAGAAAAATGAAAACGAAATTTTTTAGTTATAAGTAGTTAAACTACAGTCAAGTTACAGTACAAGTTATTAACAAAACATAGCGAACTACACTGAAGCTATTTAAAGTATATTTTGCAGTTCTGATTTCAGAATTAAATAATGTCATCTGATAGCTACACATTTAATTAGGGTGAAATAAGACAAATTAGTGTGACAGTACGCAAAAAGGCGGCAATGTCCCTTTAAGGCTAAGCAGGGGCTCTAGTGAATTAGTGAATCATTTATAACTTCATATATAATCATTTACATGTGCTGTCTGAACCTATTGACTTGGATTTTCCAGCTCTAAATGTGAGTGATTGGATGGTTAGGTGAGCGAGTTTGATTACTCTCTCGGCTCCATTGCTGTATTATGTACAAACGTTTTGTTTAATTGTACTTGCATTTAAAGTACCTGCATTTAATTACATCTGTAGTTACACTGTTAACCTTACCCTAAACCCTAAACCCTAACTCTACCCCTAAACCCACCATACCTCAACCTCAGTAGCAGCAAAAGTGAATCTTATGAGAATTTTGCATAACATATAGTTACACAATACATGTATTGTATATATTTAATGTTATTACATAGTAGTTAAAGACACCTAATATAAATTGGGACTCTTTATGTTTACAGAGCTTGTCAGCCCCAGTGCACATTCACTGCATTATTTGTAAAAAGGCAGCTTGGGCATTCTGCTAAACTACTTCTTTTTTGTTCCACAGAAGAAAAAGTCAAGTGGGTTTGGAATGACTTGATTATGAGAGAATGGATGAAATGATCATTACTTTTTGGGCAAACTAATGCTTTAAATGGGTCTGGAATGGTTAACACACACATTATTATTATTATTATTATTATTATTATTATTCACAGCTAGGGATTGGATTCTCTATTTCACTACGGTCTGCCAGTGTATCAAAGATTGATATGGATCCCATTTTAAGCTTTGGCTTGATTTATCATAATAGCCATCTCAACTTTAACTGTTATGTCGATGGTGATATATTTATCTTCCAGCAAATCAGCATTTAGAAAATGTGAAATTCTCAGGTTTTGAAAAAACAGTCACAGATCGATAAAATCAAACAGCACGAGGCAACTGATCCGGCCACAAATATGGATTCATGTGGCACATCTGAAAGTAAAAGAGATACTTAAAGCTGATGCGTGCCATTTCCCCCCCCTTTAAGAATACTTTATCCTATCCCAACCTAACATGCGAAGACAACTATACAGTAATTAAGCCATTTGTAGATTGATTCCCCTGAAAAATTGTAATACTGCGGTGTATCAAAACATTACTCTGTTTGTTTGAGCATCCCAACTGTCTTATTTCTAGTAGATTTTCTAACAGATTATGAACAACATTTCAGCTGAAATACTATCATTTCTACAATGTTACTATAGCAAAAACAATTGTGTGTATCAGCACATATATGCAGCGAGTAGCATAGACAAATCAAAATCATAAAAAAATGTCCGTCAGCACTTACTGAGTAACACAAACAAATAACAGCTTAATAAAAAGACAGTCGAGTTACATTAAAGAGCTCAGCATTTATCATGAACCCAACGCTCTGATATCTCCATTCACACCATGACAACAGTCCATATAAATTCATGAGAGAACCTCATGCGCATAAGCTGCGTTAATCGTGTGATTAAAACAATGCAGCTGGCACTGATGCGCGACTCTGCATTCATAATCGTGGCTACTCGCTGATCATTAGCTCACAGCAATTCCTGCCCTCGAGCTGAGGCTCACACGAGAGAAGTTTGTGATTAAAACCCAGTTACACAGTAAATTACAGAATTCTCCCAGAGACAGAGCAAAGCCATATTAGGACGTCCACTGCTGGTATAGGAATGGAATTGGGTTGAAAACCAATAGAGATTAGGGTTTTATGAACACAAGGGACTGTTCACCCAAAATGAATTATGAATTTCATCATTATTTACTACAACTCATTTTTTCCAAGCCCATATGATTTCTTGTTTTGTGGTTACATTCACTTTTATTGCATTTTTCTCTCCCATACAATGAGAGTGAATGGTGACTGAAGCTTTTAGTATGTTCATACACCCAAATAGGCATATTATCTGGCTATTCTGAATTGTGTTTCAAGGTTAGAAGAATACTGGATCCATTGAAATATTTTGGAACAATTTAGTAAGAAATCAAATATTTTATGCAGAAGTATTCAGTTTTATATCAACAAATCACAATAAATGCACAGGAACCATCAATGCCGTTGAAAGGAAAGTTATGTGTAAAAATGTATTTATACAAAATTGGTGGGCTGTTTATGGTTGCCAGCCATCATAGCAACTTGTATTAATATACAATGTGTGGTCAGAATTTAAAGTCGGAACTAAATGTTGAATAATTCATGATGCATTGAATCACTTAGAATCGTAATCGAAACAAATCATTGTGAGAGCAAATATTTACATCCCTAATGAACATGCCTCCATATACACTGTGAGTGTAAGCATTGCGCACACAGGTGTGTCTGACCTTTCTTGATGACCCCTGGGAGTTTCACTTTACAGTTGACAGCTAAGACAGCTGAATAACTGTGGCACTTATCGATTACCTTAAGCTGATCTATTCTGAATACGGTGGAATTGATGGGCTGTCTTATAGCTTTAACTACCACCGAGGAGCCATAGATTAAGCCTCATTCATTGGTCGACTTGTATTGTTCCATTCAAAATCAATGCACAGAGCCCTGTCGGTACAGACAGTAAATATGTCCACAGCGCTGACTGTGATTTTAGCAGGTTTCAGTGAAGTTCTGGACGACTCAAATGAGTAGACATTTTTGTATATGTGTGCAGATTGATGGATAGAAAGATAGATACTGAATGACAGACAGATACAATAGATAAACAAATATATATGTATATACAGATAGACAGACAGACAAGATGTACAGACAGACAGATCCAACTGACATGCAACACATTGTTTGTGTTCACAGATAGACAGACAGACAGACAGGTGGATAGATGGATAGATAAATAGATAGATAGATATACAGATAGACAGACAGACAAGATATACAGACAGACAGATCCAACTGACATGCATACAAACAGATACAGTAGATATAGACAGAAAGACAGACAGATATATAGTTTGTGTTCACAGACAGACAGACAGGTGGATAGATGGACGGATAGATAGATAGATAGATAGTTAAAAAAGAAAGAGTGATAGATAGATAGTTTGTGTACAGACAGACAGAGAGCCATAGATAGACAGACAGACAGACAGAGATAGATAGTTAAAAAAGAAAGAGTGATAGATAGATAGTTTGTGTACAGAAAGACAGACAGACAAACAGGTGGATAGATGGATAGCTAGACAGACAGACAGACAGAGATAGATAGTTTGTGTACAGACAGAGATAGACAGACAGACAGACAGACAGACAACAGACAGACAGACAGACAGACAGACAGATAGATAGACAGACAGACAGACAGACAGACAGACAGTGATAGATAGATAGTTTGTGTACAGACAGACAGACAGAGATAGATAGATAGACAGACAGACAAGAGAGACAGATAGATAGATAGATAGATAGATAGATAGACAGACAGACAGATAGATAGACAGACAGACAAGAGAGACAGATAGATAGATAGATAGATAGATAGACAGACAGACAGTGATAGATAGATAGTTTGTGTACAGACAGACAGACAGTGATAGATAGATAGTTTGTGTACTGACATACAGAGATAGATAGATAGATAGATAGATAGATAGATAGATAGATAGATAGATAGACAGACAGAGACAGATAGACACACAGAGACAGATAGATAGATAAAAAAGAAAGAGTGATAGATAGTTTGTGTACAGACAGACAGACAGACAGGTGGATAGATGGATAGATAGACAGATTGATAGACAGACAGACAGATAGACAGATAAAAAGAAAGAGTGGTAGATAGATAATTTGTGTACAGACAGACAGACAGAGATAGATAGATAGATAGATAGATAGATAGATAGATAGATAGATAGATGGATAGATAGATGGATAGATAGATGGATAGATAGATGGATGCCTTTTGGAGATCTTGGCTTTTTTATTGAGATTACAACCAATTTTTATAATCGACTAGTTGGTTGGTTGTTTGAACGACTATTTGACCAGTGGGTGTTAACAATAATAATGTAATAGAAGGCTCCGTTTTGTTCACGTGACCCCGCTCAGATGTATTTCAGAGGGCCATACGGATGCTAAGCGCAGCACTTCAACATGGTAACTAACGGTCATGCAACAAATAAAAAGGCTAAATAAGTATAACATCTTATTGAACAAAACTATCATAGTAAAAAAAGGTAAAACATAAGCAAGACTTCAATACAGAGCGGCACAAAACCACTTCTGCGCATCCTGAATGCAGAATAACACACTTAGTTAATAAACAGAGAGTTTGGGAGTCTCAAGGCGACCCTCGCTGCACAGTCAAAAGTGCAGAACTGCAAGATAATGCGGGTACACATTTAGTTCACGATATCAAGCAGTTTAAACATATTTTAATGCAACTTTTTATTTAAGCACTGTCAGACAGAATCAGCCAAAGACTTTAACATCTCCAAAGCACCTCAAATACATTACTCACAGCAGAGGATTTAACATCCGACAGTGATCGTCTTTTAATGCATTGTTAATGCGATGCTTTGATAGCAGTTATAGCTGGGGTGCATAAATGGACTAAATTTAAAGCATTAAAGAGACGAAGTTCTTGCAGGGGGTTTACTGTTCACTGTTAAACAAGCAAGCTATCATCATGCAAAAACACTATCCAAGAATTTGCGTCTCTCAATTATTATGAGAATTGCATCTCCCATTAAAACCACCACCACTAAAATATTAATGTTAATAGTCGCCCTCACTAATCGACTAGTCAGTTATTGGGCGACTAGACAATTAGTCGACCACCGTGGCACATCCCTATTGGAGAAACAGACAGACAGTAAGATAGATAGGGATTGTGGGATAGTAAACTGATCATTTATCATTTATTATATGAAATCACACTCCCAATCCTCCATAAACTGAAACTAGGTCTTCAGTAAGACTGGGGGTGCTGGGAAATAGGAAGTGGGATTATGGGATATGTGAGAGAGTGTCACCATGGGGACACTGACCAGCTGCTTGTAGTCGATTTGCTGTCGGATGAGCTTGTCCTCGCTCAGGGAGTATCGCGCCTCTCCTGTGATGGCGTCTATGGGCCCCTTCTCCATCTGCTGCTTTATAGCACAGTAGAGCATGAAGAGAGGCTCGCCAGCACACTCCTGCAGAGAGAGAGAGAGAGAGAGAGAGAGAGAGAGAGAGAGAGAGACAAAGAGAGATGGAGAAAGTTTATAATGTTCATTTATAATGTTTGCCAAGGTTATCAAGGTCAAAGAGTAAATATGCAAAAGTTTTGTGGTTCTCGTGCCAATATTGTAATTATTTCTAATGAATTATCAAGGGATCTCTGCATTGTCAACATACTGTAATTACAGTGGTTCTCCAGAATGTAATTTTCACAGACTTCGAATTGCTTAATTGGATGTAAAAAAGTGTCCATAAAAGGAGAGGAAAAAAGAAATGTTCTGACCGAAAAGAAGCAAAAAAGTGAAATAAAGTGGCGAGCAGTTCAGAGAAAGAAAATACAGCCGTGAGATTGAGAAAGATGGCCAATCGCGGCTCATTTCAGATGCCATTTGTGAAGTGTGCAGAAGTCTCCAATTACCCACTTAAACGCGTTTGATGACTAAACAGCGATACTGAGGAGAGGCTATTATTTAGTTCTTATGCGAGATCAGCTTGACATTATTAATTACAGCATGGCATCTTGATTTGCGCTCTTCTAACACAGGCAGAGAGGGTTAGCCAGCATCCATTGCACGCCTAACAGCACGGTATTAACCGCCGTCTTTAAATGCATTTGACATGGAGTACAAATGCATCTGTTTCATTATATACAGTACATAACATTCTCCACTTTCTATTGCTTTAAGAGTCTGTATGATTCTGTATGCATTTTGGCTCCATTTGCCATGCATAGGCTGGGTGTTAAAAACTTGTTATGACACGACAGATGTGTGTCACAGGAATCATGCCAGGTTGCAATTGCTAATGGTCACATTTGAGCATGGAATTCACGCAATTTAATGTATGCAGTGTAAATGCAAAAGACATGAACAGATAAACTCAAGTCGAACCCCTGCTTAAATATCCGTAAATCAAATATTTATAAACCCTTTTTTGTGAATGTATATAAACTATATGGCAGTAACATTGAAGTCAACATGAAATGCATGTCACATATTTCTCAATGAGTAAAAAAGGCGGGACTTCATTTTATCAATCAGGATTTTATTACATTGTAAAATATTTGATGGGTGTGGTCTCTATATTATTGGCAATTGGAGAGGAGGAGTTAAAAATAAGTTTGGTATGGTCAGCAAAAAAAATATTGTAATTTTAGTCTTTGGAATAACAAAATTGTGCACAATAAGACTAGGAATATGTACAGTATTAATGGGATAGTTTGCACAAATTTTTTTATATTGTCATCATTATATTGTCATATTCTCATGTTGTTCTATGGAAAAAAGTAAATAATATGGGTTTGGAACAACACGAGGGTGAGCAATTAATGACAACTGCAATTTTTGGATGAACTATCCCTTTAAGAAACTAAATAGGGTCATTACAAACTAAGGTTTGGCAATAATCATCTTGTATATCAGAGAAAAGTTAACCAAAGGTTTTCAAAAGACCCCCGAAAGTAATAGATAACTATCGCTTCAAATTATGCAACAGATATAAACATATCGAAAAATTTGGTTATCAATATGTCGTATAGGCAAGATGAGAGAGTATGCGCTCACACAAAGCTTGTGAAATTGAGTCGTAAGTAGGACTAGGAAAGCATTTCGGGGTAATTACTTCTAGAGGCCCGTGTGGTGGCCAAAAACACTAACATCTATACTGATGGGACTGAAGCACACTGGGCGCCAGGCCAGGGCTACATTCCACAAGGCAATCCCAGCCCTGAATGCACAATAGGCCTGATGATCTCGCCCTTAACGCTAATAGCCATCTGAATCTACTTTAAATCAGCAGCAGTTTGGGCTATGGAGGCCACAATCCAGCCGTCTTGGTCAACTTTGGAACATCTGACAGGATGTAGGTTTGAGCAAGTGCCCTTACTGCCTCACAGGGGTGATTTCAGTGTTGGGTGGAAGCCGTGACATTCCAGAGACGCTATCTGGAGCGTAGGCTTTAGCGAGATTTATTAGCGGCTTTCGATGAGTCAGCCGTCAAAAACGTCTGCGGCAAAACCTTCTCACACAAATTAAACAGAATGCTAGTTAGCCAGGGTGAAATAGAGGTTGTTAATCACTTAAAGGGTCATGTAGAGATTAGCACGCAGTTCTGAACAGAGAGGAATCATTTTTGTACAATTTTGAAAATACATTTGTCAAATAAATGAAAAATAAAGTAAAAACCAAAACATAGCAACACAAACCTTAAGGAAACGGTGGAGGAGGAAAGTGAACCAGTTAGTGAGCATCTTCTCAGCCACAGATTCAGTTCTGCGAAGGAAAACAAACACAATCAATAAATTCTAATTAGCAGCATTTCACTTTGCTTGCAACACAACTTCATAAAAGCCAGCTGTTAAACCACAGTGACTAAATTTACCAGAACTTGCACAGCATCCACAGCACATTTCTAGTATTTAGAGTCTAACCATATTAACCATAGGTAATACTAGGGATGACTCCTCATTAGCATGGCATGTTAGGTACATATCACTATGGCACTGTGTGCCGTGACTAAATGTCATTATTATGACATTTAAAATAAAAAATAAAACAATATAGTAAAATCAGGATGGTGGCGAATCAACCAAGAACAATTTTCATTATTTATATTGTATTAAGAGGTTTTCAAACTCATTTCATGTGCTACAATGTTGTAGCAGACAAAATCTAAGGAATAGTTCACCCATTTACTCACCCTCACGAGGTTCCAAACCCATATGACACAAACAAACAAACACACTTCATGTGAAAACACATAACGGACGTCAAGATTTTAACTGAATAAATTATTTACATTTCAAGTTGTTTCTCAGTAAAATCTATCATATGACTTCAGAAGACTTGGAGTATGACGCACGAGCCACACAGACTTCTTTTATGATGAGTAGGGCTGAGCATTGATACAGATTTTATTTGCTTTGATTAAGATACACAAGCTCTTGATTTGATTTGATTCTACAGTCGAAGTCGGAAGTTTACATACACCTTAGCTAAATACATTTAAACATTTTTCACAATTCCTGACATTTAATCGTAGAAAACATTCCCTGTCTTAGGTAGGTTAGGATCACTGCTTTATTTTAAGAATGTGAAATGTCAGAATAATAGTTGAGAGAATTTATTTATTTAACTTGGGTCAAACATTTTGAGTAGTCTTCCACAAGCTTCTCACAATAAGTTGTTGGAATTTTGGCCCATTCCTCCAGACAGAACTGGTGTAACTGAGTCAGGTTTTTAGGCCTCCTTGCTCACACACGCTTTTTCAGTTCTGCCCACAAATTTTCGATCAGATTGAGGTCAGGTCTTTGTGATGGCTACTCCAATACCTTGACTTTGTTGCCCTCAAGCCATTTTGCCACAACTTTGGAGGTATGCTTTGGTCATTGTCCATTTGGAAAACCCATTTGCGACCAAGCTTTAACTTTCTGGCTGATGTCTTGAGATGTTGCTTCAATATAACCACATGATTTTCCTTCCTCATGATGCCATCTATATAGTGAAGTGCACCAGTCCCTCCTGCAGCAAAGCACCCCCGCAACATGATCCTGCCACCCCCAATGCTTCACGGTTGGGATGGTGTTCTTCAGCTTGCAAGACTCAACCTATTCCCCTAAACATAACAATTGGTCATTATGGCCAAACATTTAAATTTTTGTTTCATTAGACCAGAGGACATTTCTCCAAAAAGATGTAAAACTGCAAACTCTAGTCTGGCTTATTTTATGGCTGTTTTGGAGCAGTGGCATCTTCCTTGCTGAGCAGCCTTTGAGGTTATGTCAATATAGGACTTGTTTTACTGTGGATATAGATACTTGTCTATCTGTTTCCTCCAGCATCTTCATGAGGTCCTTTGCTATTGTTCTGAGTAGATTTGCACTTTTCGCATCAAACTACGTTCATCTCTAAGAGACAGAATGCGTCTCCTTCCTGAGTGGTATCATGGCTGTGTGGTCCCATGGTGTTTATACTTGTTACAATTGCTATTGTGTTGAGAAGACAGACAGCCATATTCATATAATCATTTCCTTTTGTATTCGGCATAAGAAAGAAAGTGCAGGTGTGCAATGATATCAGTGTGAGTAAATGTTGACAGAACTTTTTTTGGGTCAACTATTCTTTTAACATTTATCCACATACACAAAAAAACACAGTTTTCCTATAAAAATTACCGTCTGAGCAGCAGTTTGGGGTGGTTCCGATTTTCCAGGTTCTTTTCAATCAGGTCTGCGAGCAGCTGTTTGAGCACCACTGTGGCATACTCCATCCGTCCCTGCAGTGCCGCCATCAGGAGGGAGGCCACATTGCCACGATCCCGCATGGAGAAAGAGCGCTGAGCTTCCAGTGTATGGATGAAGGTCAGCAGAAACATCTTGTTGTGTAGAAGTTGACTGAACAAACGCAAGGACTTCTCCACATTAGCTGGAGACTGGGAGGAGAGGGAACAGACAATTAAAGGAATAGTTCACCCAAAAATGAAAATTTGGCAGCATTTACTCACCCTCATGTTGTTCCAAACCTATATAACTTACTTTCTTACATGGAACACAAAAGGAATATTTATGCAGTTCAAAAATGGAAATGAAGCATCATTTAAGTAGTCTATTCGACTTCTACGATTCTGAACCCCTACAATAGCTTTCACTTAAAATCGCTCTCAATCTCATTAGCACTTCTTCATATTCAAACTTGCAGAGATTTGAATGCTGTGATGGAGAGGAAGATTGTGCATGAATAACTTATTTTGGTCTGTTCCTCACACAAAGCTATCATATGGCTTTAGAAGGCTTATAATATAGGGCATGAGTCAAATGGACTACTTTTATAGTGATTTATTGTAATTAATGGAGCTTGACAGCCTCAGTCCCCCTTCACTTTAATTGCATGTTAAAGAGCACTGTCAACATTCTGCTTAACATCTCCTTTTGAGTTCCACAGAATAAAGTCAGTCATATGAGCTTTGAATGACGTGAAGATGAGAAAATAATGACAGAATTTAAATTTGTGGGTGAACTACCCTTTTAACATAGGAAAAAACAAAAAACAAAAACACAAATCAAAAAAGCAGTCAGGAAGGAGATTTTTGCCTGGATGCATATTGGGGGAAGAATTGTTCTTTCTTGCTGACTATTTTCAAAACATTTTTTTTTTAGTGAGGCATGTCTCTAGACGGCTATTCCACCAGGGCATTGCAAGGCTGCTGATTTCATTCTGCCTGAGGTTTTAATTAAATCTGGCTGAAAAGTGAAATGCAGTACCGCAGTAGCTCCAGAGCTTAGGGGATCTTTTTAAAGCACATCTATGAGTTTCTTTGCTTTCTTTTTTTGGCAGAAGTATTAAAAGAAAAGGGTCTATGAGTTGTGGCAACCTACTTATTGCAATTTGCAAGTAACACACTACACCTGGGGACAAAAAAATGGATCCAATAGTTTGTAAAAGCTCTCTTACATCCAGCTCCTTCAGAACCGGGTGCTCTTCGATGCCGGGGAACATCACTCTCATGGTGTAGGTACGATATTCCAAGAAAGGGATCTTCACACCATCCATGTCGTTGGTTAGCTCTTGGATGTCTGTTTGTAGCTCGGCAAAGGCTGAGAAGAATAAAAAACAAAGATATTCATCCATCAGACCTTAGAAAACCTAATATGGTTCATTCTCTTATTATTTTTTTTTATTTGTCTACTTGCAGTGTCCAACATTATATGTACATTCATCACAGGAGATTTATGTAACTTTTGTCTTTTTTCCCCCCCGAATGTCATGAAAATTCCCACCAAAGTGTCATTTCCAGCACATCTCTAAATTCTGTATTGTGTAAATTACTTTTTCAAATGACCTTTTTAAATAACATGGCTGGCTCCTTTGTATTGCTAAGGATAATTTCATAGCTAACATTTTGTGCATCCGAAATACACACATTTAAATAATATTTTCACACTTTTTGCAAAATTAGAGATTGATTGGAAATGTTCTGCTCACAAAAAATATTAACTTTGATTTTTTTCCAAAACATTACAATTTTGTGGACTTGGTTAACAAGTACATTAATCTTTGAAAATAAATAATATATTATGGGAAAAATGTTTGGTGTGGTGGAAATGACGTCACAACTGTGGGACAGTTGTAAATTTATTTAAAATTTGTACATAATACATTTTGAAAATGTATTTAAAAAAACATGTAATAATTAGCATTTTTGCAATGAATTTTCATAGTTTAATACTTAAGTCTGGGTCTGGGACAGGGCTAAAACAATCAAATCTGTACATAAAAGCATTTGAATAGTAGAAAAGTAAAAAACAAACAAACAAACAAAAAAAAAAACGATGAAGGCCTGGTTTTTAATGTGTCCTTCATTAAACTAAATTTATTTATTTATTAATATTTGCTAGTCTGAACAAAAATCAATCCCTGGGACATAAAATTTACTGAATTTGAAGATAAACCTAAACCTATTATGTAGTGACTGACCGATATATCGGCTGAATTATCAATTATTATCAAAATTATAGCCAAATATAGAGATAATCCCAAAACTTGGTTTATTTCTAGTTAAAAAAATAAAATAAAAATCCCAGGTTTTATTGGGGATTTTTATTTTAGGACTCAGCCACCCTGCCCTCTAGATCGGTATCGATAATTAAAACCCAATATCGAGCACTAGTGATATGGAGTAGAGTTTGTCATTTTGTTTGAAAGCATCCCCACTGATGGCTGACACAAAAATGAAATGGTAACTTATTAAATCACAAAATCAAGCAGAAAAGTTGATTTATTCCAGTTCTTTACAGCATTCTTTTAACGAATGCATGAATAACACATTGGCGCGTCTGCCTGAGTTACAGATCCTTTAAACTCGTGAATAAAACCGGCATCAAAGGATGAAGACATTATGACGTCATGACCCAGTTCAATCGCTCCACAAAGACTGCGTCAAACACAGAATCCAGGCTACAGCCTCAGTACTGCAGTGTGAGAGAACATCCAACACTCTACAGTTTCCAAATACAACACTCCAAGCTGGGCACCCACAGAAGACCTTGCATTCAATAAAATAGCACAGCTTCATTTGATTTATCCTATGGATTAAGACCATTAGTAGCTAATTAAAACACTCAACACACCTGTCGGAAACAGCTTGGTACGGCCATAATTACAGCTGATGCTGAACTATTAAAAAAATGGTGGGCTGTGCAAGGCAGGTTTGGGTAAAATTCAGAATTATAGAATTGGCTCCCTTTCAGTTCATACGTTTTTACTTCTTATACCCTTTTCCCCCTAATATGTAGAATAATATATTCCTCAGCTGACTAGACATTTTTCCACCATTGGAATATATTGTAGGAATATAAATAATTAGATATAATATAATACTGTGTATACATATACATATATATATATATTAAGATACATTTAATATATTATATAAAAAGTTTCATAAGTGGCATTTCAAACATTGATTATTTATATTATGAAATGTTTTTAAAAATACTCCAGTTTTATCAATTTCATTCATTCGCTTAGACATGTACCTTCTTTGCACTCTAGTGCGACTCGGGACTCCAGGTTGTCCATTTGCAGCTGCAGGCGTTTGAGCGTGCGGTCGGCGTCCCGGGTTTTGCGTTTGTAGGCAATGAGCACGGCAATAATGGCAATGAGAAGAACGCCTCCACCCGCTCCAATCCCGATGATGGCGGGCAGCGTGAGAGTGCTGTCGGAATAGATGTGAAGCATGCCGGGAGAATATTCCAGACCTCCTACTAGAATCTAAACACACACACACACACACACACACACACACAAAAGAAACAAACGTTTGTTCTTGTTAGTGAGCTCTCCAGTCTAAAAGTCCTCCTGACTTTAGTGGATCATAATTAGGGTGTTTGATTGGCTGAGGGCACTCACACTGTTTCCTCCTGGATGAAATCAGAACACAATCAGAATTACAGTGAAATGCACTTCAGAATTATGCACTTGTTCCTCTACCTGACCAGCAGTGTTGGACAGTATGGGGCTGTTCACTAGGGGCGGAGTTGGGGGGCGGGTGGGGGGGTGAATAGGAGTGGCTGTGCCCCCGGACAGAAGCCTGGTCACCCCACTCACAGTCGCACCTCTCCGTCCCGGGTGTCACTGTAACCACTACCCTCCGCTTTTTTATCCACGCCAATAAAAATAAAAAAAATCGAGAGCACGTAATTTTATAAACCTCTAGCAATCTAGTAACTGCACACTGTTTGACTGACAGAAGGCTTGTGTGTGTGCACGTACTTTACATGCGCGCATGCTCCGAGAATTTTGAAACGGTCAAATATATTTAAAAATTCTGCCAAAATGCCCGTCTCTAGAGTTATGTCTAAAGTGAACGTAAACATTAGGGGAAAAGCTGATTTGCATCAAATGTAGGACTTTTTAATGTAACCTAACAGACCTGCCGCTGTCTAGGGTAGGCTATCCTTAATATTAATCAAACAATAAGAAGAAAAAACCTAATATAACTCTAGTATCAAAGTATTAATGTATTATTCATACAGGGAAGACCACTAGTAGTTTTATGTCAAATTCATTCTGAATGTTTAATTGAATACTCGATTCTGTTAAAAACCACTGTTTTCTTTATTATTAATTATTATTTCATTTAATTATTTGTTTAATTTCTATTTCTTACTGTCTGTTTAATACTCTTGAATAATAACTTGATAATTTAGGTTACTGTTTGTTGTGGTATTGAAATTGTATATTTTGTGTAATGGTAGATCTTTCAGAAATAACATGATGGAAAAGTAGATCTTATTCCATAGAAGTGTGAGCACCTCTGCTGTAAATGATGGTGATGGATGCTTTCATTTATTTGACTACCGTGCATAAATGTAACATAAAATAACCTCTCCTACCCAGCACAGTTTACATTTCTGTCCCAGAGAATCTAGTTGATTGCATAGGTATAGTACTATTAGGTTGGCCATCTGTCGTAATTTTAGAAAACATACAATTGAAACTTTGACATGTTACTACTCGAGCATGTAAGCAATACATTTTTCTCTCTGGACAAGTAACCTTTTTACTCGGACAAGTGAATGACCAATTTAGGATGGCTGTGGCTCAGGTGGTAGAGTGGGTTGGCCACTAATTTCCGGCCCACACGACTCAACATGCCGAAGTGTCCTTGGGCAAGACACTGAACCCCAAGTTGCTCCCAAAGGCAGGCTAGCACCTTGCATGGCAGCTCTGCTGTCATTGGTGTGGGAGTGTGAATGGGTGAATGTGTCCACAGTGTAAAGTGCTTTGAAAACCGCTAAAGTTAAAAAAGTGCTATAAACTGTAAGTGCAGACCATTTACCATTTTTCAATTTATTAGTCCGAAGGACAAGCACATCACAATGCTTAATGTCAAGCCTTGCCCTTAAATGGCTTCAAAGTAGATAGCTACTTGCTAGTAGCTTGTAGAGTAGCAAACTACTTATTTTTAAGAATTGCCACTTAGTTGTTGTAGCAGGTCTGTTTGGATAGGGGATACAATGGTTTGTTCAGACTATAATTTCTGAAAAATTCCTTCACAAAGTCACTTTGTCAAAGGTATGACAGCAATTAGGCTCGAATCAGCAGGTAATAGAGGTTTAGCCGACTGAGGTGTGGTACCAGGTACTATTCGTGGACCAATTAAGTACGGCATCCTACCATCTGTCCTAACAAGTTTCACCTTTCCACCGCTGCTTACTGAGAGCTGCGTGGCTGCATGAATTATTGAGAGTCGCGAATAGAGAAGAACAAAGTGTAAACTGGAGAGCTGTCGATATGTGTCAGGTCATTAGCCGAGTGATCTCTGCATTCTCACTCACACTACTATTTCACTTTCTCTCTCTATAAGTGTTTCCTCAAACTGTGGATTCAAAAACAGCCTTTAACTTTCATCACCGGATCTCTGAACATCGGAATCTTTGATACACACAATCCTGCGTTCATAGGGCTCGTGCTAATCAATGAATTCCGATGGAGTTTAGGTGGCGGACCGAATTAGAGGGTTGACTACAGCTCTTGGACGTTGCCAGGGTGTTCTCATGAAGGTTATGAAGGACTTCTGTCTGCTGTTCGTAATAATTGTTTGAGCTGCCGGGAGAGCAGATAGCTAGATTACGAGGAAATTGCTTGTATCAGCTCTGCCGTATAATCCTAATAAGTATTTAATGTACGGCAAGCCTCTTCCAGTTGACCTTTATGTTTTCCATTTCAGCATTAAGGTAAAAAATGGCCATTTGGTAGTGGTTTATTACGAGATTGATTAAATAAGACGTACAATGCCCCTAGTCTGTGCAAACCAAACATTCAGCATTTTTGGCAGCTTAAGGCCATCCATACATTTTCTGCCACATTTATTAGTTGATATACAAAGGGATAAATGTTGGCCTGTAAATTCTGAGTCGCCTTATCGAGAGGCGAGCCTGCTGTCCTCTTCGTTTGCAAGAGAGGCACGTTATGAATTAAGTGTTTATTCTGCATGATGGAAAAATGTCATGACTGTGTAAAGCTCACCATCACTCGCTGTTCTCCGGTCAGATCTGGCGAATCGCAGAGCAGCTGAGATTCAGAAACTGTTAACAGACAGGGTGTTTCTCCAATCATGACGCTGTAATTCAGGCGGGCATTTCCGGGGGCGGGGGGAATGAGATTCTTTCCCTGTTGGGAAATGAAGGGATCATGAATTGCATTCAGTGTTATTTTATTTTTTTTAAACCAAAAAGTCTCACGAAAACTGTGAAGAATTGCCTGTGGGATATTTAAAAAAATACTGAGTTGTTTTCTAAGTTAATACTAAGTTTTTTTCCTAATATATAATAATAGCTACATTACTCATAACATTATTCAAACATGTTTTGTTTGCATCCAGAAGGCAGAATTAAAAGTCTTCGAGATCATATTGCTTTTCGTTTGACTGTATTCACATACTGTAATCCAAAGTAATCCAAAAGGTAATCAGGTAATCATTATTGGTGAATGAATATGACTTGGACGTTTCTTTATGAGATTCAATTAAAATGCAAATCGTGAAAAATTTCATTTAAATGAAAGTCTCAAAACTAATTAGAACAGTAATTAAAACTAATAACAACAAGATTAGAACAGAGGTCATGCCTTTAGAATGATGGGTGACCCTGGTTTGACCTCCAGTATCCCCGCATTCCCAAGCGGGTCAAAGGTTGGGTTAGGGTAGTATGTGAATGGAGTTCCATTGAGGATGAGAAGGGCGGAGACGTGATCCAGGATGAATCCAAACTCATCCGGGTGAATTCCGCTCTCAGGAGCCTGCCGTTTGGTGTAGATGATGCCCGGCGCCAAGCACGTCATCACAGAGTCGTTCACCATAGTACAAACCTGCAGAGGAGCATTTACAGAACATTCGCTCAAGAGTTCTCGTACAAAACATTTGTAATGACTCTTATAATGGTAGGGGACAGAGAGAAGGACAGTTGGCTAAGAAACCCACGTTTGTGGTCTCCACTCCTCCAAATTTGGCTCTGACTTTGGGTTCCTGAATGGTGAGCAAATTGGTTCCTGTGACAGTAAGGGTGGTGCTGCCACTGTCAGAACAAACAAGCAACACTTCAGTTAGACGGGAGACACTCGCTTCATACTTCAAATTGAATAATGAGCGTGCATTTGTGTGGCTCTGTTGCAAACCCTATCAAACTGCCTAACTAGACAGCATTTATAGGTATCACAGTCATGCTTTGTCTGCCTGAGCCTTTACTAACAATAAGCAACGAAATTATACTGCTTTTTAAGATACCTTATTTTTTTATTTTGTTAAAAATCTAAGGGAGCATTCCCACAATATATATTCTTCACTGATAAGGCAAAAATGATGGCTAAGTAGAAATATGCATACTTCCCTTCTACTGTATATAGTATGCAAAAAAACAGTATAACAATGGAGTAGGATGTCCGGATCCTTAGCATTCATAAAAAAGCAAGCCAGAAATATCTGGATGGCCTTCTACTTTTGCAAGATTTTGAAGTGCGTATCAACTGGACACTGTACTATACTTTATGGCCAAGGTAGCTAAGGGGACGTCTTAGTGGGCGTCCTTAAGAGGACGGCCTTGTGCTTCTGCTTGCTTAACAAAGCCAGAGTAAATTATTCCCTCGGTTGATGTTGTTACTCTGTCATATACAGTATTTGGGTCACAGATGAAGTATATCATTCATGAAATGCAGTATATATAGTATGACAGTACGCAATTTCTGACGCAGCCTATGTCAAAGTACCTTACAAGTACAGCTCATGTCTACTTAAACTGGGAAAGACCGAAATCTGCAAAACATCAGTTTTGTACCGCGTTAGATGCTGTGTCGGTTTTAAAAGCTCGCTTCGAGACACCTGCGTTCTGCTCCATTTGTTGCGCTGCTTGTAGCTTTCTTAGCGCAAGATGTGTTCGGTCTGAACGGCCCCCTTAGAAGGTAGCAGGAGATATTTCCGTACGTAGACTGTAAACAGTGATTAAGCCCACTAGGGTTTGGAACAGAGCATGTGACTGTGTATTTACTTACTTTATAATACTCCAGTTTGGCTCCATGTTGGAAATGGTTGGATCCTCGGTGTAAATGTAATGTGTATCACTGGTGACCTCTGCCTTGTCGATGAATAGCTTGACCGATGAAGCCCCAGAGCCTGACGCTGATGGTGGGGTCACGCACACTATCTCACGCACCGTTCTCCTGTTGGAATAAAACAAGACCATTAACATTATTTTGTCCTTTATAATCCTATGATTTCAAAAATACATCACGGCTCAACTGAAAAGACAAGCACCGCTGGTCAACAGCACATAAAATACAACTTAAACCAGCCGTCTTCCAGCCTGGCCAAGTCGGTTAGTCTGGTCTGTTTTATAGGGGATTTGGGCATTAGACAGGTTGGGAGAACTGGCATCAGCAATGCTGATCCACAAGCTACGACAGGCTAAACCAACATAGATATACAAGCTGGTCTAATATAGTCTTTTCAGCAGGGAAATTACAAAATTGCTTGTCTTATAAGCAGCTGTTATTCCAATTTAATCATTATCCACCAACAAGGAAAACTATTAAAGCATTATGTTTCTTGGCTCAACCGATGAGTAAAATCACTGTCAGCATGTGGACATATTTAAGGATGTCCATGTGTACTCATTTGATTGGATGTGGAAATGACACATTTTGATTCCCACAGATGTCGTGAGACACAGATGTGATTCGCACCAGAAGATCCGGTTCTGGCAGTCGCTGCTCACCTGACAAACAGACACTCTTCCTGGGCCAAAAACACAGTCACAGCACTGCCTGCGTCCAGATGTCGGCCTGAGATAGTCAGTCTCGTCCCTCCAGACATGGGCCCTTTCTCCGGACGCACTCGGCTAAAACTCGGAGTCTAGAGGGAAGACAGTTCAGAGATACTGAATGGTGAACAGATTGGTTCCTCTGACAGTGATGATAATGTTTAGAGCAAACTAATTCAGTGTTGCTTGTTTATTAACCATAAGCAAGGCATATCCACTATATGGAGTACATTGTCACAATGGAACCTGCTATTAAAGGTATAGTACACCTAAATATGAAAATTCTCTCATCATTTACCCTCATAACATGTGTATGACTTTCTTTTTCTGCAGAACACAAAAAAAGATTTTTAGAAGAATATCTTAGCTCTGTAGGTCCTTTCAATACAAGTGAATGAGACCAGACCTTTTAAGCTCCAAAAATCACATAAAAGCAGCATAAAAGTAATCCATATGACTCCAGTTGTTTAATATATTTCATCTGAAGCGATGCAATCACTTTGGGTGAGAAACTCAGATCAATATTTCAATCCTTTTTTACTAAAAAATCTCCACTTTTAATTTCAGAATGTGAAAGTGGAGATTTACTGTAAAAAAGGACTTAAATATTGATCTGTTTATCACGACGCCTATAATATCGCTTCTGAAGACATGGATTAAACCACTGGAGTCATATAGATTACTTTTATGCTGCCTTTATGTGATTGTTGGAGCTTGAAATGTCTGGTCACCATTCACTTGCATTGAAAGGACTTGCACAGCTAAAATATTCTTCTAAAAATCTTTGTGTTCTGCAGAAAAAAAGAAAGTCATACGCATCTGGGATGGCATGAGTGTGAGTACATGATGAGAGAATTTTCATTTTTGGGTGAACTATCCCATTAACCCTCAGAGACTCAGTGAAGCAGAATTGCAACGTTTCTTAACAGCAACCTATTTTATTAAAAACAATTAAAAACATTAAAAACTAAACTTTGAACTATACTGTAAGGGGTTTGGGTGGAAAAAATGCATATTGAAATGTCAAAACTGGCTGAAGTCACACAACATTCACCCCTGAAGAACAGAATGCTTAAAAATCAAGATTTTCCCAGTGACTGCCACTGATGATTAAAGTTCACACCAAACTAAAATATGCTTAAAAACTCAATTTTTTAAAGTTAGTGGCTTCCTAAAAAAACAGTTTCAAGGAGGTAAAAATAAAATGGGTCTTAAACTGCCAACAGTAAAACAACTATGAAAGAGAAAAATAATTGTTAAAAGTAACATACAAAAATATCAAATCAATGTTTGGGCCAACTAATTGTATAAACCCATTACATTTAAAACACATGACTGGCATACATTTAGGCAAGGGTCAACTATATATTAAAGGTAGATTTAAACCGAAAGGCTGAACACTGTGTTCTTCGGACAAGTGTATTTTTCTTAAATGTCATGTTATTTGCCCACCTACACAAAAAATTATATTGCAATTTGGGGGATAGAATTCACAAAATGTTATTCTGATTTAAGAGAGTATTGATTTAGGCATTTGAAACCCACATATAAAATCAATGCTAGAGAAAACATACATTTGTGTAGTTTCAGTTGAAAACTGATATACGAATTCGACATACAGTTGAAGTCAGAAGTTTACATTCACCTTAGCTAAATACATTTAAACTCAGTTTTTCACAATTCCTGACATTTAATCGTAGAAAACATTCCCTGTCAGGCGAGTTTGGATCACTGCTTTATTTTAAGAATGTGAAATGTCAGAATAATAGTTGAGAGAATGATTTATTTCAGCTTTTATTTATTTCATCACATTGCCAGTGGGTCAGAAGTTTACATACACTTTGTTTGTATTTGTTAGCATTGCCTTTAAATTGTTTAACTTGGGTCAAACATTTTGGGTAGTCTTCCACAAGCATCTCACAATAAGTTGCTGGAATTTTGGCCCATTCCTCCAGACAGAACTGGTGTAACTGAGTCAGGTTTGTAGGCCTCCTTGCTCACACACACTCTCGCACACAATTTCTATTGGATTGAGGTCAGGTCTTTGTGATGGCCACTCCAAAACCTTGACTTTGTTGTCCTCGAGCCATTTTGCCACAACTTTGGAGGTATGCTTGGGTTTGACCATTTGGAAGACCCGTTTGTGACCGAGCTTTAACTTCCTGGATGAAGTCTTGAGGTGTTGTTTCAATATATCCACATAATTTTCCTTCCATATGATGTCATCTATTTTGTGAAGTGCACCAGTCCCTCCTGCAGCAAAGCACCTCCACAACTGCCACCCCCATGCTTCACAGTTTTCCTCCAAACATTATGATGGTTATTATGCCCAAACAGTTAAATTTTTGATTCATAAGACCAGAGGACACTTCTCCAAAAAGTAAGATCTTTGTCCCCATGTGCACTTGCAAACTTTTGGAGCAGTGGCTTCTTTCTTGCTGAGCAGCCATACAGGTTATGTCGATATAATACTTGTTTTACTGTGGATATAAATACTTGTCTATCTGTTTCCTCCAGCATCTTCACAAGGTCCTTTGCTGTTTTTCTGGGATTGATTTGCAGTTTTCACACCAGAATGCGTCCCCTTCCTGAGCGGTATGGCTGGCCATATGGCGGGATGGCTGCGTGGTCCCATGGTGTTTATACTTGCGTACTATTGTATGTACAGATGAACGTGGTACCTTCAGGCATTTGGAAATTGCTCCAAAGGATGAACCAGACTTGTGGAGGTCCACAATTGTTTTCTGAGATCTTGGCTGATTCCTTTTGATTTTCCCATGATGTCAAGCAAAGAGTCACTGAGTTTGAAGGTAGTCCTTAAAATACATTCACATGTACACCTCCAATTGACTCCAATTAGCCTATCAGAAGCTAATTGGCTAATCTGGAATTTTCCAAGATGTTAAACAGTTAACCTAGGGCATGCAAACTTCTGACCCACTGGAATTGTGATATAGTCAATTAAAAGTGAAACAATCTGTTAACAATTGTTGGAAAAATTACTTGTCATGCACAAAGTAGATGTCCTAAACAACTTACCAAAACAATAGTTAGCTAATATGAAATCTGTGGAATGGTTAAAAAATTAGTTTAAAGACTTCAATCTAAGTGTATGTAAACTTCTGACTTCAATTGTATAGCTATTGTGACAACATCCCCCTGTGACCACTAGCCCTGGTCTCCCCCTTAACATTGGCCATCGAAATATCGTTATCGGTGATTAAAAACCCATAACGTTTGACCACTGGCTGACAGGAGTCCCAGTGGAAACTTCTGAACAGATGGAGCTCAGTGCAGTGTGATACACACACAAGCGTGATCTTGTTTTCTTATTCTGGTACTACACGAAGAATTTACACTCATCACTGTAATAGAAATGTCCTGTTTGCTGTTGCGGTGAGCAGGGCTCGTTTGTTTCGGCGCAGGATCTGTCAGGCATTGCTGTAGTACAGTCCTTTCAAAGTAATTAGTTGCATACCTGTGTAATTGGCCAGAGTGCGTGTTTTCATTTGCTTTACCTTTCTACACGACTAAAGCTGCAAGGATGCTATTGATTAGATGTTCAGGAAATCCAGGCAGGACTATCCATTTATTTGTGTGTGAGTGTGTGTGTGTGTGTGTGTGTGTGAATTTGTTCAGCTCCTGGGCTCGAGATAATAGACTAATGAGCTTTTCCTGCTGGGTACCACTTAAAACTCAGCAGGGAGGAGGGAGTAACAGTGTCACTCTTTACATCCCTTTTCCCCTCAGCGAAATGCATAATCACATGTTCGCCACAAGCAGGTTTGATTGACTAATGGACTGGTGGAGTGGGAATCTGGATTGGCTGAGTCTCAAAGAATGGGTAGTTATTGATTGGCTGAGCCTAGATCACCACAAACCAGGAGATGATAATAAGATGCATTAAGGATGTATAAAAATAATAAGATGTATTATGAATAATCTTGGCACGCACCACAAAAGAGTATGTTTGAGATGATTGGGTGCGATACTCTGCGCTGCAGTCACCGATACACAACTCCACGGGACCACCAGGGGGGTTTGATATCTGAGACTCCTCCATATCACACACAATCCTGCAGGACAAACAAACACACACACACACACACATTGAAATCAACATTGCAAAAACAGGCGATACTAACTAATTGACATAAACTAGTAACATTGCAATGGTATTTTTCCAAGAACCCAAACAGCTAGGAAGCTACAATACAGACAGAAATACTAAAAAGTACAATGTATTACCATGGTAAAAAAAAAGGAACATGAAACATGGTACTATGGTAAAACCATGTTATTTGGACTTATAACATGTACTTTTTGGACATGTACTATGGTAATTGCATGGTTTTTTTTTTTTTGGTACATGGTACTACGGTAAAGCCACATTATTTTGGAAATGTACTATGGTAAAACTATGTTATTCGGACATATACTATGGTAAAACCAATATTATTTTGGACATGTACTATGGTAATACCATGTGTTTTGGAGCCATGGAACTTTGGTTAAGCCATGTTAAGTTGGAAATGTACTATGGTTATACCATGTTTTTTGGAGAAATTGTACTATGGTAAAGTCATGTTATTTTGGGAATTTACTATGGTAACATGTTTTTTCCTACATGTACCACAGTATTTTTTTGGACAAGTCACAATAACACCATGTTTTTTTTCCCTACATGTATCATTGTAATACAATTTTTATGGATAAGGCACCATGTTACTTCCATGTTTTTTGGAGACGATACCATGGTAATATCATGTTTTTTTTGGAGGGTATCATTGTAATACCATTCTTTTACTACATGTACCACAGTAATACAATTTTTTTAAGATGGCACCATGTAACTAACATTTTTTTGGACAAGTATTATTGTAATTCCATTTTTTGGGATATGGCACCATGGTACTAACACATTTTTTTTTTTAAACACAGTACCATGGTAATACCATGTTGTTGTTGTTTTATAGGTACCATAACATTACCACATTTTTTGGACATGGTACCATGACTTTTTTAACATGTACCATGACAATGTTTCTTCATTAAGTACCTTGGAGTAATATGAAATGTCTTGAAGCATTTACAGAAAAGGCACCCTGAAACATGAATAGCCTCTCATGTCGCATAGAATATTATGTATATCTCACCTCTCAGCACTGATATATTCAGAAGCTGCAGGGTAACAACGCACCCCCGCCACTCGCACATACGTAATCTCTCGAACTTGCAGCCCCAGATTCTCTCCCTCAATGGTCACGCGTGTGCCGCCTTCTTTCGGCCCTGTCAGTGGGCGGATCTACAGAGAGACAGAAAACAAAGGTTTCTCATTGGGTGATGTAAAAGTAAAAAGTCCCTATTTAGATTTAGCTATTTAAATGTGTGTTACCTTGGTGATACGAGGATGACTGCAGCGTATGTTGCGTCGTCCCTGATGCATCCAGTTGTGTTCGGGTGATGGACAGTGCTGCTTCAGTAGACATTTCTTATCGGCAAGACACCAGCCACATTCAAACATGCTGTCTGCCTTCAGACACAGTCCACAGCTGTCCCTCTGAGCTTCACACTTGTACAAGAGAGCTACATAAACAGACACAAAGAGACAGAGACAGTGAGAATATAGCCTTACTCTCAGCTGGCCAGTTAAAAGCAGGGCATGTTTGGAGTGGCGCCAGCTGTGCGGTGCCAATCGATATTTGAACTGTAAGGGGAAGGTAGGCAAAGCCCACGCCTGCATTTACTGTGTCATGATTCACTGTGCTGCCCACACAAACAAATAACTCTGACCCTAGGCCTCTATGAAGCAGAGAACCAAGCTGTTCTAGTTTGGTGGGAGTTTAGGTTGAATTCTATAAACAGAAACACTATTTCAAACCCTAGTATGCTGCCTCACTAGTGTCTCCACAGGCAGCTACCTTCTAAGGAGAATGATTTGAAATGGCCTTCATGGGTAGCAACACAGTTAATGGTCACTTACATTCACAATGCAATACCACTCTTCACGTGAAGCAAAATTATACTGCCCTTATGGGCCATTTGCGCTAAACTCACTTTTGCGTCCATCTGTGCTATTTCTTTCTATGTAAACACGCACTAAACAAATGTCTTTGATCATTATAGCATATCTCACTGTTTTTTCAGTGTCCTGGAGGCAAAGTCAAGTTAAAAACACTGCGAAGCGTAAAAGAGATGCCATCAATGCTTAAGAGTTTCACTTTAGAGTCTGATAGCAAGCTTGTCTGGCATTGTTGATGAAAATTTTCACTGAACTCTTTGCTCTGCAGTCTCGATAGCTTAATCCACAAACGACACATGCGATACTGCCTTAAATATTGAACAAAACATGTTACCTAAGAAGGTAGCATCATTTTGCTCTGTACTGTTTGGATTGAAACAGCCTTCATGTCAGAATCGTGCCTATGATGCCTAAAAATGCTGCCTAGGTACCCTTACAAAAAATACTAGGGTGGTCCCATGGTAAGAAGTTATTTTAACTTGATACGGTGTCTAAAAAATGCAGCACTCCAATGTCCGTCTAGCATGTTTATATAGAAAACAAGTAAAAAAATGTGTTAATGGCCCCTAAGGCCTTCACATCTGGAGTGCATGTATATGATGCCTAAAAATGTTGTCTAGGTAGGCAATAAGAATGTGCACGAGTAATCGACAAATCGAGTACTCATTCTGCACCAGATAGTCAACTATCAAAAACACTACTTGAATATTGCAAATTGATTTTCCTTTGCATATTTGCCTGCTGTGGGTAACACTGAATTTTCTTGATCTCTCACCAAATCTCCCAGTTACAACTGGGTCAACTTTGAGGTGTTGTATGAGAGGAAACATGATGGTGACTTTCTTTTTTCTTTTTTTTCCTTTTCTCCCCTTTTCTCCCCAATTTGGCATGCCCAATTCCCAATGCACTCTAAGTCCTCATGGTGGCGTAGTGACTCGCCTCAATCCGGGTGGCTGAGGATGAATCTCAGTTGCCTCCGCGTTTGAGACAGTCAATCCATGCATCTAATCATGTGGCTTGTTGAGCGCATAACCACGTAGACCTTGTGCATGTGGAGGCTTGCGCTATTCTCCGCGGCTATTCACCGAGAGCGAGAACCACATTATAGTGACCGCGAGGAGGTTAACCCAACGTGACTATACCCACCCTAGCAACTGGGGCAATTGGTTGCTTAGGAAGCCTGACTGGAGTCACTCAGCACACCCTGGATTCGAACTTGCAACTCCAGGTGTGGTAGTCTGTGTCTTTACCTGCTGAGATTCCCAGGCCCCATGATGGCGTCCTTCTGAGTCATGCGTACCAGCGGACAAGGATCTGTTTTTATGGTGGAAAGGAAATGTGAAGCGGTACAAGAAACTCTAAAGCTTTTCAGACCGGTTTGTGCGTTAAATATCTGAAATGGGCAGAGCGCATTTTATAAGAAGCCAGCATTCATCACTTGTTTTTCTGAATAATTTCAAATGATAAAAATGCGAGATTTTCTATATGTACATTACCCTAATGCCGTCAGTTTTGGTTTCTATGTAAGCTCCGGGTGAGTGCAAATGTTTTTTTACTGTTATTTTGAAATCTTTTTTGTATTTTTTTTAAATGCATATTTTTCATTTATTAAAATTTTTCCTCGAAAGAAAAGCACAATTTGATGAAGTTAGCTTATTTTGAAACCATTTTTGGTAACATCTGTAAATAAAAAAAAAATACAAAATTCCACATACTCGTCATACTTGATATTTTTAACTGACATTTAAATTTACGAGTTATCAATTACTTTTTTTTATGGGTTAAAGTACTCGACTAAAATTACTTGAAAATGCCCATTCCTAGTATCCAGCTCACTTTAGTTTGGAACACAACCAGAGAACCAAGTTGGTTCAAGCAAGGTTGGTGTAAAGTTGCCCATCTGATCTACGAATAGAAGACCACTGAAAACATGACCACAGACTAATAAAGCACACATGGCCAATCATTTACCACAGCGATTGTATCTGCAGACGCACAGTGAGCTATGAGTTTGTCTATTTTGGTTTCTCTCCTGGCTCTATTCCTCTGAAACCACAGAAAACTCTTGGTAATGGAGCGCTTGACAAAGAGATATATTGACTCCTGGAAGTATTCCGGTTCATATTTTTTCAAGTGTTAAAAGTCAGTGCAAACTGACAAAGGTGTGGACAGGATAAAAGCTGACGGACATTGATTCTAAGCCTTTCTCGGCAGTAACGTGATGTTACATAAGCGAGAAACAGGCAGACATCTTGTTATCAATAATATATGCTGTCTCGGCTGATCTGACAGAGAGTGTTTGAACAGATTTTGAAATCCAGATGAAATAAAATAAAAGATACATTAAGTTCCACTTTACTCAAAAGGTAACACCATCCCACCTCAAGAGGACGCAGGGAAGGTTAATAAAATATGAATGTAGGAAGGATAACCTCAATTTTTCTTTTTATGAAGTATTTGGCTTCGACAGTACAAAGCCACTAGAGGGCTTAAGAATGTTTCTCTGTTGCCGCAACAGTCATCTCCATAAAATTTAAAAAATCTGAGGCAGAACTGCATTATTCCAAGGAGCTGTATGATCGAGCACGTTTACATGAACCATCTTTCACCATTTATGCTTAATAAGCCAACAACATGTAAGGTCATGTAAAAGCCTTAAACTGATTTATTTGATCAAGATCAGGTCACAAATGGTTTAACCCTCTGGGGTCTGAGGGTGTTTTGGGCCCTGGAGAAGTTTTGACATGCCTTGACATTTGTGTTTTTTTCAGTTGCTTAAAAACATATTAATGGCTAAAGTCTGATAACACTGTATTCAGCACAAACTGGGCTACAATAATATGTGAGCAACATGTGTGAACATGTTTGTATTTTTGAGAAGATATCGTTTATGCGTGGTTTTTGAAAAAACTATAATTTTAAGTCATTGAAATACGGCCATATAACACATACTAAACATTTGTCCACACATTTGAACCGGATATTGTAGCCTAGAGTTTTTGCTACAAAATGATGTGAAAACCATCCTGATCACTCATTCATACAAAACAAGTCATTTATTTTTTGTAAGACACTTTTAGTGTTAGAAAGGTCATATGCAAGGTGGTGTGAACTATCATGAATATTGATGTGATTCACAAACATAAACTTGAACATTTTTGCTCTTTAGATTTTTGATCTTGTGTGGCATGTAAACACCTTTACTACCATATTTACTAGCTTATCAAATGTGTTGTGGGCATGACTGTTTACTTGTTGATGTCAAAGCTAAGATCAATTAATCTGATGATATCAAGTCTCATGTAAACCCATTTTTTTGAATAAGCTGATTTTTGATAGTTATAAGCGTTTTGGTTTGCATGTAGCCACACTCAATGTTCAGTGTCTTTCCGCAGTTTTTGGTGTGAATGGTTCCTAACAGAGCTTAACTTGATGATACTAGGTTGTTGTGGGTGGTAATCAGGGCATTGCTTTGCATTTTCTAAGGTGATATAAGTGGTTACTTACTGGCCCAAGTCAAAAGAGCCCATCCTTATGATCACCCATATGATACTCCGGTGACTAGATATGGATCGGGTCCTTAAATTCAAGTCTGACATTTTATCGTCTGCCAGGCGAAATTATATAATTTGTGATTAATGCACATGTTACGTGCTTAAACCAAATTCTGAAATGCAAGTATGAGCAATAGAATATTGAGCAATAGTGGAACTTGCCTTTGCACAGGTAATGACACTTACCTCGCATGGAGGATGGTTTGTCGATGGGAAAGTCACCATCCCACACAATGGAGAAATCTACGGGCAGGTCTCCCATCTCATTGCCTTCATACCAGTACTGTGAGAAAACAACAGAAACAACATGAGTCACTTTTCAAGTAAGAAAGGGAACGTGATGCTTTGTAAACATTAGGGTGAGTAAATGATGGAAAATTGTTCATTTTTGTCTATTCTCTTCTTTGTCATGACGAACATAAAACTGATGCTAATAATATATTCTTGGCCTAAGAAAATTCTATGCTTAATATCCACTCAAAAAACTTAAGATGCCACAGTGTTACAAATTTAGGTGCAATCAACCTACAAATGACTAATTTACACATGACTCTGCATATTCATTCTAACAATCCCCCAAAAATCGCACACGTCAGCTTTAATTGTCATGATTTCACAATTTTAAAAATCCCTGATATTTCAAAAAATTCCATGACTGTGGAAACCCTGCATACATGTGTTGTCTGACACATCCCAAAATGCAACAACATACAAAATCAAGCTTGCGTAGCTAGAAGTGGGAGCATTCACGTACATGTGTAAAGTATGTTTCAGTCCTAAGAGAGACTGAGAAAAAGAGCCAGGACATACAGCACATACAGGCCAGGACATTGTGGCAAGTAGACGGCACGTATGGCGAGTCTCCAAACATGCAGCTGCAGCTTGTCAGTTGGAGCAGATAGCAGGTGATGGTGGTTTTTACTGTCTGGGTTTTAATTAGCAACAACAGTGAGAGCACTTAGCCAACGCAACCCTGAGAGAATCTGGTGGATCAGGCTCATCGATTAGTGGGCAGCTTGCTTAAGAGACTTCAAGATGAGCCAGAGAGAACGAGAGTAAACCAACCAGAGGACAGAGCCTTCAAATTCAGCAATATGAACTGCCACAGCTGCACTTTTACATTTCTTTCTCTACTTAACTTGAGATTAAACCTTTTGATGGGTCTACAAAAAAACATTCGGGGTGAATTACATTATTGTTTTTTCTGTAAATAAAGGTACACTACTGTTCAAAAGTTTGGGGTCACTTGCCTAAAAAGTTTCTCATGATCTTAAAAAACTTTTGATCTGAAGGTGTATCCTTAAATGTTTAAACTTAGTTTTGTAGACAAAAATATAATTGTTCCAACATTTTCATTTAATGAATTACAAAAATAAAATTTTATTTAAAAAACAAAAAAACAAAAACAAATGGATGACTTTGAACAAATAATAATGAAAAGCAGCCCATAAGTGTCAGGCATAGATGGGAATTCCTTCATTACTGTTTACAAAATCTTCCCAGGGTGACACCTCAAGAAGTTGGTTGAGAAAATGCCAAGCGTATATTTCTGCAAAATCTAGGCAAAGGGTGACTACTTTGAAAATAATAAAATATAACATAGTTTTGATTTGTTTGGGATTTTAGTCACTACTTAATTCCCATAGATCCATTTTTATTATTCCATAGTTGTGATGACTTTACTATTATTCTAAAATGCGGAGCACCGTATCTCTGGGATTTAACCATAAATATGACCTTAAAAATGAACATACTAAAGGTCCCGATATATAATGGCGGACAAAATTTTAGGATAATGTACAGATTTTGCTCTTATGGAAAGAAACTGGTACTTTTATTCACCAAAGTGGCATTCAACTGATCACAATGTATAGTCAGGACATCAATAACGTGAAAAATTACCATTAAAATTTTAATTTTCTTTTCAGAACTTCTTAAACTACTTCAAAGAGTTCACATAAAAAAATCCTCCATGTGCAGCAATGACAGGTTTGCAGATCCTTGACATTCTAGCTGTCAGATGTCCAGATACTCAGGTGACATTTCACCCCACGCTTCCTGTAGCACTTGCCATAGATGTGGCTGTCTTGTTGGGCACGTCTCACGCACCTTACAGTCTAGCTGATCCCACAAAAGCTCAATGGGGTTAAGATCCATAACACTCTTTTCCAATTATCTGTTGTTCAATGTCTGTTTCTTTGCCCACTCTAATCTTTTCTTTTTGTTTTTCTGTTTCAAAAGTGGCTTTTTCTTTGCAATTCTTCCCATAAGTCCTGCACCCCTGAGTCTTCTCTTTACTGTTGTACATGAAACTGGTGTTGAGCGGGTCTTTTGTCTTTGAAGATTGTAGTGTACACATTTGTATGAAATCTTCAGTTTTTTTGGCAATTTCAAGCATTGTATAGCCTTCATTCCTCAAAACAATGATTGACTGACGAGTTTCTAGAGAAAGCGGTTTCTTTTTTGCTATTTTTTACCTAATATTGACCTTAAGACGTGCCAGTCTGTTGCATACTTTTGCAACTCAAAAACAAACACAAAGACAATGTTAAGCTTCATTAAATAAACCAAATAGCTTTCAGCTGTGTTTGATACAATGGCAAGTGATTTTCTAGTACCAAATTAGCAATTTAGCATGATTACTCAAGGATAAGGTGTTAGATTGATGGCTGCTTGTCTAGATTTGATCATAATATGACTTTTTTCAAATAGTGATGGTGCTGTTTTTTACATCAGTAATGTCCTGACTATACTTTGTGATCAGTTGAATGCCACTTTGGTGAATTAAAGCACCAATTTCCTTCCGAAACAGCAAAATATGCACATTCAAATTTTGGCCGCCAGTTTACTTCATACGAAATCGAAGAATGAACAGGTGTAACATAATTTAGAACAAAATATGTCCAAAAAGGTGTTTTTGCATTTGTTTCGGTGGTTAAGAGGGAATTTTGTTCTAATGAAGGATAAAAGGATATTAAGATATTTTAAATTCTTCTAGAGTTATAGGCACTCTAACTTTGGAAAAAGATCAATGAAAAGACAATGGATTCACACCACTGGCATTTAATGCTGAAGTAAACTAATTTTACTTTATTTTTACATCTATCTCAGTGTAAAAATAACAAGAATGATGCTACCATCTTTCTTAGGTAATTGTTTTTTTTTTTCTGACCTGTAGTTTTGGCAAAACTCTGCACTGTTTGGATGATGCAATTTTCGTTGCGCTATTGAACAGAATTTCGTTTAGAAAATACATTTCTGTACATTTCCAAGTGATCGTGGCAAGTACTTCAGCAGTAGCTTTATAACAGGACCTATCTAGAGGGTGATTAAATGACGTCATCATTTGAATCAAACTAACCAACCCTTTAATTTTGGACAGGGTGTGCATATAAATGACGCTGTCACTTTTCATAGTGAATTTCTCCCACAGCAGTGAAACTGCATTTATTTCCATTTATGGCAAAACCAAAATCTATTTAAAAACAGCAAAATAATACTTGGACCCATTTAAAGCTCATGCCTTACCCGGTCATTAGGGCTGATAAAAACGTCAGCTGTTACATCAGCGCTCATTCATCCGAACAGCCCAAATAAATCACAACAGTGAAAACAAGCAGTGCCACATCATTCACCAGCAGTTCGAGGGGCCCTGAAGAGTGGAAAATGGCCCTCAGTGGTGTGTGTATGCACTGAGCTGGAGTCTTTTTGCAGCTGTTTTCAGGGAAATATCTAGGAAGAATTCAAGCGAGCTATGCAGTAGAAGAAGTGGTGAAAGACTGAACTAAACCTCACTCAACCTGTTGACGCCAGGCACCCAACAGACATACATCTCTATGAGACACAGCTGTTGGGGTCTGGACCATCTTAATTGGGGTCAATTATAAATGACCTGCATACTGGTAAAGGTTGTGACTTCAACATCATTAACATATTTTGGGATTTGTTGAGCTATATAGGATCCAAGCTACTGTAATTAAGAAAAATACCCAGTTTACAGATGCATTGCATAAAATGTTGATAGTAAAGAAATTACACAATTAATTACACATTCAACAAATTAACAAAGGTTATTTCTTCCAATGGGCCTCATTCATGGAACATGAGCAAAACCAATTTCTGCTTAAATCACTCGTAGAACTAATCTAAAGTAAACTGTTGCATTCTTGCATAAATGGTTGAATTCCAAAGACAACATGAGAAACTACATCTCATTATTGCCCAAAATACATTGTGTATTACTTGCAGCTTTCGCCAGAACAATCAAAATTGCAACTTAGATTTGTACGTATTTTTCAATTATATTTTTGCATTTTGTTTGATATTCAAATGATTATTTTCAAAGCAGCAATTTATGTATGAATAATTTTATAAATGGTTTGCATCAATTTCTGTAAGAATTCTGTGAGAATTTATGTGATATTTGTGCAGCTCGTGTTTCACCCAATGAGTTCAAACATCACATGCAATTTAAAAATGTGTTTTATAACAAAAGCATCTACACATTTATAAAAACTGCATCCAAAATTAACTAAATCTGCAAAAGGCACAATATGATTTTCATAGTTCCTGTGTTTTTATAAATCATGTTTATTGAAAATGCATATTTTATGATTTTGTTTTTATATTTCATTTTATATTTGGAAGATCAATGAATTATGAATGAATGAATTAGAAGCAGTTCCAGTGTTGCCCATGGCAGGCAAAGGCACAAGGCAAAATCATATTACAATATTCAAGTTGTGTTATACAGCTGAACAAATACTCGATTAATCGATTACTTGTGCACATCCCTATTCTTAATAAACTATATACACAGAAACCCACTGAGCTTATACATGCCATGCCAAGCTTCAATTATTCAATTTAAACTTATTCCAAACATCAAATGAAATTTTAAAACATAAAAATGTGATTTATAAAAAATAAAACACCTACGATAATATATAGAAAATACAGCATCTAAAAATGCAAATGTTTGCTGCCTCTTCTTGTGATGACGAAAGCTGCGAAAGGAGTCATATGCAATACGCATTTTGATAGATGCCTGTATTTTCATACAGCACATTTATTTCTATTGGGAAGGTTTAAGATGACATTTATTTGATGAATGTAGAACGGAAAAGTAATGTCTCTCTTTGGCGTAGGCCCCGTCCGGCGGTCCGAGGGAGTTGTACTCGGAACCATCATATCCTGCCGGAGATAGGAGGCAGGGGCGAGGAGCCTACCCCTGTGCGGGACGGGGCTCAACTTGTGGTGGTGGGGTGGTGGAGGTTGCCGTGTTAGCGCACTGAAACAGCAATGTGATAGATTGTGAGCAGACTTATAAAGCAATGGCTTACCTGCGACTGGCTAGGAATTACCCAGCTAATAGTGTGATGATGTACAGCTGCTAGTCTTCCCGCTAGAACTACGCTGCGCTCACATGGAAAATGCATCTTTCTGATGATTTAGTATTTTGTGTAATGTTCAAATTATTAAATTCAAAGCTGCAATTTACATAAGAAAGCAAAACAATTCTGTAAGCATGTTTTGTGACAATGTAAGAATGTTTTAAAATTATAATATAATATTTTTTTAAATGTCTTTTTTTTCTTTTCTAAAAATACAAGCATCTACAAAAAAAAAAAAAAAAAAAAATGAAAAGAAAAGAAAAGAAAATACAGCATCTTAAAATCTAGGTTGGGCCAAAGTATGCTGCCTCTACTTGTGCTGACGAAAGAGTCATACGCAATGTATTTTGGCCAAAACCGTTATGTACTTTCCTGCCTATTGCCTCTCCTGCAGTGAAAGGCGCCGGAGCTTTGAGGAGATTAGCTTCGGTGTGTAAATGGTTGGAAGCCTTTGTGTTTGTCCATACAATACCGCTTATCTCTGCCAGTAGTGAATTGATTTCCTCCGGCTTGTCTTCCCACTGTATCGTGGCATGTTGCGTGTAGACAGCCTGGCCTGGTTCTGTCAGAGGCCTCATTGGAAATGACTGGCAAACGACAGCAAGGTAATCTTATCTCTAAAACCTTCCTCAATTTATCAGCATCGCGAATGCTCAAAACAACAACCCAAGATGCATCCTATCATTAGAATTAAGGCTATTTCCACCGTTTTGGTTTAGCTTTAAATACAGTACCTCCTTGGGTTATATTTGTATTCTTTTGGCATGTTTAATCAAATAATATAATGTGTATGAGCAGAAAGCAGGGTTGTTAAAAGAGACCACTCTTAAAAATGGCTGTGCTTAATAATCCACTTATTGGAGCAAAGTTAATGATGAATAACTGTACGCAGATATTGACTAATGGGAAAAAAATGTAGTTTCTTGAAAATCTGGCTTCCCCTTGAAATTAAGTGATTGCAATTCATTCAAGTGGGACTCAGTGGAACTGAGCTTTAAGCATTTAAGGAGGATTGTATGGTTGAAAAATATGTTTGCCAAAGGTCTTCATAGATACTGGGTCTCTTTCACTAAACAGAATTAGAAAAAAAAAAAAGTAAAACATCATTCTGCACAAAAAACATTCGCCAAAAAAAAAAAAACACTATTTTTACGCTGTGGCAGGTCGGAGGGCGGGGCTGGGTCGTGATGATACACACCCGGTCCCGTATCAGGCTAATCAAGCCTCCGAGAGGGACGGTGGTGCGACGAGAGAGGGATCATTTACGGACATGTCCGTCGTGTGTGTTTGTGTCCTTTGTTTTAAGTTTATTAATAAAATATAATTTACATTGTCAAGCCGATTCTCGCCTCCTCCTTTCCATTGAAATCCTTTACCCACGCAAAAATACTGTACGTCTACGTAAACACATTTGTATGCAAACGTTTGAATATACACATACTTGTGTGTAAAAACTGTTTGCATGATTCACCAAAAAGTTTGCATGTTTGGACAGGTTTTACGCATAAACGTGTGACTTTTTAGTTGGTTAAAACTTTTGATGAATCTTGAGTTCTGCGTAAAAACACTCGCACACAAGTTTGACGCACATATACATCTACGTATGCACCGATGTATTGGCTGCCGATATTTATCAGCCAGTTATTGACCAAATTCAAACCATCGGCAAATCGGTTTTAAGCATGAAAAAGCACATATGAAAAACTGATGGTGCATTTATAATTAATTATCAACACATATAGTAATAACTCGGTGAAATAAAATGGACAATACAGAATTTATGATAGCCACAAAATGTAGAAGGGTTGGTAGTCCTAAAAACATGAAATATTAAATTTTTAATAATTCTCGTTCTCACATTAACTGAGGAAAACCCATTGTGAAAGAGGCACTTAACTACACATGATGAGGTAAAGCCATCCAAAACCCTTTTTAAACCAGCAAACTTTGACTTCTAAGACATTGGTGTGGTACCTATTAAGGCTACACGATTGATTGAATTAAGATTGAAATCGGAATTTGGTCTTGCGCTATTACTAAACTTGAAAGTTTACCTTGAAACGCTTTAGTCAACACTTCAGTCAGCATTGTGTAAGCAAGCGGCACCCTCTAGTGGTGTGTATGGCATTATCCATCATCCCTTACACCACAATAGAACTTAAAAGGGAGTTTTTTCATTTGTTAACGTTTTATCCAGATTCATCAATAAGTGTAAGAACAAATTAATGTGAGAACACACCTGTTATGTATCTGTCTAAAGTTACTCTGCGTAGAGAAGCAAGAAACTTGTACACAATTATTAGTGAACGAGACCCATCGCCTCTGAATATGTTTGGCTCCAGTTGACCTGTCAATGATGTCTACTTTAAGTGACAGACTGAAAATCAATAAAACGTAATGATGAAGCTCTTGTACATTTAATTTAATTACAAATGGAACCAGACTCAGCAGAAAGACATAACGACATCAATGGTATGTGGAAAATGAGTTGAGTATGTGAGCACTACATTACATTATGGTAACCTAATTACTGAATAATAGCTATCCTATTACTAAGCGCAGCCCAGTAATAACAGAACATAATTCATTTCAACCAAATGTTACGTCATTGGATAATTTCTATGTTGGGAGAGTGGAATTCTGGGTTATGATTAAAGATACAGAAACGACGTATGGGACTTCAGTCCCTGTCCGTCCAACTATGATGTGATTTGGTTTGGTCATGAGCCTCTGTAAATAAATAATGAAATGAGCGTTCTCCTAAAGAAAGTAGGATGAAGAAAGCCTGCCACATGGATATGCAAGCAACGTCTGTATGGCTGAACGCGTGTCACCATAAATGAGGTGAGCGCACTGATCTGAGGCAAACCAAAGCATTCTTTCCTTGTGAGGATTGAGCTGATCTCAAGCAGAACTTTCTGGTGCAGGGATTTCTTCATTTGGAGGATCAAGCATAGCTGAGCCTCTTAATACACGGAGAAATGCTCTGGGCACAGTTAATTTGTTGCGATGCATTAAGTCAGGGACATATACAGTAGACTGATTACCGCATTAAATGATCAATTTATTTTAATAAGGCCCACCTGCTTCCACATGACAACCTAATAGCGTGTATAGTTTATAAAGTCTGGGGCGCAAAGCGAAGAAGATGCCAGCCACAGCTGCAAACTTCACCTAAACGTTAAGCTTTGAAGCTCATGTGGAAATAAGTATTTAACTTTGCTTTTTGGGAAGACTACCATACAAAACTTTTCAGCAATAGTCTGGTTGTTTACATGCAAGCAAGTCAAGTCAAGATTAAAGGGATAGTTCATTCAAAATGAAAAGTCTGTCATTTACTTACCCTCATGAATTACTTTCTTCCATGGAACACAACATTAGATATTTTGAAGAATGTTCTGGTCACTCTTTTCCATGCAATTACATTGAACAAAAACGAAAGCTTTCAAGCTTCAAAAAGCACAATTAAAGCATCATAGAAATAGTCCACATGACTTGTGCGCTATATTACGAGTCTTCTAAAGCCGCATGATATATTTGTGTGAGAAACAGAAAGAAATTTAAGTTGTTATTCACTGAAAATCTTGACACGTGCCCTAACTTCATGCCCTAACTAAGTATATGAGAGAAGTTGCAATGTCAGATCTGTTAACAAATCATCCTTTCGAGAAAGAAACACTTTTATAGGGTTTTTCATCCTTTAAGAAGCTTGAAAGTCTCAGTCCCTATTTATTACAATTGTTTAGAAAAGAGCGACCAGCACAGTCTTAATACTTTCTGAAAATGTCTGTGTCCCACTGAAGAAAATAGTAAGTCATAACAGGTAAGAAAATGACAGAATTTTCACTTTTGGGTGAAATATCCTTTTAAAACACATTCTCCTATGGTAGTACAGAATAAAACCCTAATGCCTGATTGAGCACTTGATGAGAATAATAGAATGAGGTGGTTTGAAATGCCTGATAAAAATAACATGTAAGTGTTTTTATTCAAAAAGCTTCCGCTACCCTGCATGGAGGATAATGGGCTTCTTTGTGAGGGCCCTCGCCATCAAGAGCCTGGTTCAGAACTTGGCCATTGTGTAATAAAGGCCTGAGCGGTACGTTTCCCTGGTAACACACCTGACGCTAAGGGGTCAGCAGTGCTTAGCAACACTTGCGCTCATGGACCCATTTGAAGTACTTTGCACAATTCGCTTTCTGGAAAAAATTGGGTGTGCAATTTAACCTGCATTAGAACTCCTATTGTCTCCTCTGACACTGTCACAAATCACACTTCTGAGATGTACTATAATTGTTTCCCATTCAAAATCCCATTCACTTTTTCCATAGGGTAAGTGAATTTTAACGATAACTTATACACCTTTAAAGACAGACCTACCGTGAGCTCTGAGGTTGTTAATCGATGGCATATGCTGCTGTTGAAACAATCAGTCCACATTATTTCAACTTTGACGCTCTGCAAATGATACAATCGAGTCGGACTCCCTACAATCTCAAACTACTGTACACATATTTGTATATATATCTGAATATTTTGTAATATACTTTAAATATATTGATTCTATACTTATAATCAACAACTTTAAATCTAATAAAATGTCTATAATTTTCCATCATCATTCGCAATGCTTCATCGGATTGTAGTTCATTCCATTACATTAAGTGCACAGTCTGGTACCTTTATCTTTTTGTCCAACTTTTAAATTTATAATGGTGTGATTTACCTCTGAGCTGGTTGGTTTGGTTCATAGCTCTTTTATGAAGGATTTAATCGAATCCTTTGGAAAAATACTTCCGGAACGACTGTTGCACTCTTAGTATTTTTGTCCTGCTTTCAAGTAAAAATATCTAAACATCCTTAAAACAAGGTCTATTTACACGAGATAAAAAAATGACAAAGATATTAAGTGTTGTTTTCAAAGAAATCTAACAAAATTAACAGCGATTATACTTTAAATTCAACAAAATAAATACAAAAATAAAATAAATTGCCAATGGGCTAACAAAAATAAACATGTTCCCCCTTTGTATAAGAGAAGTTCACTTCTATTAGTCCAAATCACAAATTAGACATTGCTATTTACTCTGCACAAGGGCAATATATGTTTAGTCATTGCCATATTTTACAGCTGAACATTATGTAATTAGAAAAACAAATATTTACAGAATAGTTCACCCAAAAATGATAATTTACTCACCCTCATGCCATCCCAGATGTATATGACATTCTTTCTTCTGCAGAACACAAACGAAGATTTTTTTTAGAAGAATATCTCATCTCTGTAGGTCCATACAATGCAAGTGAATGGTGACCAAAACTTTTAAGCTCCAAAAAGCACATAAAGCAGCATAAAAGTAATCAAAATTACTCCAGTGGTTTAATCAATGTTTTCTTAAAGGATCTAATCGATTTTGGGTGAGAACAGACCTAAATGTATCTACTTTTACACAGTACATCTTGCCATTGCAGTCTCTAGGCATGATCATGATTTCAAGCTCGATTTAACTTCCTAGTGCTTGACACATGCGCAGAACACTCGATGGAGCTTGGAAGCGAAATCGAGCTTGAAATCATGTGATGCACAGCAAAAAATTTGTTATATTTTGGTCGGTTATCACCCAAAACCAATTGGATCACTTCAGAAGAGATGGATTAAACCAATGGGAGTCTTATGGAACACTTTTATGCTTCCTTTATGTGCTTTTTGAAGCTTCAACATTTTGGTCACCTTTACATGCATTGTGTGGACCTACAGAGCTAATATATTCTTCTAAAAATCTTTGTTTGTGTTCTGCCAGAAGAAAGAAAGTCATACACATCTGGGATGGCATGAGGGTGAGTAAATGATGAGAGAATTTTCATATTTGGGTGAACTATTCCTTAAACTATAAAAATACATTTTCATGGTTTTCCCAGGTCTGGAAAACAAAATGTTTTAATTCCCTGATATTTCCAGGTTTTACATAGCTGTGGGAAAACCTGAATCTCTTGAATTGACACTTGCATTGTTCAAACCTGCAACCTTTCGGTTATCAGCTCCGATCTTTTACCACTATGCCACATAGTTTACATGCACACTAATATGCTGATAACCAGCAAAATTCTCAAAAATCTTTTTCGTTTATTCCAAAAATCTTAAAACGTAAGAAAACCATGTGTACGTGAGACCTAAAATCATCTGGTTACTTTAGATGTGAAAAAGTAGACAAGTATGCACACAGCGCGTGTACACATTGCATAATCCAGTAAGAACACCCCTAAAGGTGTTCACATGTGATGTGATATCAGGATAATGGGCAAAAATCTACTTGTGTCGATCAGTTTTTGCTTAATCCATTTATGCCCTTTTCCTGATAAAGAAAAACCATGCAAGGCATTTACATGACCACACATTGTCATCTTATTAAGCATAATCAGTGTAAGATCATGCATGTAAACATTCTCATTGATTCATTAGTTAGCTGGACCAGTCTGCATATTGATACATTATTTCACTGATTCACCCATTAGCTTGTACCTCTCATAACTTGACTACTAAGTACAGTAAAGTTCTTTGTAAAGTAAGGGATGCTGAAGCACAATAGCAGCATTGTGAGATACTGAAAACGCAGCTGTTTAAATTCTAGGGTGAGGCAGGAACAGGAAGCAGCTGAGAATTAGCGAGAATGCAGGACAAGTTAACTTGGTTTTTGTCAAAAATAATGACCTCTCAATTCCAGCGACCTGCCCTGAGGGAGATCATTTACATTAGGATAAAAGTTGATTAACAAGCTGTAAAACTACACCAGTAGCTTGTGTGTCTTTATCCTCAACCCTTTGAGCCCCTCATGCCACCCCAGAATTCAGTCATCAGTCTCCTTAGTGGTCATGATTTCAAGCTCGATTACATTTCCTAGCGCCATCTAATGTTCTGCACATGCGTCAAGCACTAGGAAGTGTAATCAAGCTTGAAATCGCACTTAGAAACGGCAATGGCAATATGTAAAGTGAAAAAGCAGTTACATTTCGGTCTGTTCTCTCCCAAACCGATTGGATCGTTTCAGAAGACATTGATTAAACCACTGGAGTCATATGGATTACTTTTATTCTGCCTTACTTAGCTTTTTGGACTCCATTTACCTGCATTGTATGGACCAACAGAGCTGAGATATTCTTCTAAAAATCTTTATTTGTGTTGTGCAGAAGAAAATCTTGCACATCTGGAATGGCATGAGGGTGAGTAAAACTATTCCTTTAAATACCTGGAATTAGTTTTGTAGACAAATTGTGCCAACATAAGAATTTCTTTACAACACTAACATTTTAATAAAAAAATTTATAATTTATGATAAAACTGGACCAGATAGTGACGTATTTTATACTTAATTATACGTATTAGTATTATACTTAATGAATTGTCTTCATAAAACAGCATTTCAATATACATTTGTGTCCTTAAAGGGATAGTTCACCCAAAAATCAAATGAAAATTCAGTCATTGTTTACTCACCCCTGATTTGTCATAAGACCATATGAAAAGACTATGAATAAGACCAGTGAAAGACTGTATGACCTCTAAAACCTCTTCCCACCTTCCTTCTCTTTACTTCAGCTACAGTCATAAATGAACGTTAGCTACCTTATAACACTTCAACGAGAAAAAACATAGCTGATAGTTTCATCAACGATCTTGAACGACGTACAAACGGAAGATGAATCTGATTGATTCGCCATTGGCAATCTTCGGCCACTCATAATTTCATTAGCATGGACCCCACGCCCTCAAAGTCACCTGGCGGCGGATCCCAGAAGACGATACAGTGCCATTTGCCTTGATGGCCATATTGATTGATAGTGGTTGCCTTGCGTGAGAGTAGGTGTGTGAGAGAGAGTGCATGCGGAGGGAGGGAGGGAGGGAGGGAGTGGCGGCCGATGACACACTCTCAAGAGAGTGAGTGTAATCTGTAGCAGGTCTTCACTAATGTTTGATTGTTATTCTGGAAAGATGCATGACATGTAAGAGAGACTGTTTGCTCTTTCTCTACTGTGTCACTGGGAATCAGACTATCAATTAATCTGTGGATCCACAGACCAACAAAGAAAGCAATGAGGTGAGAGACAAAGAGATTGAAAAGATAACACACAGAAGAGATATTGGGGGATGGGAAGTGATGAAGAGAAAAAGTGACAACATGTGGGTTTGGTTTTCTTTCACTGTGAGGTAGGGACAAAAGGCTCATCTAGAGGCACGGCAGCAGTGTTATGGTGGAAAGATACTCGCAACCCCGTGAATGCGGGCACAGCAATTCATAATCAAGTACACGTTGCATTCTCAACATTGCCACAAGGGGCCCTATAGCGAGATTAAGTGTGAACTGTTCACTTCTCTGGCTAGTTTTCTCTCTTAAGTCAACTACAGTCATGGCGGAGCAACATTTTGAAAAGAAAATGCCTGAGAAAGTAAGTTCAAGTCAATATATTTACAGCAACTTACCAGAACAATAACCATTTTAGCACAGATGTTTGACGGTATCTCCAACGTCCTCTTGAGTACTCATTTGTTACCGCCAGAGTAACTACACTGCTACATTACAATCAACAAAGCCATCTGCAAACTGCACGACAAGCATACTGGGGTACAATCGAAGCATGCAAACGACTTCAAGGGGACTTGAAAAAAATAAATCACCTGCAAACCTAGCTTGATGCTACCGTTAGGGAAGAAATGTAGCCTTAGCTGCGTGATGTGAGTAAAATAATGCAAAAGTAACTTTCCAATAAAAAGTAACAATGTTAAAAAGTAACACTATTAAATAAAATCATTAGTTACGTTTTGGGGAATAATGTAACAATATAACATGTAACATAATTAACCTATTATAAAAGTAACATTCCCCAACACTGCACAACAGAATGCCAGACTTGCATACCAGATTCATAGGATCTTTGAAACTCGGCTGAGAATTTGTTCATTTCCCAAGACTTTATAAATAAAAAATACACACACAGAAATCCCAATGTCAATATTAATCTTCGGTAAGCAAATAAAATACCTGTTGGCCTCAATATAGTCAATATATACCCACATCATCTGTGACAGGCATTTGGCAAATTCACTTTGCATTTAAATGCCTTCAGGACCACGGCTGAGTTTGGACTGCAAAAGTCTCCGTTTCAATTCCAATTTAAATGCATAGTGCCGTCGGAGAGTGAGGCGTGAGTCACAGACAGGGAAAGTGATGAACAGGAGATGAGTCAAAACAGATGGAAGGACAACAGTTGCTCTCCGCACCGGGGTCCAGCGAGGGGGGCCGTTGAACTATGTGCGAAAAAGCCAGCATGTGTCGTTTCTGGAAAGGACGATGATCAATCCTGTCTAGGGTGAGCGCTCCAAACGTGATCCTCATTATTAAATTGCAACAGGACATCGATTGTCTTGTCATGGGGTTTGGGCGTGTGGACTGACCTCTGACCCCCGCTAGGGTTTAGAGGTCAAAAGGCACACACTCCACCTCCACCGCGGCAAATCGGGATCAGCGCATTCCATTTCACCAGGTCACACTGTCGTGCCAAATTACGAGGCATGTCCAGCGGCTAGCTAATTATGTTACAAGACTCCCCAAGGTTACAGTGACAACCAAATGGGTCACAGACGACGAGCGTCTGTACCACCGCATATGAAAGAGAAAGGGATGAGAGAGAGAGAGAGAGAGACATTCTCAATGTCAGCATCTTGACATGCTCCATTTTTCAACAAGATTGAGAAAGCAAGACTTCCCAACATTCAAAATTAATGTCTTTGCTGATTTCCCAGATAAAGATTCTTATTTTTTATATGATCAGTGATTCAGTGAAATGTCACCTTGGCTTTCTCAGCACACTTCGGACAGATTCATTGTACCTCTTTGCCCTACAAGCAACGTTTTGCAGATCATGCTAATGTTTTCAAATGGAAAAACGGCAAATAAAATAAGACAAAACAATACATCTGTTCTTTTGAAAATGTTTCAAATGACATCTTAGGTTAGGCTATGCTTGAAAAATAGGCTAATTAATAAAAGGAAGTATTTTAAAGGTGAAGTGTGTCATTTTTGCCCAACTAGTATCAAACTTCTGAACTAGCAAAAATAATGACCGTTTACAAACAGTTTTTATTCAACCAAATACCACTGGTTGAATAAAAAGACAGTCCTCCCGCAAACTCAGGCCATTGGTTGGGACAACGTGGCTGGTCAAGATTCTCAAACAAACCTACAAATCCATGAATCAACCTACAAATGGCATTTAAATTTAACATGGAATTTTTTAATTACACACTTACACACGCTGAAGTCCTACAGCGACAAGAAATGATAAAGCTTCAGGTTGCAGGTTAAGTCATTGCTACTAAGAAAATCCAATGTTTTTTCATTTAAAAACAAAAACAAACACCATTTATCATGTGCTCCTAAACTTGTGCCCTTGCAGTGCATTCTGTATGAAGAGGGCTAGAGAGCTGCTGTCTTACCGAAGTGTTCTGGCACTGAATACACGAGCTGTTGAATCGGACAGCAGGAATGCGCTGGATTTTGCCCTGGATGTTGAAGACACACTCATAGTTCTTTTGACCCGACTGAGGCTGGGGCAAGTTGCGAGCCCGCAATGTGATTGGTCGAACAATCCCAGCCGGTACCAGGATGTCGGTGCTGGGTAGAATTTGTGGGCAGCCCTGAAAACGACAAATTGAAAAAGACAAAAATTCAATGTTAATTCGTTAATTAAAAAAATTTATGATAACAGAACTCGTTTGTGAATATGCATTCTTCTCAATGTTGTCATATAAACATCATCTCCTATGTTTGCCTCATTATGTCCAATTCAAACCGCAAACTCACAACTAGGGTAAAATAAAATGTATTTTGTTGTGACGTTGTAGATTCCGCCACTTAAACGTGATGCGGGAAACACTGGCTCAAATATATTGTAACTAATTCTACTTTTACTCAAAGACGACACTGATTCCAGATTATTGAGCTAAGAACAAACAAAATCCATTCAAGTGAAACTTCACCTACACATGTAGTGTTCATTCTCAAGCACACAATACAGAAAATGGTAGAAAATGGAAACAGAGACCATTTGGGGAGAAATAACTTTAAAATCCAGCAATCTTTGGCTAAAAAACCCTATTACACAGCAGTTGCATCCGTCTCCAGTTTTACAAACCACGGGTTCTCTCAGCAGATCACACTGATGAAGCGGTAAATTAATATCTTTCTCCTACGTTTCATCCTGCACTAGAACAGTAATTAAGGTCTACTCTACCCGTAACCGATTGTGGCATTTATCAATGACACTTAGTGAAGTGACTTCTGATAATGTGTGGAGCACAGACAAACTGATGGATAACTATCATCATATCCCAGGATATATTAGCAGGTAATTAAAAAAACACATCCAACATACTCCTATTCATCTGGAGAAACAGGTAAATACAAAGCAAATTAATTGACCTTTTACTAACCCTTGCCTTAAAACATTACTGACCGATTGTACCCTAAAGCCGGCTGCACATTGCACGATTTTGACTGTCCTTTGCGATTGACGCTTGACATTTTGTCAGACTGTAAGATACACATCTAAGCCAAGACTTATGCCGTTTGACAGCATTGGCTGTTGCCAGACACAACACAACACAAAATTTCTGACACTGCCAGAACTTTGTCTGGGTTAAGTTAGGGTTAGGGTTAACCCTAACCTATCCCTAACCCTTCTCAATCTTGTTATTTATGCTGTGAACACACTTTGTTTGCAGAGTATGTGTCAGACATTTTGCAAAAACAAGGGTAAGAATGCAGGAGTTTGAACATGATCCCTACCACTCCACCCCAGCTGCGCATTACAGCATATTCCGAATGATGTGTAATCTATTTAACACAGAACAATAATCAGGGTGGCAGTAAAAGCAATTTGCAGGCAAAGGAGTCATAAATCAGGATGGCTAGCCGGTGTGGCTGCTGCCCAGCTCACTGTCTGCCTGCACCCAAAAAGCTGCACATTTAACAATGATGCAACTCCTTAACCCAGACCTCCATCTATCAGCGCAGGTTTGTGTATCAGTGCAACGATAAATCTCATTTTCATATTGGTGTTTCGAAAGAAGGATTTACTCCCTGTAGAGGCAAAGGGGGTGCACAGGTGGTGGTGGTGGTGGTTGGGGAAGTATAGCATGCCTTCATACTGCGAAATGAGTACGATGAATCACTGTTAGTTCTGCAGAAGAGGAGAATGAGAACTAGTAATGATAAATGACTCCACATAACTGGAGGCCTGTAAACAAATACAATGTCTGTGCATCAATTCAACAGGCATCAGAATGAAGGTTTATTTGAGATAAGATGATACTTAGGGATGGGTATATTTAAAGTTGAAGTGTGTATTTTTTTCAGTATTAAAATGCTTTCTTTCATCCCAGATTAATATGGAGAGACAACGATAAGTAATCCAGTTGTAGGCTGACTTCCTCGAAAAAGTGTAAACATTGCCCAGTCAATACATTGCCTTCTTTGAGCATCTTGTCCAGCCTGACACATCCACATTGGCTCAACCAATGGCATGAGTTTGGGGCAAGAAGTTGGGGGAGGGATCAGGAAACCTGTTTTGTGCCCTATTTTCGTAATTCTGTTTCTGACACTAGTCAATCAGACATTACACACTTCAGCTTTAATGAGAAAACACAAAGCTCAGTCATAAAAAATGATATGTGAACAAAGTTTTACATTGTGACGTAATTTCCGTGACAGTTATCAAATTTGTTCCCACAGTTTCGCACATTTTATTGTAAAACAGTAAATGACGGTAATGAGTATCCATCCATCCATCGTCAACCGCTTATCCTGTGTACAGTACGGGGGGGGGGGGGGGGGGGGGGGGGGGTGGGGTGGGGGGGGGGTGTTGGAGTCTGTCCCAGCTAACATCACTGGAAATAATAGCAATAGTAAAATGTTCAGAGACGTTACGTAATGAGAATTGGGAGGTAAAACGCAAAGCTCAGTCGCGTGTCACAACACTTAAAAATTAAAACGTATGATTTCCATGGACGAAGCCAGATGAAACCCTTCAACTTTGCGCCACTGTACTCGTTACTCATAGTTACCTGAGCCCGCATCTTGATTGATTGGATTACATAAGAGTTGTTCAGCTCAATACGATCTCTTTCGAAGTTCTGAAGTACCTCCACAAGAGGCTGATTCAATGTGATGGAAACGAGGGGGAGAAATTACAAGTCAACGAGGACCGCTAACAGATTGCACTCACAGAAATTTAGCACAGGTGATTCTGCTAATGGACTATAATGGGCTTTTCATCAAGTTTTCGCTGTTTAGAATCGGGACGCAGCTGCTTCATCATGTGTGTGCACTCAAGAGTTTTTGCAGATGACATCATTAGTTCCATCCAAAACCATCATTTGCAAAATAATGCCATTTTTAAAGCTCTCCTGATAATTCCTGTCCATAACTAATAAATTCAAGCAATCATTTGGAACCAAAGCAGCATGCTTCAAACGCAATTAAATAAAGGAAGAAAAAACAAGTTACCTCTCCATCTAAAGAGAGTTATAGGGCGTTTTCAGATCTGTTGCCAGTTTGATTTGTTTTGAAGCAATTGCTAACATTGTTACAATGTTGCATTTTCTTCTTGGTTTGGTTTGCTTTCACAAGGCAACATTTCAAAATGGACCAAAACTATGTTAATAAAAGTCACATGTGAGCAAACTAGGGATTTCTGAAACGTTGGCTTGGAAGTCGCTATGGATGTTTTCACATCTTTAAATCTGTGCGTGCTTGCAAGTTATTTTCCCACTGAATTGGCTTTTTCAAGCGCAGGATAATCAACTCAATTGCTGTCTTTCACCGGACTTTGTTGACATGCTAATTTTGTTCATCAAAAATGTATGATTCTGAGTAAGTAGCCTAGAAAATTACTATTTTAGGCTAGGAATGCAAATAATTTTTACCGTGTTGATCAAGAAGTCTATTTTCAACGATGTTCCAACTGCATCTTAAGGGATAAACCCTTTTATTCTGTCTGCACATTAGGGTTATTGTACATTTCTAAGAGGCCTATTTTTTCAGTCCTATAGTTATATGTATTTTTTTTACATCGTAACTGTTATTGGTTTACGTCATTAACCGATCAGCTGTCATATTAGATCATAGTCTAATGCACGTTGTCATACTGTCACAACTTTTCAGCACATTTTCTCTCTCTCGTATTGGGGATTTCCATTTAGAACAGGCATTTAGGGTTGCTCTATTGGTCCTGCACTATTCATTCAATTGTTTTCAATAATTATGCCTGTATTCGCGAACATTGATTCATTAAATGCATGTCATGTTACTTATTTAATGTAGCCTACAATAATGAAAATGCAAGTCAAGCATGTAGCAGATTAATTCCCCTTTTTCAGTGTAAGTTAGCATCGGATTTGGCTGTTGAAAGTATTTTAATTGGGTCGCATAAACACTGTGTTTTTTTGAGGATTTCTTTCTTTTTAGACTATTGGACTCCAACATTTTCGTTTAAACGTCAGTGAAATTAGTCGTTCCGCACATCCATAGAGCAAACTGTTCCCTCATTGGTCAGAACATTTGTGCGCTGTTCCTGGATTTAGCTCATACATCAATATGCCAGTTAAAATGATATAGCTAAAAAAAATTGTGAACCCGTACAAATATGAATAGCCTATTGTTTATGTCACCTTTTTGCAAAACGTCACCGCATGGTACAGAATGCGAGTTCCAGTCAGAGGTTGCACTGCAAATAAACATTACCCAACTTTAGGGTGGATAGGAGTCATGGTTATATTTATCCGTCATTAGTTGCTTGTACATTACTTCAGCATTGAAAAGAATGGCCAGACTGGTTCGGGCTGACAGAAAGGCAGCGGTAACTCAGATAACCACGCTGTACAATTGTAGTGAGCAGAATAGCATCTCAGAATGCACAACATGTCAAATCTTTAGGTGTATGGGCAACAACAGCAGAAGACCACGTCGGTCACTTTATTAGGACCGTAGTGTGTGCACCTGTATTTTAATATCAGAACTGTTTGCCCAAATGCATTCTGCCTTGACTTATGTACATGAGAAATCTCCCTCCTCTTCTCTTTACACAAACCTGTTAACAACAGCCATTCTGTGTATATTCTGCTTAATTTGCAAGACAACTGCACCCTGAAGACATTTCCTGACTGTTCCTTCTTAATGTCAGTTTGCTTGTACTCATTAACAAGCTCCAATCTGCACTTAATTATGAATTAAACAAGCCATGGATAAAGTGTTTGCTCAACATACCTTAAAGGTTACAGATAAGATGAAGGGCTTGTTAACTCAAGAGCAGAGAGGTAATGCCAATGTTTACCAATACATAAACTCTTCATGCTGGCAGAGGCTGCATGGCAGACACAGCAACACAACCACAAAGCGGCACAATCGCAAAGTCATTTCAAAGATTGCAAAGAAAAATAATTATTATTAATTATTAAGATAAACTCACAATAAGATCAGGAACACGCATTCACAAAATAACTAGTGTCGATTTCAAATTTCATGTTGATTTTAACCGTGATAACCATACTGTCACGTCCGGCTTCTCGTGGCTTACTGCTCTAATAAACAGGAAGTGGCAACCTGTATCTATGCGCTTCGAAACTGAGGGTAAACTAAATATTCCCCAATAAAAACACTCCACATTTCCAGTATGCTTGCATTTATAGTGACTCTTAATGACTCCATCACGACGGATTGATCCATTTGGCTTTTTATTAAGGCTCAATGGCTTCCTGCGTGACATCATAATGGCGCTGTCCTGTTTTTATGCTTGTATGCTGCGCCGGTAACTGTATCTAGCCACCCGAGCAGCTGCTTGTTTCCCCAGTAGGGTTTTTCCCTCGTGCTGATTAGCACCCCATTAGGAGAGGCCTGGCAGCCCACTGTCTGTTGACAGTCCCTCCATTAACCTTATTGTGCATATCCCGCTTATCACACAGCAAAGCACTTTTCTCCGTTGAAACTTAAAAAGCCAGAGCGGGGCAAGGGAGATAAATTCATGCCGCACATTTCAGGCCATGCATGAAGTTAGAAGTATAGTTCACCCAGAAATTTAAATCCTGAAATCGTTTACTCACCGTCAAGTTTTTCCAAATATGTATGATTTCTTACTCTCTCTCTTTTCTTTTTTTTTTGGAACAGAACACAAAATATGTTAGAATGTTAGTCTCAGTCACCATTCACTTTCATTGCATTCCCCAACCATCGTACAATGAAAGTGAATGGTGACAAAGGAAAACAAAAGGAGATTTTAGGAAGAATGTTAGCCTCAGTCACCATTTACTTACATTGCATTTTTTTTTTTTTTTTTAAATGGTGACTGAGACTAACATACTGCCTAACATCTCCTTTGTGATCTACTGAAAAAAGAAAGCCATACAGGCTTGGAACAACATGAGAGTGAGCACACACACACAGCAAAAAGAAATCCAATCTTTCACTGCAGCTCAGCTATTTGGGAAATTTTTTTTTTTCCTGAGCAGTCAGTTACTACGTTTTTTTCTCGTTTTTTCCATTCCTTCTACCCCGTTAATCCCATTTTCAGTTTTCATAAACCATAATCCATGAAATATGCTCCTTCGCTCAGTTCTGAGAAACAAATGTCTAACTCCGGATCACTTGGGAGCTGTTCCAATTAAACGTTAAATTATATTTCTTGACCTTATTCATCAGCTAAAGCCGATTTCTTTTTTTTTTTAAATAAAAAAATGAAATGCCTGTATAATCCGAGGAGTTATGTGTTTGGCGAGTTTTCTTAAACTCTGACAGAGTTTCTTAAACTCTTAAGGTGCTTTATGGTGCCTGACTTGTGACAGCTACAAATTACTGCCCATTTTGAACAGCTGACTCTTTGTAGAGACTGAACTAATCATCTACTGTACCTAACATCATTGTTTAAAGACTAATTTATATGAAAATATTATGATAAACTAGAAATGTATTTCGTGTCCATGGCCTAGTTGTTTCCACGTGCATATTATCCCATGTTTTACACAACCATGGTATTTTTTCAAGTGCATTATAGTACCATATAAAGGGACTGTTCAGCCAAAAATAAAACTTCTGTCATTATTTACTCACTCTCATGATGCTCCAAACCCATATGACTTTCTTCCATGGAACACAAAAGGAAATGATAGGCAGAATGTTAGCCTCAGTCACATTTCAATTTCATTGCAAATTTTTTCCACAAAAAGAAAGTGAATGATGACTGGGGTCACTGGGGTCAAAATCTAAGGGGGCTTTTACTCTGGGCAAGTTTTCTGCAGTCCGATTTCGAGTGTGATTGTTCCAGGTGCCCCCTGCAGCGTTGGTCTGGTTTCACATTCACTTGATTCTATCGAACTTCGGTCCATTTGCGTTCATTTTACGTCATCACAAACATGCATGTAGAACACAACGCGACTCATCATACTTTTTGTTTTTTGTTATTTTGGTACCATTATGCACAGCAGAGTGAACGACAACTGTATATACGTGCACTTCATGGCGTAACTCATCAGATGTCCAGGGGAAGGCAGCTTGCTACTGCTCGCAAACTGCAAGGAATTCATTTGCATCTTTTAAGCACTGCAAGCTTACTCACACTTGTGTCCAAGGTGAAGTTATCACCACTGTCATCTCCTATTATATATAACCTATAATAGTCTTTATATATAGTATTTATAAGGTGTATAGATGGACAGACAGACAGTATTTATAGTGTTGATTGTACTTGTAGCTCCCAGTTACTTGTCAAACTTACTACATCCTTAAAATCCACCTAGAAGTCTGAGATCCGGTGATCAATATCTCCTCGATGTCCCACGCTCGAGGCTAAAGCGTAGAGAAGGGAGAGCCTTTTCGGTTGTGGGACCTATTTTATGGAATAGTCTGAATATCAGTATCAGACTGTCACCTTCATTATCTGGGTTTAAGTCTTCTCTTAAAACTCATCTCTTTTCACTGGTTTTAATTGTATGTGATGTGCTGGTCTTAAATTGTTGTGTGTTTTTATCATTTAGTGTTGTTCAGCACTTTGGTCAGCCTTGATGCTGTTTTTAAATGTGCTATATAAATTAAAAGAACTTGAACTTGTACTTGTATGTCATTGAGGTGTCATTACTTTTTTGGGACTTTCAGGAATGTGTGGATCATCATGTTTTGTCGAAACTAATGATGACGTCATCGGCTAAAATGCACGCGCAGGTTACTTTACTTCCTGAACGAATGCGCACCCGAGTCCAAGTTGCTTTAACAACCGAACTCAGATCACCTCCTACAGGTAGTCTCGGGTTCGGTAAAGCGGTGCACTCCCCGGTCCGCATGACAGCTTTCATGCGGTTTTCAAACTGTTTCAAACTAAACTGCCAGTGTGAAAGCACCATAAGTTTGTGTTATTCATTTTTGGGTGAATTATCCCTTTAAATATTACTATTATCATATACTTTGGTATATGAATTTGGAAAATCAAACCAGTATATACGGCAGGTACATAAATCAGTACTATGGTATATGGGTATATAACAAACACGAACGTTCAATTCAAAATCGTAAAAAAAACATTATATTAAAAAGTTAATAAAAAAGTAACTGGAAATATAATATTTGTATTAATGCTGATTTCTCAACAAAAGCCCTCACTTTGATTTGGCAGACACATTTTTAATATTGATGGAATTTTCTAGGTTCAAAACAAGCCAAGCTCAAATGACAGCATTTGTTGCTTCTATTCACCTCCATTGTAAAAGCCTCACTGAAACATATTTTATTTTATTCCTTTAACAATATTTTAAAACAGATCAGCTTCACTAATTGTTTAATTGTAGCAATAGATTAAAAAAAACCTAAAGGCTTTATTTCTCTAATGATCTTCTGTCTGTTAATGAGATTTTTTAATTAATTGCAATCTCAGATCTTCTCACTTTATGACCCACAAAAACATCAACATTGAAAACAGTTCAATGTATCAATTAAATTTGAGTAGATCAAATGATCAAATACAATGGTAGTATTGTATGATATTTGTACCATGGCACCACCACAATACTTTTTGAATATCTTACGGGGCAAAATATTTCATTATAATATGAATGTACAATATGAATCAAATATAAATGTACAAATGTTCAACAGTAAGATGTTTTAAGATTGGATCTGATGGATAAATGCACCACTTATTATTGTAGCAGCCTGAAGACATTCTCTTGGTAAACACCAAGAAAAGCACTAGATCACCGCTCTCACTCAGTCTCTAAACATCTCTTATCAGAAGAAACTTATCCAATCAGGACATCAGTCCCGGCCATCGCTGTTTTAGCAATAAAGAGTTTGCTAATGCAAAAACAAGATAGCTTATCACTCTAGGTTGGCATGAGATGAGAAATAACCGGGGCATTCTATGTGTAAGTTGCCGCGTCTCTGTGGCAGCTTGTGTTGCTGTGGCACGATTCAGTGATGCGTTCAACCATGGGGAATAGTGGTGCTATGTTATGGCTGGCTGGTGACAGACACCCGCAGTGTCACTTCCTGCGGAGTCACGTTGTTCGGCTTGAAGGGCCACAGCAGCCAGCGAGCTTCCTGCAGAGCTAATGCCGTCTCTGTCACTCATCCCGCAATTAATTACCTCTGCCCACAGCTCGTTAATGAAAGAGTCGTCCCACCGAGACGAGCCCAGGGAGAGGAGGAGGAGAGGAGAGGTTTGGGACAGAACAGGAGTATGAGGTAGCAAAAGAAAAATAGGAATCTCAAAATGAAAAAGAAAACAGATTGGCTATGTGTACACAGTCAGTGTTTGTGATTGACAACCCTATTTACTAACAAGTGAGACGCTTTAAATTGTTCCGTTCATTCGTCAAAATAGAGGATGCCACATTTCTAATCTCGCAATAGCAGTAAATAATTTCATTTGATAATGACTCTCTTTAAAGCTTAGAAAGGACCCAAAAGTAACATTATAGTAGTCCATGCGGCTTGTGCATCATATTCCAATTCTTCTGAAGGCATATGATAGGTTTTGATTCTTTAGTAATAAAAAAAACGCAATTTTCGCCGAGCATGCGAGCCACTTAGAACTAAAGACATTAAGGAATATTCAGTAAGAATTATCCTTTTGTTTTCTGCACAAGAAAGAATGTCATACGGGTTTGGAATTACATATCTAGCAATTGAAAACAGGACTGACAAACGCATTCTGCTGCTCAGTGAATGTAGCCTTTGAGAGAACAAACAGAGAGAATGAAAGTCGGAGAACATAAAAGTGAAATGACAGAAAAAAGCTAGAAGAGAGGAGAGGGAGGGAGGCACCAGGGTATCATTGTGGAAAAAGGGCAGTTTGGAAATGTGTGCGGTATCTCTGTGGTCATTAGTCTTGGTGAATCATGTCCCTGCAGTGCTGCTCTTTGAGGTTAAACACATACATAAGCTAATTAAGCTTCCTATAATGACAAATGTTACGGAGAGAGAACCATATTACAGCATAACCATAAAATCTTACGGTCAGTACTGCTTATAAAATATATATATATCTATATATATCTATATATATCTATATATATCTATATATATATATATATATATATATATATATATATATAAACATTTTGTAAATTTGTACATTTTTTCAATTAATGCAATTCAGAGTGCATTTGTCATTAATATACTTCCATATAACACACTGTAAAAGCATTTAAAACTTACTTGTAATACATTAAACAAATGATATATACAGTATATAACAAAAGTGAGTACACCCCTCACATTTTTGTCAATATTTGATTATAACTTATCATGTGACAACACTGAAGAAATAACACTTTGCTACAATGTAAAGTAGTGAGTGTACAGCTTGTATAACAGTGTAAATTTGCTGTGCCCACAAAATAACTCAACACACAGCCATTAATGTCTAAACCGCTGGCAACAAAAGTGAGTACACCCCTAAGTGAAAGTACCAATACAAAATAAGTAAATACACAAGCACTTATGTTGTGAAATAAAGTGGAGCCGGAGCTGCCATTCCGCTTAACCAAAACGTGTGTGTCAAGCGCCTTAAAAGAAGACACACTGGCGTTACATCTTTAATGCCCCCTTTATAAAAGTTCTAATAATAAGGAACCAGGTCATGTTAATAAGGGTGTGTTCACACTTGTAGTTCGGTTCTCTTGATCCAGACCAAAAATGAAAATTATACATTTAGTCCTGGTTCATTTAGCGATCAAATTTTTAACACCGAACCTAATGATACAAAACCAAAGGCATCAGGAAAAAGTCACGACCTGCTTTAATTACATATATTTTTTGACGGAACTTACCGAACATCCAAAACAATGCTGGCGAAATGCATGTTGGATGTATATATGTATATATGGTGGTATTTTGACCAGCTTAGAACAAACAAAGAGTTACTAAAACGTGTAAAGGAGTCAAAATAGTGCCAGGAATTCCTCCGTTGTACACACAAACAAAGGACAGCTGATGGACGGTTCCGACGCCTGTACCGAACTGTAATGGGAAAGATAGTTCCTATGATGAGAAGAACCAGGCATGCTTGTGGTCAGTATTAGGCAAATTACTTCCTCTTTTTGGTCCGTTTAGACATCTTTGGTCCATGTTGCGTTCATACGCATATCAATAGAACCGTAACAGAGTTTGTTTGGAAGCGGACCGAGACCCACTACTGTTCCTGAAAAGTCAGGCGGTCTCGGTTTGCTTGTTTAGTGCGCACCAAGGTTCGGGTGACAGTGTTCACACTTGTTCAAATGAACCGCACTAACAGAGCAATTGCACCAGAGTTCGTTTTAATCAAACCAAACCTGCCAAGTGTGAACACACCCTAAGTACAAACTCCGGAACTGTCATTTCCCTGTGTGGTCACCGACTCTCCTATGAGTCACGTGAAGTGACCCAATCTAAGGGGAGAGATTGTAACTGCATCCTGGCTGACGCACTCTCTCGCGTAGAGAAGCTCGTCTCTCACGTGCGCTTACTTCAGCTAGATTATTACGTGATTGCTTGCAACGTATTGAATCATAATATCACTGTGTGTTTCTTATCATAAAGTAAATCGGCAATATGAAGCTTTATTAAGAAGAGTTTGTTTTTTGTGAGTTAAAGATGGATCAAAGAGAACAAAAAGGTGAGAGAGGGTAGTCTTGGCCCATTAAACACAGCAAAAAAATATGTTTTTGATTTGTTTTGTTTTGAATTGTTTACCAATACAATTATCTAAAACTCTTAAAACAACATACATTTACTTTAGGAGATATAATGCAGAAGAAAAATGTGTTATTTGAGAATGTTGAATATAATTAAAAAAAATATATTTTAATTTTTATTCTAAAATCAAAATAAAAAAAAAGCTGAATAGTGGGTTAAATGCTAATGATAAATTGTTGCAATAATCGCCTGAATAGTCGAATAATCGTTCGAATAATCGTTAGATTAATCGATTATCAATTTATGAAAAAGTCTGAAAACAACCATTTCAGGTTACGAAAATTATTTAAATCAGAATTCTGCATCAAGTATTTTTTTTTTAATTATTATTTCAGGTTGAAATAGGTAGCCTAGATAGCTTACATCTTTGTTTTTGCTTAAATACACAATAATTCCTCTGACACTAACAGAAAAGAGGTTTTTACCAATTTCTAGGACAAGCTTACATCAGAAGGTTCCAAAACAACAAGGCTTTGGAGAACCCTCAAACAGATGCAGCAATACCCCTCTCGGAAAACACTGCAATGGAGAGACGAATGAGAAAGCGTGAGAGAGCGAGAGACAGCAGGCTGCTGTTCAGTGGATTACGCTCAGGGTACTGGAGTGCTGCTGGGAGCTGGAGAGACCCCGTCACACTCACCCTGTTTACAGAGTGAAGAGTGTTTTTATGTCTGTTTTTTGAAGCACCTCTCAAAGCCTGGGCCAAGGCACTGGGGCAGAGCTTGCACTGGGAGAAGATACACTCCACTGAGCTCACTCTCTTACACACACACACACACACACTGCCATCAGCTTAAGGGCCTGTATCACTGACTCACACACTGATCAGAGAAAAAGAACGGCAGTGCATTGTGAATGTAAAAATAAGCCAGTGTGGTAATCAGTAAAAAAGCCCACATATGCCATCGGCCCACGTCAACACAGATTTTGGCCCTCCAGCAAAGTATTCTTACAACAAATGACAGTGAGCTTGTTCTTTATTTGCATCCGGTCCAAACCGGGCATGAAAATCCCGAAATGGCAATGGACACGAATGTGTGATTAGCTCTGTTCCAAGGATAATTATGCTGCCTTCAAGATAACTTGTCAAATTCTATGGCAATATGTCTAGAAAACGTTTCTTTCGGATTGTAAATCGGATCTTTTTAAGATGTTTAGCAGAAGTTAATTAGAATGTGATGCTTTCCAGATGAAAAGATCTATAACAGATATCTATCTGGGTATAAATAGCCTATTATACATTATAAATATGCAATATATTATAAATATAGCTATATTTTATTCCAAAAAAATTGTTCAATCTAAATATGGAGTCTTGTATCACTATGTATCACATTGTTAACATGTTAACATCAAACCATCTATTGCCTAGTCTAATTATGGATTATTTTATCCAAAATGTGTGTATTTTTATGTATCAGAGTATCACATTGTTAGCATAGCACCATGCTAACATCAAACTTTATTGTCAAGTATAAATTTTTATTATTTTATCCAAAATTCATGTATGATTAGAGTTTCACATTGTTAGCATAGCAACATGCTAACATCAATCTTTATTGTCAAGTATAAATACGGATTATTTTATCCATATATATGTATTTTTTAGCTTAGAGTATCACATTGTTTGCACAATGACATGATAACATCAAGCTTTATCTATCAAGTCAAAACTTGGATTATTTTATTCAAGATTTTGTAGTTTAGAGTATCACATTGTTAGCATAGCAACATGCTAATGTCAAACTTTATCTACTGTCATGTCAGGAGCTCTGACTGTGTAATACGCAGGGTTGCTGCCTCACTTATGAGGTTCTACTTCTCCTAGGATGCTGCTTAGAAGGTAGCTCCCTATGCAGGTCATTAGCAGAAAGATACTTGCACAAAAACAAGTAAACGTTTCTTATGAGCAGTGTTTAGAGTGTGTGAACTTGCGACAAACAAATATCACCATCTCTTTTCATGGACACGCCGTTGACGAGTTGATCTGAACGTGTATATGGGTTTTTATATGCTGTCACTCCGTTACAAGCGTGCAGATGATCTGTTGGCCTGCTATTCCACCACTCTGCCCTCCAGTATCAACACTGAGTGACTCACCACTTTTCGCTGACTAACTCTTTTTTCGAAACAAGAGCAAAAAGGGGGAGGGGGGTGATAAGATGATTGTCAGGCCTAATGCTGGAGGGGAAGACAGAGAGAAAGACAGACAGAGAGAGAGAGAGAGAGAGAGAGAGAGAGAGAGAGAGAGAGAGAGAGAGAGAGAGATGGGCATATCTCCATGCTGCTGGTTGCCTCTGATAAGCACTGATACAGAATCTCTTTGATGTGCAGTTAAGTGTAAAATTAAAATGCGCCAAAAGCCGAGGAGCGCATATATTCAACCCCCTTCTGCGGTGAAAGACTGCATGATTTTTTCTCTCTTTAGCTCCTCTTTTGTTTGCGTATCGTTCCAGCTGAAATTAGGCAGGTGTTAATTGTATGGGTGTCTGTGCTGTTGTGTTTATATGAAGTTCAAATCATATATCAAATTATTTTCAATCTTTCATCTGGCTATCATTAAGCCTTATTCTTTACATGGCCCGATTACAGATCCAATTAACCTCATTTTCTCTGAGCTGCGTCTCATTTAGTTAATAATTTCTCTAATTGAAAAAACTAAATATCAAAATTATTAATATGCAAACAATTAGTTGCCTTGCAGCTTGTGCTGCATAATGGTGGGATGGCGGGAGGGGGTGCATTGTGTAAATTAAATATGAATATGTGATTAGAGATGCATGTAGCCATTTTAACATGGTCATATCCACATCAACTCCCCCCCCCCTCAACCGCCCCTTACCCTCCCCACCCCATACAATTACAGTATAATGTTAGCCAAGGCTTGTAATTTAACTTTAAATGATCCATCAATTTTTCGGACCCTTATTTATTGCATTAGTGCACCTAAGGTCCGGCCATGTTTTTGGTTGTCAGATGCTAGTGGGACATGTCAATAGTTAATGCGATGGACTGACTTCATACAACCACTTCAAATCACCTTGAGGCCAGCTGGTTAAAAGCCATTACAAAAATGAGTCAGAATTTGAAGTCAGTACCAATTCTGAGCATAATTTCTTTGCAGAGGTGCTCTACCAAAGTTTGTTTGATATGTTGTTATCTAATGCAATGTCAATACATTTCTGCTTTTCGGCTCAATTTAAGCTAAAGCGTTTGGTTTGCTGGGTCACTTCTTCCCTGTTGAATTGCTCTTTAATCATGATGCAAAGAAACGAAAGCGAGATATAAATAATCCAAATGCTTTCAGAGTTTGGTATCCAAGCAGCTGGAAAGTCACGTATGCTGTTTTCTTTTCATTCGTCAGTCACCAATTGCAGTAAAACTCTGAGAGTGGAAAGAGGGGCAGCAGTAGCTTCTCAACCTTTTAAGACAGCGGTCTACAGCACAGTCAAGTGTGCAATAATGTGTTGAGACCAGAAATGAGGGAGATGAAAGGCAAAGGAGAGAAAGAAAGAGAAGGGGGGGGCAAGACGTAAATCTATTCACAGATAGGCCCAAATCTCTGCTAAGACTATTATTTCTCTCACCACAACAGATTCTTGGCTGGAAATATGACACCAATCCAGACATTAAACACTTGAGTCCATTTCAAACACCAGTAACCACAAACAAAAGGCACCAACAAAAAGTTGGCCAAGTTACTTGGCTCATTATGCATCAGCACCTGAAAATCTGGAGGGAATTATGCCGTGGAAACTCTGAAAACACTCGTTCATCCATTATACTGCAGCACGAAATGTTGCATTATAAAATTAACAAGAAACTCTGGGTGAAATCGGCTTTGGTGAATATATGAGAAGATAGCGAGGGAATTTTTTTCACAAACCACAAATATGTGAAAAAAATCAATAAAAATGTAATATGGTTTTACTATATTTTCACCATGATTTTTGTAGTTAAAATACAGCAAATCCTAGAGAACAGCAAAATTACTGAATTAAAAATCATATTCATTCTGCCAAAAAAAGCAATGATTACTACTGTTTTACTTTAGTGGAAATGGTTAATTTGTGGTACATATACCATGCTTTTGAAATTAACCATGGTTTCATTCTATTAAAACTGCATTAACCAATCATTAATCTTTGGTAAGAATCAGGATTACTGTAGTAAAAACATGGTTAATAAAGCTATTGTGAGAGAACCCAAAATAATTGTTGGGGAACGCAAAACTTATTGCAAGGGAACACAAAACTTACTGCACGGAACGCAAAAAGTATTGCGAGGGAACACAAAACTATTGCAAGCAAATGGAAAACGTATTGCGAGGGAATGCAAAATATGCAAAACTACTGAAAATTAATGCAAAACTATTACGAGGAAACAAAACTATTGTGAGTGAACGCAAAACTTACTATGAGGTAATGCAAAACTTATTGCAAGGGAACGCAAACCGTATTGCAAGTGAACGTAAAACTTACTATGAGGAAACGCAAAATTGTGAGAAAACGCAAACTATTGCAAAGGAAACCAAATCTTTTTGTGAAAGAATGCAAACCATTGTGAGGGCAGAACATTTTTCATCTAAATAATGGCTTGTGAAAACTGGATTTCTATTCTCTCACTCAGAGTGACATTTGCAACAATTCTTCCTCTTATCGTCCAGTGTAAACACACGTCGAGGGAAAATGTCTTCACTCAATGTGTCAAATGAGACAAACAATGACATTTGTGAAAATGTTCCCAGTGTTCCAACAGACAATGTGCCTCCTTCTGAGTGAAAGAAATGACTGTGATTGACAGATACAAATGGGAGGTTGTGAGATACAAAGAGACCCAGTTTAGCTCCAGGTCCAAAGGCCGCTGACCAGGCTGAGTTCGTTGTAGCCTGAGGGGCTTGTTGGGTCTTAAAGTCATTTGTGGATTTAAAATGGACACACAAACAGTTCTCTGTTGTGTTCACTTCCTGTTCCTCAGAAGGACTAGGGAAATACTCAAAGAATGCCAAACCTCTAAGGGATATTGTGGTGCAATGCAGGGAACCAAGGATAGGAGATCCGTTTAGAGCATCTGAATATGTCCTCTATTGAGTCATCTGAGACACTGTGAATCACTGAGCCAAATTAGGCCATAAAACATTTGAATTTGATTATACCACATAGTAACTCTACAAATGGAATACTTGAGACCGAACCCTAGAGCTTGGAATAGCTACAAGTTCAGATTTAGAAGAGGCTTGTTTTGTTAAGTTGTCTATATAGTTTCTTACCTCTGCACTGTTCACTCGGCCCTCTTGGAAAGAACACTCGGCCACGTTATTGGTGCAGATGTGGCGATATTTACACCAGTTGCATGGAAAAGGACTGCTCACACAAGACGAACACCTACAGAGGAGAAAATATAGTTACATGACAAGTCATAAGACCTCTCCAATGGAGACATATAGCTTAGGTGGCATTCACATCAACAGAGATTAACGTTGTTTGATAGGAGTTGCAACTCAACCACTGTATTCAACTGGACCAGGTGGCAATTACGTTAAGGCCAGCATATATTGTATTTTTCCATGTGTCGTTCTATCTTAGCATAAGTGCTCAGCAAAGTTTACTCTTTTAACGGTGAGCCCGTATGGACAAGTTGACATTATACACACTATGACTGCTTTGTGATACTCTTTAGTACAGCCAACAGCAGGCGCATGTGCAGATTACAGACTGTCCGCATGTCTACATAAATTGGGATGCACATGGACAGTCTATGCGTTCTGAGCTGATGACAAAACATTAGCTAGCTAGCAAAACAAGTTAGCTTTGATAACTCACCGACTGTAACTGCCATGGTGTCCCTAATGGTCTCTCCACTAACAGCGGGACAATGTCCCAGCACAAAGTCCATGATCTTGAACCATAGAAAGTTCTTTCTTTGGGCACTGCTTTGTCCATTGTGCATTTTAACAGATTTGTACTGTACCCACAATGTTTAAATTCTTCCCGAACTTGTACCGTTTTGTGCTGGATGCATGAATTGACATGTTTAGTAAAACTCCGCCTTTGACACTGACCCCGCCTTTATCCCAATTTGGCCTTGTTTGGCCCTAGGGTAATAGGCTATTGGCCGTTTCCCAGAGAAAGCCCTGAGGAGGCACGATGAATCCCTGAAAGTGAGAGTGGGAACGCAACTGGCCCTGGCACACACTAGCACGCCCTAATTTCGCCTGATAGCGGAAACTAGGCTACTGTTCGATCAATGTGGGTTCCATTGCAATCCATTATCTTGTAGAGGGGGATCAAAATTAAAATTTTCACCTATGAATTTGGAGCAAAACTACAGGTCCTAAGAATAACCATCATTTTATTTTTAGGATAGGTAGGTTTATTAAATAAAATCTGTAGAGTTCATTATATGCCAATGGCGTGAATCCAAAAAAGTGTGAAAAGTTTATTTATTATATTATATTGAGCATAGTTTTTCTAATGTTAAAATAAAGGTTATTTGTTACAGGGTTATCCTGTCATTTCTGAAGTATTAAAGATATTGCAATATCCTTTTAGATTCTGGTTCAGAAGTCGGAACATACATTCATTTTTGCATCTCAATTTTTTAAGGACCCTTACGGGGTACCAGACATGTGGGGCTCTCAACGTGGCTTCATCCGTAAATGTTTAGATTTTAACATGCGAATGACAGAGTATGAAGCTAGATTTTCTTGTCCAACAAAACAAAGGTCCAAAGCACTGTAAAATAATGCTGAAACTAGAACACCCCCCCCCCCCCCCCCCCCCCAAATATATAAGGCATATAAGGCAGCAGGAAGTGCTGAAGTCAACTTATTTTAGTAACAGACCTACCAATCTCTATGCTAAGGTTAAATTTTTTACCTATTGTTTTCTCCAAAAATTGACCTTTTGACCCACCTCTACAAAATAATGGATTACTCAGTAAATATTGATCCATGGCTTTTCATATTTTGGTTTTCGTCATCATTTATATTTCACCAGTAATATTCTAGTTGAGTTGACACGGAATGACCCACATACTTTATTCACACGCTTATGGCTATGCAATGAACAAAAGTTAGAAGAAACTAGAACATGTTGGTATCTTTAGTAGTGACCTCAACTCTCTCTCCTCGACTGAAAATTTGGCTCTTTGCAGAGTCATTAGTTCCGTTCATAATTTAGAATAATTTCTCTATAAATCACGTCTTTGTCCTTTGCAACATCTTGAACAAGCCCCGGGTCAGACTTAAACTCTAGAAGACTCACATGGTGTGAATGAAGATTTTGCCGTGAAAATCTGAGTGGTCAATATGTCACAAATCCCCTCTTTCACTTCAACACACACAATTAATCCTTGAGGACCATTAAACACCCAACTTGTTCACGCCAATTCTCAATTTGTCACTAACCCAACCCTGAAAAGGCCTTTCAGATGGTGGCCTTAATGACATTCCCAATTAAACCGTCACGTCTCGTACAGCAACATAAGTGTGTGATACCTGTGGTCTTGAGTGCAGGACGAAAGGCGAACAGCGCTACCAGAGATGGAGCAAACACTGTGGAAATAAATGCAAAAACGTTTGCGGACATTTCTGCTGGGTTGAGTAATTTCATGTCAAGCTGTCTCTCGTCACACCAGACCTGGAGGTGCGCCGCTTGGTATAATCGCTTTCATTCGTGCCGCTGGAGGAGAATTGGAGCTCTTTAGTAGTGACATCAACTCTCTGTCCTCGACTGAAATTTGGGCTCTTTGTAGAGTCATTAGTTCCATTCATATTTCAGAATAATTTCCCAATAAATCACACCTTTGTCCTTGGCAACATCTTGAACAAGCCCCGGGTCAGACTCTCGTGGTTTGAATGAAGATGCTGCCGTGAAAATCTGAGTGGTCAATATGTCACAAATCCCATCTTTTAAATGCAAAAACGTTTGCGAACATTTCTGCTGGGTTGAGATATTTCATGTCATTCTGGCTTTCATCGCCCTGCTCTCTGGTCTGTAAGGCAGTTGACACGCGGTAGAAGGGACGTACACGAGACCCGCACTATATCCCATACTAATCACATCCTTCTTCCCAGTGGCATGGTTCAAAATGCTTTCAGAGAGCACTCAGCAGTCTAGGCACACCAGACCTGGAGGAGCACCGCTCGGTATAATCGCTTTAACTCATGCCGCTCTTGCAAGGCCCACAGGAGCAGAATTGGACCTCTTTTGCTCACGTTTGGAACATCTTAGATATTCGCCGTGAGCCTTCGCAGCCTTTCAGTTCAGCACAAAATTATACAGTACACATTTCTTCCACAGTATAAAGATTATCATGGGCAATTTATAACATTCTTAACTGGATTTGCTTCAGGCTTTTAAATTGGATATTAAGTGGCGACCCAACACAGTACCAAACATATTTAGTGTACAAAAATAAACAAAGATGTCCTTCAAATCAAACATTAAAAATGTGCTAATGTTACAGGATTCCCACACGTTTTTTTTCCAAAGAATTTCAATAACTTCCTTTACTTGTTTGGCCATTTTTATCATGTAATTTAATAGTGAGCAATTTCTAACTGATAATATATTTCAGAGCCGAGCAAAACTAGAAAAATATTTATTCAATCTAAAAAAAATCATCTAATGACAATTCCATGATTTTTCTACATTTCTGAAGACTTTTCAGTAATAATTAGGGCTGTCAATAGATAAAAAAAATGTAATCGAACTAATTACATGGTGTCCCGATTAATTAATCACAATTAATCGCATATGCAAATATTTGCTGAGAAAGCCCCTCATATAACAATAATTCAGTATATAATGATGAAATAATTATATATAGTTATCTTATATATATATATATATATATATATATATATATATATATATATATATATATATTCAGATAATTAAAATGCATTACATTCTTGTGGCAGAAGAGTTAATCATTGATAAGACAATACAAAAAGCGGCTTTAGAATAAAATGTATTGTTTAATACCATATTATTGAACATAATCCAATCATTGGCACACAGTTCACAGCAATCCATTTTGCTTGTTTAAGGAACCGTCAATGTACACCTGCGTCAGACAGATGCTTGTGATTTACATTGTGCTTGTCTCGGGTGCGTTGTGTCATTAACAAAGTTTTTAGGCCACTGTGTGAAGTTAAATATAGTTTAATACTTAGAACACATCTTGAGATCCCTTAGTTCGGATGTGTGCTTCATCAAGTGTTTTGAACGCAAGAACGTAACGCATGTTTGTGTTGTGCTGTCTGCTGGAGGGTTGTTTTGTTCACTGTATAAACTGCGTGTTGCCATACAGCTGAAGTTTCAATTACTGCCCTCTGGAGTAAACAGGTGGTACTACAAGCTTGCATTTCTCAGGAATCTTCCTTATTACGATCCGGAGGCATTGCGATTCATTGCGTACATTTTTTTAATGCGTTATTTTTAATAAAATGAATCACACTGAATTAACATGTTAAACTGACAGCCTTAGTAATAATATTTTCAATATTTATAATAAATAATTAAAAAAAAATGCAAACTTTTAATAAGCGCTAGATGCATTTGCATCAAAATATAGTAGTTTGAATGATACGCACATCTTTGGACAACCTCAACATAAGATATAGGTTGATAAGCCTGTTTATTTTGCTATCTTAACTACGCACAATTATATGGTTAGTTGTATATTTGAATTTAATATTGTTTTCCATGACCCTTTCAGAACAGACCTGTGACCCATTTTTGGTTTGCAACAAACCAGTTGAGAACCACTGATTTAAAACATAAAAATGTGGTTTCTTTATATTTCTTTCTGTCTGGATGCATTTTAACTGAGAAGTTAAACTCCAGCTGTAAGGAATGCAGCATGTGTGTGTTTTTAAATGCGCTTTAAGGAATAGATGCAAACTAGAGCTGCTGGAAGAAGGCTCGGCTCTCCGCTGCTGCTGAAATGCGCTGTAAATACTGCAAATAGATCTGCAAGTCTTGCCTGAAATATGCAATATGCTGTGTCAGGGGTTTAAGGTTTATCAATTCACTCAGCTTTAATTTGAGCGTGGGCTGAAAACACAGCACGGCCAAATGGTGACACTCTGATGAAGTGAGTATTTTAACATCCTTGGTTGTGTGGCATGACTGCACTGGACCTTTAGCTCAGGCAAATGGAAACAAAACATGAGCTTTAATGTTACAGTCTACAAGAAATCAAAATTTACTCTTTACTCTCTTCATACATGATTATGGTCTTTTGTATTATTCAGAGCATGTTATTAAAAAAATAAGTATGTCAAATAAATCTTTAATCAATAAATAAATTAATAAATTAATACAAATAAGCAATAACAACAACAATAGCAACATTCTTTTCCACGGAGGTCACCAATCCCTCATATTTTCCAACCCACATTTGGTTAGGGCTGCATTTTGGTATGGAACACCCACTTTTCACAATCCAATCACTTATAAAAATATATATTGTCATTGAATATCCTGTTTCTATCTGAAACACTGTTAATGTTTCATGTTTGTTGTTAAAGACTAAAAAACTAAAAACTAAAAAAATAATTCAATTGATAATTGAAAAACAAACTAAATGAATATTTTTCATATATCATACATAATTTCATGACTCAGTGACTTAGTATTAGTTTTTGATACAAAGTAGGTTATTTAAGATTTTTAAACATTTTCTAACATAGCCAATTTTGCCTTCATTAAAGATGAAAATGCTGCCACTACACAGCACTGAAAGTATTATTAGATGTTATTTGCAAATCATAGTCAAATATCATTGTGGTATGATCAATTATGATTATGAGAAATATCAAATGATCAGTTAAAAAATTAACTCAGTCAGTCAAAAAGAATAAATAAATAAAATACTGAAAAATAAGGTAAAAAACAAGAAAATGCTAAAAATTATTTAAAAACAAAACTTACACAATAAAACACTGCAACACTGAAAAAAAGAATCAAACGAACATTTACAGAGTAAAACTAACAACAACAATAAAAACCTAAAGAGGAAAAATGTATAAAATAAATAGAAAACAATAAAATAAAAAACATTCTATATTATAATCTATATTAATAACCAAGCTCTGAAATACATCAGATTATAGAAGTAAAATGAGTTACAGACATCGATCCATATGAAATTATTAAAGGGTAAAAATTGAGGAGTCCTGCTTGAAATCCACCCAACTCTTAATAAAAAGCTGTCCTTTGATAAGCACTTCCGGGTAAAACACAAAACAGTGTCACATGTTTAATAAATGCCCACATTCAGAGCCAAAACTAACTAGGATAAAGTTTCAGGTTACTCCTCACAAAAAGATTCATGGGAAGAAAAAATGGAATAAACTCAATTTCAAAAGCTTTCCATAAGCGTTCTCATTACAAATGACCTTAAATGCACTAAGGATTTCCAAGTTTTAAATAGCAATGAACCACTACATTCGAACAGTTAAACCCTACCCCCTTCACAGATCTGCTTCTCTAGTTCCTGTTTCACAGGTGGTCATTATCCCACCAGTGAAGACGAGGTTAAGAGGTGGCTGGGAAGGGGTCCCTAGGCCTGGGTGGCCAAGAAATTGTGAAAAAAATAAAGATGGAAGCAGAAGGACGAGGGCGAGACAGTGCTGTCTACTGCTTCACCAGAGGCGAAAACAATTGCAGGGCTAAACGTTCCCATAGGGCTTTTGTGAAAACAGGAAATCTGGCACAGGCTCTAGGCCTCGCTCGGCCGCGGCTTGCCATGGCAACTGCCGATCCCAGCACGGTGGATAAGCCTGGCCCCTGGTATATACACACACAGACCATGTTGAGTGTGTACAAATGTGTTTTTGTGAATCAGCCAATAAGGCGAATTTCCTGCGTACCAATGTTGGAATTGTGTCATTTGGCGGTTTTCTCCAGTTAAGGGATGGGTCACAATGATCATGTAGTTGACAAGATGGTCAATTACCAAATAACCGTTTAGGTCAAGTAGTTTACCTTGATTTTTTTGTTATTTAAAAAAAAAAAAAAATTTTTTTAGAGATGGTGCTTTAAGTAGCATGTTGTCAGCACGTTGTGCTTTAGCCATTGTCCAGAGTGCTTTTGAACACAACAACGTATCTTATGAAAACACCCAGATTTTTAAAATATGTAGTTTTGCACATCCGTTCTGCAGTTATCGCCATATTTTGACCTTGTTTTGGTTTTCTTTCCTTTGATCAACTAATTCTCATTTCCCTACTGCTTTGATGCAAATCACAACTGGAGACGTTGAAATGGGTCAGAAAAACAAAGGAGGTGCTAACAATGTCGATTATGCTCGCTGACTGGGTTAAATGATGTAAACGCTCAACTGAATGGAGAAGCGGTGATGGAAATAAATGAGAGGTTTCGTGGCCTCTGGGATATACAGACGTGTCTCCACCCACTGCATTGACTCTACCGGAACTGAAGTACAAATGAAAATGAATATATAGAGAATGGGGTGCTCTGTTCCAAAACTTTGCACGCTGAATATGAAGGCAGTCATTTCAGATATCATAGGTATGGAAGCTTAATTATGCTGCCTACAAAGTCTAATTTACACAATGGAAGAAGCTAAACTTTTTTCTCCTGAACAAACTAAAGCACACAAGGTGAATAAAGCCTTGTTTATGTGGACGAATCCAAAATATTAAAATTAGTTAAAAAAAGTGTACTTTAAACAAATTCAGAGGGCCTCAATAATGTTAAAATAGTAACCTAGCAAGCATTAATGTTACTAACTTTGTTGCTAGGTTAGTAGGTTCTTCAGCTAGCTAGCGAACTAGCCAGCTAGCTAGCAAGCTACAATCTCCTAAGCTGTGTTAATTTTTACACTTTTTTTAAAACATTTTTTTTAATGTCCTTTAAATTAGTCAATATTTCGTCATGTCATATTCATTATTTCTGGTCAGTTTTACTCTGACTAAAATGACAAGATTTTAGTAAAACAAAAATAATATCTTTATTATCTATTACACAATGTGTAAAAATTTAACAGACCAAACATGAATCAACTATTCAAACATTTATAAACTGTTTAAATTTACACTAAACTTTATTGTATCAAACCTATAAAAGTTAGTATAAACAGATTTTTGTCAAAAACCTGACCTCCTAAAAAGTTAGCATAAAATTAATTAGGTAAGCTAATAAGTATTAGCTTCTCTTGAAAAGTTAGCCTAATGCATGTTGAATTCTTCATGCTTTACACACTGTTATTAACTATTAATTCTAGTCAATTTAGGACATTTAAGACATTAGGATCGCGTATAGTGTGTTTTTACAAAAACTTGCATATTCACAACGGAACATTGATCGTTTTGCTGTCAGTTCGGGCGGGGCCTCAGAAGTTTCAGGGGAGCATGATGCAAATCTAGGGGGGCAATACCCTTCCCGTACCCCCTCCTTCTAGTTTAGTCTCCAGTGCGGAGTGCTATTTGCGTGGCACACAAGGTTGCTGCCTATGTAGGGTGTTTACAAAACAGTCACTTGTGAGGTTTCATGTCAGTTATGATACGGCATTAGAATGTAGTTGTCTATGAAGGCATCAAGGCAGCTCAATAGGTTTTTTAATGGAGCTGGAGTGTGTGGGTAGAAATGGAACCAGACAATGGAACTCAAATATATCCCAAACCTCTGTCTCGATCCATGCACTAATTTTATACAAGCACCCCACGGCTGGACCGCAAAGCAATTAAACACCAGCGCTAACACTGCTAGAGCGCTGAAACTCATTTATTGACCACAGCCAGAGCAATAACTTTTTTCCTCTGTGTGTGGGAACTAAAGAGTGTTGTTTTGGACAAAATTATGATTAATGCAGAATGTAAGGCTGGTTTCTACTCTATTTCTAGATTTTTAAAAAAAATTTTTTTAAATGACTTTAAATGATACTGCAAAGCCAAATACCTCCGGATAAATGTTTTTAATATTTGCACAAATGCTGCAAAAGTAAAAAAAACAGCATAATTTAACTTTTAAAATTGCATGCACTATAATTGAAAAAAACAAACAAAAAAAAACTAAAAAAAATTTGAAATCAATAAATCTGACTACACGATACATTTGCCCTGATATGAGAATATTACATTTTATATGAATCACATTACTGTGGCAGGGCGGAGGGCGGGGTCGGGTCGTGATGCTACATGCCCGGCCCCTTATCAGGCTAATCAAGCCTCTGAGAGGGATAAAGGCCGACCGGAGACGGCGATGCGACAGAGAGAGACTTTTACGGGCAGCTGCCCAACACCTGTGTGTGTTTGTGTCTTTTGGTTCAGTTCTTCATTAAACTATTATTTATATTGTTAAGACGGTTCTCGCCACCTCCTTTCCATTAATCCTTACAATTACCAATTACAAGGAAATAGGAAATTATGGCAACAAAAATGGGAGATGTTATGTTGATGATCAATAGAGTTCTGATAAAGGGACATACAAGAATGTTTCTCAACATTTTAATAATCACTCTTGATGAAATTTTGCATGTGGTCTTTATTATGCAAACACACACACACACACAAACACTTCCAAAATCATGAGCATCTGTCTAATTCAGTACCATCTCTTTTGGTTGCAATGATTCGGATGACACATCTGTGTTTTGCTCGTGTGTAACAGTAAAGCCTTTTGAATTTCAACCATGAGCTGATACACTGATATGACAGAATAGATCTTTTTTATTGTTTTAATTTTGTTGGATGTCAAAACGCTTTTCTCAAGTATATTCATATCCACTACATTTTGCCGGTCCCATGGTTTTTATTTCTGTGGCACCGCACTGGGTAGCCCCGTCCACACCGAAACATATTGGACTCATAATATATTCAAATCAAAAATGTACCAGGAGAAGCTGATTGTAAAATCTGTGTTTGATCCAGTCTCTTTACTTAATCTCTCTCTACATCAGCATGAATCAAAATAGAGTTTTGCATGATTTCCATGTTTACGCAGGAAAAACTGCGCAGACGGTCAAAATGTGTGTTCTTTGTAAACAGGCCCTTTGGTTTCAATCATCCCAGTACACTTTTTTGGCACTCACTTTAGCGAACGGACTCTTCTTCAATAAGATTACTATTAGTTTGGCTAAAACATTCAGAATTTCAGCAGCTGTGTTAGCTGTTTTAAGAGCAAGGACACTAGGATGGACGAAAAGTGCTGAATCAATTCGAAAAAAAGTGTAAAAATGCTGACAAAGTGGATAGCGTTGGCGGTGAAGGAATCCTTGAGGAACCAGTTCAACGACTGTGAATCCAATCAAACACTGTTAGAAGTTTCACACGTCTAAGAGACACTTTTGACCGTCACACTTACGATTGCAAGACGCTGCAGTTGTAGAAGATGAAATCAGTGGTGATGAATTTGAGGCCCGTCTCTTTGGACTTCAGAGAGAGCTTCACAACCCGTTTATCGCCTGTGAAAAAAGCAAACGAGACAGTAATGAATAGAAAGAGAGTGAAAATGCACAAGAAATGAGGTTAGTTTGAACCCATCTCTCACTGATGTTTTAATGCAGGTAGAGCAGTGATTGTAGTCCTCTCTGCACATAGACTCGGTAATGTTCATTTTTTCTAATATATTTGATTGTAAGGTCATTTATCCACTTTTTCCATCTGTGAGTGAAATGCACTTACGTTTCAAACTCAGCAACCCTTTTGCGTTCCAAAATGACTAGATCTCTGCCCATCAAATTATACTTGAGGGCCTCACTTCACTATAATTGACATAATATTTCCATTTGGACATGCAATAATTGTTATTAATGGGAATACCAGGCTTCCAGAGTCTAAAAGTTACCATTAGTGGATTTGTATTCTTAAAGCACCTTAAAAAGAGGAAAAAAGAAGGAAAATAAAGTAGGTCCCAAAGCTTTAGGAGCTTAGAAGATGATTAATGTAATTATCAGTCATCACAAAAGAAGTAATACCAGAATGGAATGGAGGGAAATAATAATACAATTGATTTTTGTAGTGCAAATTGTTCCAAAGGAGCTTTAAAAAGAAGAGTGCCTTAGCAGACATTAGTCAGAGTACACAGCGTATCTTTAATTTGACGCAAATGAAAACAAGGCTGTAACACCCTGTGATGCACTGCCCACGTCCGGTGTAGACATAGCGTCAAAAGCAATAGAAACCATTTGTAATCACTGATGATGTCTACACTGGAAGTGTCCGTTGCGGCGCATCCATCCCGTTCCATTTTGAGAAGCACATGCTCCAACGACACAAATAAACAGTTTAGAACATTCGTGTAGAAGCATCCAGTGTAGACAGCCTCAAACCGTTGCGGATCGTCGCATAGCTTTGTTTTCATTTGCGACTTTAAGACGATATCTATGCCCGTCACTCACAGCCTTGTTTTAGTTTGCATCTAATGTTACTAGATCTAAAAGCAAAAGTGGCATGGAAAAAAAATACTCTAAAATGAGCTAAATTGAACAGAAACATTAGGAAGAGACCAAACTCAGCAGGGGAACCCATCCTATCCTTCAATTATTTATAATATTAGCTAGTTGACATTATGATGATTCAAGAACTCATTAGTGTTGGCACTAAGCAGTCAATCAAGAGAGGTAATAACACTAGAGACAATTCACTCACTCTCACATGGTTCCAAACCCGTATGACTTTCTTTCTATTGTGGACTACAAAAGGAGATGGTAGGCAGAATGACAGCATCAGTCTCCATTCAATTTCATTATATGGGAAACCACAGCATCAACCTTCTACAAAATGTCTCCTCGTGTTCCACGAAAGACAGTAAGTCATAACAGATTTGGAACGACATGAGGGTGAGTAAAACATTGCAGAGTTTTCATTTCTGGGTGAGCAATTCCTTTAAAATAAAAAATATATTAAATATCAAAGCCCCCTTTTGACTATCCAATTAAATCTCAATGGCTAAAACCCACCCAAGTTACTTCTAGCAGAATATTCAGTTTCAGTCTGGAATTTATCTTTAAATGTCTGTTAGTGATGCATTTATTTTCTCTTACCGTAACCCTGGGTGACAGACGGGATGTCACGTAGAGATGGGGACATACAGAGGATTTGTCCTTTGGCCAACACTTCACCTGGACTCTCTGTTAGCTCTTCAAACACACACGTTACTCCCGCAGAGAGATTCGGGACGTTAGCTACCTTCACACTTAACTGGAGCAGAACAGAGAGAGAGAGAGAGAGAGAGAGAGAGAGAGAGAGAGAGAGAGAGAGAGAGAGAGAGAGAGAGAGAGGATCATTTTATCACTGTTCTAATGACAGAATTCAAACATTACAGCCTTTTAATACACACAGTGACCCCAAAGATATCTGGACACTTAAGCTACACTTAAAAATGATGAACGTCATTTCATTATATGTATATTGAAAACACTTTTCAATAAGGTTATATTCGTTAACATTAGTTAAAGGTGCTGTAAGTGATTTTTTTCATGAAAAAGCAAACAAATTTACAACTCCCTGAAAGAAATAATTAATAAGAAATAAATGTACTGAGGTATCTCATCGGTCTCTGTGAACAGCTCTAGGCTCTGTAAACAGCAAACAAAAATGTGTCCATGGAAAATGATGCTTTCTGCCTGTCAATCATTTTGTGCGTTCTCACAGTATTGTAGTTGCAGTGAATAATTGAGGCATAATGCCACTTATATGTCATGTTGCTCATAATAATTGTCAGCAGAGGGCACAATTATGCTGCTGTTGTTTTTGACAACCGTTTCTGCTCTTGTCGGTCTCAATAAAGCTCATTTGGTATTTTTGGAGTGCGGGGTTTTGGGAAAATGGGGCGTGGCTTATCCAACGTCTCAGTTTGTGGAAATTCTAGAATGGCTAAAATCATCTACAGCACCTTTCACTACATTAATTAACATCAATTTACAGTGAGAAATAGTTTTAAAACGTTTATTAATCTTGGTGAATGTATATTACAACATATAGTAATAAATTTTTTTTATTAAAAGTTGCAATGCAATATGAATTAACCTTAACTAACAATGAACAATTGTATTTTCATAAATTCACATTAACCAAGATTAATAAATGCTGTCAAAAATATTGTTCATTGTAAATTCATGATACCTTATGCATTCACTCATGTCAATAAAAACAACCTTACTGTAAAGTGTTACCATAAGCGCACTTTTTAAACAAAACAGTTCAAAGAAGCTTGGTCGGTCGGTCGGTCGGTCTGTCTGTCTGTCTCTCTGTCTCTCTCTCTATACACACAAACACACACAGCTCTGGAAAAATATAAGAGACCACTGCAAAATGATCAGTGTCTCTGGATATTTAGGTATGTGTTTGAGTAAAATTAACATTTTTGTTTTATTCTATAATGTACTGGCAACATTTCTCCCAAATTCCACCCCAAAATATTGTCATTTACAGCATTTATTTGCATGACAACTGGTCAGAATAACCAAAAAGATGCAGTGTTTTCAGACTTCGAATAATGCAAAGAAAACAAGTTAATATTCACTTTTAAACAACACACTACTAATGTTTTAACTTAGGAAGAGTTCAGAACTCAATATTTGGTGGAATAACCCTGATTTTTAATCACAGATTTCAAGTGTCTTGGCATGCTCTCTTCATGGCATTGTCTTTCACATTGCTGTTGGGTGACTTCATGCCACTCCTGGCGCAAAATAAGAGCAGATCAGAAGGTAGCAAGTTTTCTTCCAGTATAACCTTATACGTGGCTTGATTCACGTACGAATCTGCCCGATTCCAGCCTTGCTGAAGCACCCCCAGATCATCACAGATCCTCCACCTTGTCATCTAATGATTAGAAAGAGACTTAGAGGCCTTCAAGCCACAGTGTCTCGCACCCACTGTGATATTTGGTGGAGGATCTGTGATGCTTCAGCAAGGCTGGAATCGCACAAATTCGTCTTTGTGAAGGACGCATGAATCAAGTCATGTTGAAGGTTATTCTGGAAGATAACTTGCTTCCTTCTGCTCTGACAATGTTCCCCAACTCTGAGGATTGGTTTTCCAGCAGGACAACACTCCATGCCACACAGCCAGGTCAATCAAGGTGTGGATGGAGGACTACCGGCTCAAGACCCTGTCATGGCCAGCCCAATCTCCAGACCTGAACCCCATTGAAAACCTCTGGAATGTGATCAAGAGGAAATTGGATGGCCACAAGCCATCAAACAAAGCCAAACTGCTTGGATTTTTGTGCCAGGAGTGGCATAAAGTTACCCAACAGCTATGACAAAGACTGGTAGAGAGATGCGGGTTGGCGGTGTTTTGGTGGCATGAGGAGGACCTACACAATATTAGGCAGGTGAAGAAAAGCTCAAGCAGAATTTGTTTGCGGATGCCACTTGTTTAATATTTTGTTATCTAAAGCAATGTCATTCAGACATTTGTAAGTGTGGTTTAAGTGTCCAAATACTTTTTGGGGCCACTGTATATAATATCTATTAAATCATTAATAACACATTAAAAGCAATACTTGTAAAGGATTGTGTTATGAAAATCCATGATAAAAATGCTTTATAAAGACAGTTATGCTTCCCCACCAGAGTGATTTTATGCCTCTGGAGCAGCATCAAATTTAAATCACCTGTGTCGAGGCAGACGTCACGGACATGTTATCAGGATTGACAGTGATGTCAACACACAGTTTCAGCTCTGTACTGAAGTGCAGTGGCTCCGCCCACTTCTCGCACGCTTCCTTTCTGGAGCACCTACAAACAAACAAGCAAACGGATGAGTAAACAAACATTCTGGCCACCACAATAGCTTGGAGTTGGCAGTGGTTGCTTGATAAAAGGCATTTGGCAAGAGCCTCAGTGCTCGTTCAAGCTTCAGTGAACAGTACGTTGCTTTTTCCTGTTCACTCAGCCAATGCTTGTAAAAAAATTTAAAATAAATTAGAGTATGGATATTGATTATCTCCCAAAAAGTGGAGGGAACAGGTATAGAAATGTCTAAAAGTAAGGGACAAAAGTCCCCCACCAGTTATAATGAAAGCTTTGCTGCTCATTCACTTTTCCAATGTCCTTTAGATTTTCCCCCACCTAGATTTCCTCATGAGTATATCTGCAAAGAAAGATGCCAGATATTAAAATCTGGTGTCTTGGGTAGATGTGTTAAGAGAAGTTAAAAGTCATCTGTGTTTGTGTTAGACTGCGAACGAGGAAGTATTACTACAGAGTGTCGCTAATGTACACAAAAGATGTACTCTGACATAACGCGACCTTTGGCTGAACCACACACTAACAAAGTTTGCACTAGCACAGTCATGACACGGCACATTAAAATATGCATTCTTTGTGATCTCCGCCTAAAGTGGAATCATATTTTGCAGTTGCAGTCCTGTATTTGGCTATTGTTGATTACAGGTAGATTGAAAATTAAAGGTACAGTATAAACCGATGATGCATAATGAGGCGCTGTAAATTAAATGCGCTTTAATTTTGAGGCCACTCCAGAGAAAAGCTAATGAAAAACGCACACAGAGGAGAGACCTAAAAGCACAAGAAATCTAGCTGCCAAAAGCAGAAAGCAAAAGGACGCATTTTTGAAGAAAGTACAGTGGATACTGGCGATGCCATTATCCACCAGCTATACACACAATGATTTGTTTTCCCTTAATTATGCCCATATGTCTGAGGGGGAAAAAAATGGGAGCAGTCTTAATTAAAAAAACAGAAAGAGACAGGATTGCTCTGTTTTAACACCTAGTGAGCTGTTTACCAAGGCAGCTTTTAAAAGCTTCCTGTATGAGTCCACCAGAATGCATTTTGTTTTCTAGACATGGCAGGTAAAGAAATGCAGTGCTCCCTCTCAAGATGCTTAAAAATCAGCAAGATGTGGTGAAATGGTAAAACACATCCATCTACCACATGTTTACATAGAAAAACAACTGAAAAACAGCACGGACGGATGCAAAAATGCATTAGATGTGAACAGCCCCTTAAAAGCAAGGTGCCTGTGTAAGCTGTAAGACAGCTCACTAGGGCTGCATTGGTAACAATATGACTCCATTTGTTAACAACATTAGTTAACATGAACTAACACTGAACAATACTGTTACAGCATTTATTAAACTTGGTTTATGTTAATTAAAAAAATATAGTAACACATTTTTCTGATAGTTCTGGAGCTTTCACGTGATGGATCCGTTGACTTAGCCTTTTCATTGTAAGATCATGATACCAAATGCATTAATTAATGTTAAGGAATGGAACCTTATTGTAAAGTGTTACCGCTACATTCAAATAGTACACTACCTTGCAAATATTTCTAATGACTTTTATAGAATACACAGATGAATAACTACTTTTGTCAAAATGTGCATTATACAACTAAGATGACTGCGTGAATTACTGTATTCCACGATGCAATGCTATCGACATGTCCTTATATTTCCTGTGTGAATAATACACCAATTTTTTTTATTCTATCTTTCTTGACTCTATTTGATCGGACTGCCAAACGGCAAGACAATGTTTACAAAATTGGATTAAAATGCAAAATAACCACTTTTATGTTCAAGATGATAACTGGACAGCACTCAACGAATTAAACATGTAATCGCTCCAGTGATGTGACAAATATAAGGTGGTCATGTGACAACAATGAACACACAATTGCTTGAAATTTTTATCATGGAATAATGCCTACTTTGTACCATTAAATGTACCATTTTTTTTTTTTTAAATAGTACGTATAACATTATGTTTATATGCACAATTACCATCGAGCAATTGTCATCCTATTAACATGTATACATGCTGGATGAACCCAAGTTTGGACTAAATCATTTGCATGACATTTTAAAAAGTTTTTTTTTTAGTGTTTTATATTTTTTATTTTTATTTTATTGTTATTTATAACAATATTATATAACTGAAATCTACATTTTTAAATGCATGCAAACCTACTGAGTGTATACTGTGCAGTAATCAGTAAGCTATTATTCCATTAACAAAATAGACTAGGATTCGGAAAAAGAGCTGATAAACAGTAATAACTTCGGTTGAAGTCATTAAAACAAATTTTTTTAACCACTCAACAGATTTCATATTAGCAAACTATAGTTTTGACAAGTAATTTATTCCAACAATTGTTTGCAGACAGATTGTTTCACTTTTAATTGACTATTATCTATTAGACTAAATAGTTTTCTGTCAAAAAGCTTTTTTTTAAAATTTTTTTATTTAATTTTAATATAGAACCCGGTTGCATTTGACGTTCCAGTAGTGTCTGGCAAATAGATGATGCTTGAGTTTGTTGTTGTATGAGAGCAGAGTCTTTTTTAACCCTCCCAAACAACTTAAGGTTATGTAGGTGATGTCTGATATTTTATGTTTGTTAGAATTTCTGACCCCAAGACCCAACTCATTTCTGCAGTTCTCCAGTTGTGATCCTATGTGACAATATAGACACGTCCTTTTCCAGTCCGATCCTTATGATCTCCAGTTGATTGGAACTTCTTAATTATTACCCTGATGGTGGAAATGGGTATTTTCAATGCTTTGGCTATTTTCTTTTAGCCACTTCCCATTTTGTGAAGCTCAACATCCTTTTGCCGCACATCAGAACTATATTCTTTAGTCTAACCAACTGTGATTGATAATTAAGGAAATTAGGTGTGTGTCATATTTATACACCTGTGAAACTGGAAGACATGGCTGGACAATTTCATGTTCCTAGTCACCCAGGTGCACTAATAAACTAATTGGAGTCAATTGGCGATGTACCTGTGGATGTATTTTAAGGCCTACCTTCAAACTCAGTGCCTCTTTGCTTGACATCATGGGAAAATCAAAAGAAATCAGCCAAGACCTCATAAAAACAATTGTGGACCTCCACAAGTCTGGTTCATCCTTGGGAACAATTTCCAAACAGCTTAAGGTACAACGTTCATCAGTACAAACCTTAGTACGCAAGTATATACACCATGGGACCACGCAGCCATATTAACACTCAGGAAGGAGACACATTCTGTCTCCTAGAAATTAACGTAGTTTGGTGCAAAAACTGCAAATCAATCCCAGAACAACAGGAAAGGACCTTGTGAAGATGCTGGAGGAAACAGGTAGACAAGTATCTATATCCACAGTAAAATGAGTCCTATATTGACATAACCTGAAAGGCTGCTTGGCAAGGAAGAAGCCACTGCTCCAAAACCACCATAAAGAACACCATCCCAACCATGAAACATGGGGGTGGCAGCATCATGTTGTGGGGGTGCTTTGCTGCAGGAGGGACTGGTGCACTTCACAAAATAGATGGCATCATTAGGAAGGAAAATTATGTGGATATATTGAAGCAACATCTGATGACATCAGCCAGGAAGTTAAAGCTCGGACGCAAATTGGTCTTCCAAATGGACAATGATCCCAAGCATACCATCAAAGTTGTGTTATTGGAGTGGCCATCACAAAGCCCTGACCTCAATCCGATAGAAAATATGTGGGCAGAACTGAAAAAGTGTGTGTGAGCCAGGAGGCTAACTGACTCAGTTACACCAGTTCTGTCGGGAGGAATGGGCCAAAATTTCAGCAACTTATTATGAGATGATTGTGGAAGGCTACCCAAAGCACTTTCAAGGATTCCAGCCCATTTTGAATTTGTTTTTTCTTTCTGCATTTCTGAAATGTCCAATTAATCTGAATATGTCTTTCTAGTGAGCTGGAACTAATGTGATTTATGATACTATGCTGAACGTTTTCCAGATACAGTGGTCTTAACCAGCAACTAAGGCACAAATTCCCAGGTGACAACAATACAACTACAACAGTGTGACATGCCAATGGAAGACAACTGGATTGTTCTCTTTAAGGCCTGTATTGATTCAGTCAATATTTACAGCAAGCCGAATCTGGGACAGGAACTCAACGAGGGCTGTAAATTGACTATGACAGGAAGCATACAGATGTGAAACAATGCTCCATGTAAGCAGTTGTTTAGCAGATGCTCTTATCCAGAGTGACTTGTAGTACATTTTGCAGGGACAACAAGGGGTTAAGTGCTCTGCTTAAAGGCGCAATGGATCTGTAGCTCATGGCTCGCTCCTTGCGGGACCATCCCGTTTCAAAGCTATAGCTTTAAAGGAATAGTTCACCCAAAAACCATACAATGACTCAACATCATGTTGTTCATAAACACTTACTTTCCACCACCTGTTCCTCACACTATGACATCTAAACACTTGTGAGTTGAACACATTTTAACATTTGCATTACATAACCATCTACATTTATAGTCCCGAAGAGGGCACAAGTCAAGACATAAGCTGAAAGTATCATAGAAGCACCACAAAATTATGTGGTTGCTCCAGCACTTGCATTTTTTATGTCACATTTTCTTTTATGACACCATCAGTTATGTTGTAGGTTTTGTTGATATCAAATTCGATTAACCTTTAAAACTCATCTGTTTGGGAGAATATTAAACTTGTTTTTAGCAACCATACAGTGAACATTTTACCACAGAACTGTGATACGTGTAATAAACCACCTGATATCATTTTGCAGAAATGTTGCCACAGTAACGAAATTTAAGAGATCAGGCTGGAACTCTTCCTTTCACCTTCACCTGAAGTCCATGCATCCTTTAATTTCTCTTCTATGACCCTTCTCTTCCTTTCTCTTCATCTGAACAAGTTTGAGGGCTGGTTGTGAAACTGAATATGTTTGAAGCGACTCATTTCTCCCCAGCTGAGAGCTTCACACTCAAAGTACCAGCTTAGCTATTCCAATTTCAAAGAAATCTATTACGCCTTCATATTCTGTCTTTCTTCTAAGGATAATTCCAGGGCTGGTTTTCACTGGTCTCCCATCTCCCCATTCCAGTATGAGTAATATTGCTTTATTACTTTTCAGGTCACATTGAACCTTGTGTAAATGATGAACTAGGGCAGAGAAAGGATACAAATCTTGAAAAACTCCAATGCCCTTTCATGATGGAGAACTCCAAAAGTGGCGGTCGGTCGACAAAATTGTGTCTTTGACTTTAATAAGTGAGAGAAACAATATGAGATCCATCAACTTGTTTCAGTAAAGACTTATTGACTTATTCTTGTTGCCTTTCAGCAAGACTGCTTGGTACGTGACCTTTGAGGCTTGTTTGACATCATCGATGACCAAACACCCTCTTTTCCTGGACTTTTATTCTCGGTTGGACTTTTCCAGACTTTTCCACCAACCAAAGTAAATAGACCAACTGAAGTGATGACATATTCTACCCAGCAACACTGGGGCCAAATGTGTTCAAGCTAGAATATCACAGTGCAACGAACAGAACGCAAGTGTCTCAAGATGCATTTTAAAAATGTGGCGCTTGTGCCGCAACAAAAAAAAATAACCATCTAGCGCATGTTTACACAAAAGAAATATTGAATAACATCGCAGATGGATGCATAAACTTGTTTGGTATTTCTAGGGTAGAAATACCAAGTGAAGTAATTACATTTTCTAGCCAGGTCTTCGGCACCAGTGTAAAGGGAGTATACGGGAAAGGATAAGGCGAGAACCGGCTTGACAATATAAATTATATTTTAATGGTAAACTGAACCAAAAAGAAACAAACACATGATGGTCAGTTGCCCGTAAACATTCTCTATCTATCGCACCACCGTCCACAGTCGGCCTTTATCCTTCTCGGAGGCTTGATTAGCCTGATAAGGCACCGGGTATGCAAAATCACAACCCGGCCCTGCCCTCCACCCTTTCACACATAACTAAGAGGCCGTTCAGACCAAACGCATTCTTGTGGAAAAAAAAAAAAAAGATCCTCCACAAACAACAGAATGCAGGTATCTCAAGATGCATTTTAAAAGTTGCCATTCTTTTTAACTTTTCTAAATAAATGAGCCGCTCCTGTGCTAGACATGAAAAAACAGCCAGACACAGAGGCGCAACAGTCAAGAACGTCCGTCTAGCACATTTATATATAAAATCAGTGCAAATGGATGCATAAACATGTTTGGCCCTAAGATGACTGTGGTTTCCATCTTTCAGAAACATTTAGAACCAGAGCAGAAAGACAAAGTGAAATGATGACATCTTCCACCCAGTTATAGCATAACTAAGGGGTCGTTTAGACCAAACACATTCTGTGGTTAAAAAAATGCATGTTTACACAGAAACATTTTTGGAAAACAGTGCAGATGGATGCATAAACACATTTAGGGTGAATGGCACCTTACATCGCTAAGACGTCAGTGATTTCCACCTTTCAGAATCATTCAGAACCAGAATAGAAATACTAACTTAAGTAATGGCACTTACAACACAGTTACTATGACTAAGGGGCTTTTCAGACCAAACCGTTTCTTGCCCTAAAAAAGTTAGACACAGCAAAACGAATGCTTGGGCATTTTTAAAAGTTGACATTATTTTTAAACTGTCACAGCTTTTAAACAACTGCAGTGCTCCTATGCAAGATGTTGCAAATTGAAAAACAGTGCAGACAGATGCAAATACATGATTGGAGTGAATGGCCCTCAACATTGCTAAGATCTCTGTGAAAGAGAATAGCATCTGGAAAGCATCACATTCAATTTTAAGTGAGATATTTTTATACTGCCTGGACAAAATCAAAGTTGCATACTCTATTATTTAGTTGGACAACCTTTAGCTTTGATTACAGCGTGCATTCGTCGTGGGATTGTTTTGACAACCTTATGCAATGTCACAACATTTATTTCCATCCAGAGTAGCATGCATTTTTGGCCGAGATCTTGTATTGATGACGGGAGCGTCGAACCACTCCATAAAGTCTTCTCCAGCACATCCCAATGACTTTCAATGGGGTTAAGGTCAGGACTCTGGTGCCCAATTCATGTGTGAAAACGAATCCTCATGCTCCCTGAATCACTCTATCACAATTTGAGCCCGTTGAATCTTGGCATTGTCGTCCTAGAATATGCCTGTGCTGTCAGGGAATAAAAAATCCATTGATGGGATAACCTGGTCATTCAGTACGTTCAGGTAGTCGCTGACTTCCGTGAAGCTGACGGTTCAACACTAACCTTCCAGGTTTTAATAATGCGTTGGACAGTTCTTAACCCAATTCCAGTGATTTCAGCAATCTTCTTAGATGTTTTCGTTGCTCGATGCAGGCCAATAATTTGCCTCTTCTGTAACACAGTAACATATTTTCCACGACCATAGGATACGTCGTTTAAGAAATGAGAAGTTACACACAACATCAATTAGGGTTAAAATAATTGTTGCCAGATGAAACATATTATTCACTGCAATAATGATCCAATCATAGGCTCTAAAGTATCTGCTTATTTAAATCCAAATGGTGACTTTTTTGGAGGCCAGGCAGTGTATAAAAAATGTAATAAACAATCATGAAAGAGTAGAATCGCATTAATTCTAAATGATACAGTATATGTCACGAAAATATCTGCTGAATATCATTCTAGCATTGGACAGAATGTATTTGAGCTACATCGCGTATGATGCAACGCTAATCACATGAGGGTGATTCAATAAAATAATTATTATTTTTGAGTGAACTATCCCTTGAAAACTTCTGACGTTCGACATATTGCAGACATTTCTGACCTCGCTTTGGGTTGAACAACAGTAAAAACGTCCATATGCCTTGTGTTCCAGTTTCGTTAAGCACATATGTAACCTCATGTTTTTGAAGCCTTTCATTGCATTCTCCTCATTTTTGTTTGCCAGTACCTCCTCTCCTCAGGGGAAGGCGCTAGGCACCGTTGCCATGAGAGATAGGTTTTCACAAACAACCCTTGCCAAATGCATACTCGTTTTTTTGGCTAGGGAGGAGATGGGGGGCGGCTCTGACCTGCATCTCTTTCTTCAACTTGTTGTCTTTGCTTTGTGTTCAATTCTCTGAGGGCTCTTTAGCCTCTAGCCAATGACATGGCCAAACCAGAGAGAGAGCAATAGGGCGTGGGGTGGGGGAGTGACAACATAAAAACCACAGTGTACCCCTGGAAATGGTTTGTGTCCATGGCAACGAGAGGAAGCTGAAGGATGGATTTGCAGTGTAATTCAAATCAGCCCCATTCTGTGGAGTTTGTATTGTATTACCATTCATGCAGAGGGGATCTCATGGATTCTGGAAAATAAGTAGCACTCTGTCGGGTAAAAAGTACTGTGGTTAAAAGCTTTTATTGTTGGTAAGAAGGCTAGTGTGGGTCTAGTCATGTTTCCTTATCTGATGTGATGGATCTGTCAAGGGTTTACTATGTTTGTTAAGGGCGGACTCTAGCATGCGGGTCTCTACAGACGCTGTTAGCAGCTCTCTCGAGTCTCCTTCAGTGTTCATTAATGTTCTATTCATGGAACAGTCTCTTTATGACTACATATCCATTGGTTCACCTTACTGACTGTCCTAGAGGCTCTCACATAGGAACCAACACGCTACTGGTGAACTGCACTGCAAAGAATTATTTTCTTACTCAGTATTTTGCCTTGTCTTATGCAAACATTTCTAAACATCCTTACAACAAGATACTTGAGAAGGAGAATAAATTGAAATCTCTCTCTCTCTCTCTCTCTCTCTCTCTCTCTCTCTCTCTCTCTCTCTCTATATATATATATATATATATATATATATATATATATATAACATGGTTTATGATTGAAACAAGAAAAATGGAGTAAGAAAAATAAGCCTAAAACAAAGTGAAAAAACATTTCTTACCCATTGCAAACAGTTTTTGTTGTTTAAAGCATGAACCTCGCTAAATCAAGCTTTGCTTCATAAGTAAATGTGTCTTGATTTAAGGATGTTTATATATTTCTACTGGAAAACAAGACAAAATACTAAGGGGCTGTTCACACCCAAAGGGTTTCTTTTTAACTTCACTCCTCCAGAGTTTAGAGTGCAGAATTAAAAAGAGACTGCTTGGCAATTCGTTTTTTGCTGGTTTCATCTGCACTCAATATCTGCCCACGCCTTCTTCACCGGCGGAATTTCGGCGTGCAAAAGTAAATGTAACTGTTAAACTTTAAGGAATATTCCAGGTTCAATACAAGTTAAGCTCAATTGACAGCTTTATGTCAATATATGAATTACCACAAAAATACATTTCGACCCACACCTCATTTTCTTTAAAAAAACAAAACAAAATCTGGGTTACAGTGAGGCACTTACAATGGAAGTAAATGGGGCCAGTCCGTAATCATTTCAAAAGTATATCCACACGATTTTAGTGGGAAAAAAATCACTTACTAACATTTTCTGTGTAAAGTTATAGCCAATTTTACAATATTGTTGCCCTGACGATGTAATGTCAACAAACCTAAAATGACTGTAAAAATTAGGATTAAACGATTTTACAGTTCAAATAATACAAGAGTTTTAACAAAGGAATGAATGTAAGTGCTTTTATAAAAGTATAAACTTAAAATTTCAGCCTTTAAGCACTCTAAAAATTGGCCCAATTCAATTCCATTGTAAGTGCATCAATGAACCTGGAATATTCCTTAAACTATTTTAGAGCAAATCGTTGTTTCTCATGTAAACATGCGCTAGACCGCTGTCTTTGACCACCGTGCCATGTCGAAAAGACCTGTTAAAAAAACATTGCAAGACACCAGCGTTCTGCTCTAGACGTTCTGTGTCTTTTTCACGCTATAATGCGTTCAATGTGAATGGCCCCTAGAGGCCAAATCCACATCACATCCACATCGATACGTTTTTGTTTGAAAACGCATAGATATTTCTATGTTTACATCTCTCAACCCCACCAATGGCGGTTTCCTCCACCAAAAAGATTAGCGTTTTGAAAACGCTCTCCAGTACCGCACACGTTGAAAAACTATTATATAAGGAAACTGAAAAATACATTTTCAAACGAGTGGATGTGGCCTAAGACATGAGGGTGACTAAATTATGACAGAATTTTCATTTTTGGGTGAACTATTCCTTTATTGCTCATAATTATATCAGCAGACATGAGTTTGCTTCTAAGAAAAGGTCTGGAAACAAATTCACCATTCGTTTTGTGATTAAAAAATAAGTTACATTTATGACGATAAGCAAGGTCAGCCTGAAATATAACCTAAACATCTGCTCAACACAGATGCTGAACAACTTTAATATCATAGCGAAAACACGAGGCAAAGAACGGCGTCTTTGCAACTGGAGAAATTGAGATTTGTTGCAGGTCCAAATACTGTATGAATTATTTTGAGAAGGTACTTTGTCTGTCAACAAAAGATAACCACTGAACAAAACCTTGGGGTGTGCCAGTCATTATCAGACATTTTGAGTAAAGATAAAAGACGATAGATCCGCAGGACAGCCACTACAGAGGTTATTAGGATTTGTGAAGCTGCAAAAATGAACACAAAAGGTTAAGAACAGTTGTTCTAGTAATTATAAAGCTTCTTATGTTTAGATGGGAGTGGCAAGCACATTTTGAAAGCTCGTCATGTTTACTGGCATTGATTGCGTGAGACAGATAATGAAACTAATCCTAATGAGACAATCTTAAGTTTGGCATTTTTGTAATCTATTCCATTTCAAACTTTCTTTAATATAAGACACAGCACCACAAAATCAAACGTCTGTTTTAATCCATCTGTGCACTAACACCATATCCAATTTTATTCTACTCACTAGAATTTCTACCAGATAAAACTGCCGTTAATTAGAAACTACCAAGCAAGGCAAAAGTAATCAGAATATAGCTACCTTTATCTCTTTGAAACAGGAAACAGCTTTCTAACTGCAAACTTTTATTGTACCCAAGAAATTAAGCTGCTCCAAAAAAGTATTGAATCAAGCATTTTAAAAGAGCCCATGGACTTACATTGAAGGAGGGACTCAAAATATGTATCTCATTACGATTGTTAGGGTTATCATTGTTATCATAGAAGGTCGAAACAGTCAAACAACGTTTTATCAATTACTACATGCCTCATTCTATGAATAAAATATATATGAGACCAGTAAAAGATGCTGTTTTAGGGTGACGATGATGACAATGACATGACACATCTTCTTTTTTTTTTGTTTTGGTCCAGATCTATTAAAAAATACATAAATGTAATCCATACAAAACATTTACTTGAATATATGTCTTCTATGATGAACATGTCTTCAATTTCTGAGTTCAAAGTCATTTTGATATTTTTTATGGGCTTAACCTCACGCGACCCCATGTCCACATGCGTGCGTGGACATTGTATTTTGGCTTTGCTCTATGCAATGCGTAATTTCAATGAATAAAAACGGACTAAATACTGTTCACAAGACTCTAGACTGTCATTTAAGGGTTAAATTTCTGCCGCACCAAATCACGTGGCACAACAGCATGCCGTTGATTTCCTTGAATCGCTCCTACAGACGCAGTGCCAACAGAAGTGCCTCTGGTAAGAAATCTCGAAATCTGTTCATTGCAACCTCTTTGGTTGTGACACAGTGACACAATTGTAATAAAAATAAAAAAATCATCAATATTTGAAAAACTTCTGTCCACCAAATCAAAGTCATGTTGTGTAACCAACATGCCATGTAGGTTACCATAAAAGAGAGTGAAAGTTTATCTGATAGAATATCAGATATTTTGACATTTTTATGAAAAGGCACATGTTGTTCAGGTCATGTGGTGTAATCCTGAGAAAACATCTTAATATTGTTGACTCCAAAAATGCATTATATTTATATTAAAAAATACCTTAAAAAAAACATATTTTTTTTAAAATTAATTTTTAAGTGGTGTTCACGTGTTTTCAAGGTACAAGAAAAGTACTTCCTTCCTAATTCCCTTTACTTGCTGGGTACACCACATATTTTATTTTTGTACAAAATGCTATAAATGTTTTTCAAACATGCATAATGACCAAATTGGACACAAATATTACATTTCTATTTGATATGTGTTTCAACTAGATTTTTAAAAGATTTCAAATTTTAATCACCTCAAACAACCTTATTAGTAAATGAGCTTTTAACCACTCTGTGATGATGTAAGGTAATATATATGCAGTAGATAATGTGTAAATTATCATGTTGAAATCACGCATTCATGGTGCTAATGCTAATGCGCTATACATGGCCATAATATCAGAGATTATTTAGCAGAGATGGGCCACTTTTATTTAAATGAATGAGAGAAATTGGAACAACCAAGAAGCTCTAGCACCAACGGTCAACATTATGTAGAAAGGAAGTCCCGCCTTACAGGTAAAAGAGCCAATCACCTTTTAGATGCAAACATCACCAGTAGAACAACTCGCTAACGCACATGCGCATTAGCTATACAAGTCGGGAAAATGACCTGTTTTAGCATAATATGAGGTAAAGAAGCACAATTTATGACTCCAATATTATCACATTTTATTGCAGATTTGAAATATGTTTTTTGATCTTGAGATTTCAGTCTTTCCCCATTCAAGTAGATATGAGCTGCACTGGCATGATGGAAATAGCCTCCCTAGAAAGACTTGGATCATATGCACCGGTTACCATCTGTTATTGTGTTATATAGACTTTTGTAGATCTGTAGACATATATATATATATATATATATATATTCACACTCACACTATATAAATTAAAAAATAAAATTGCATAATATGGTCTTGGAAAATGTCTCTACACAAAAGATCATACAGATGTAGGCAAGTTTGCACCAGCTTGGCAACCCTGCCAAAGTATTCCTGAAAGTTACTGCTGACAAGCTGTTTTTTGAACCACCGCAACAAACTCAAAAACACCTTTTTTATTTTTTTTGAATGACATTACAGTTGCTCTCCTTCAATTTCACTAGTTATTGGTACCATGTGGAAAGATGCTGTTATTTTTTTCTTTTCTTTTTTAGCATTCAGATTGTCAATTTTGTCCTGGTAGATGATTGGCAAAATATCCCATAGACTTACATTGAAGGAATGACCCAAGACACATATAGAGACCAGAATATCATAGAGACTTGGAGGTGGGACTCTTTTGACTAATAGGGCCAGTAATTAACCACCTAGCAACCACCAAGCAATGCCCTGGTAACCACCCACAACACCCTAGCATCATGGCGGACAATCAACACATTTTTCAGAATTTAAGACATATTTAGCTGATTGAATATTACCAATACAACTTTCCTACACAGATGAGCCACCAATTCTACTGAAACCCATTCAATGCGAAAGGCCACAGTAATTACTTTTGAAATCCTCTATTCAATGCTCTAACAAAGCAACGGTCATAATAACCAACAGACCACTTTTAAATGTCTTTGTATAAGTGATATTATTACATGCAAGATTTCAACGATAGCTCAATTATTTTGGATAGAAACCTTGTTCCTCTGACCTATGCTAAGTATGCTGCTGATGCAATACTGTATAAACCATTTACGAGTTATAAGGCAATATTTTACTTTATTATGTTAAAATAGGAACTCATAAAAGGTCACTTTTTGTATCGAAAGCACTGGGAGTTAAACAACCACCACGTAATACAAAACCTTTAAATAGAAGTTAATATACTCAAATATTCCCAAGCTTTACTTTAATAAAACAGACTAGACAGCCCTGGGTGAGAGAGACACTTGTGTGCCAATGTGTCTCAAGGTCGCCTTTTCACTGTCAAAGCAAACAGTTTCTATCGACTGCAAAGTTGCACCAGCCCGAGCGGCACAAAAGCCATGCGGCAGACAGCAAGTGACCCGACCGCTTGTCACTGATGAATGTATTGTCATACTCCTACGTTCAAGCTGACAGATTTTTTCATTCAAGCGTCTGTCATCTGAGCATGAATATAGAAAGCCCGGCTGGTTGACAACTGAAAGTGACACGGTTAAGTTCAAAGGTCATGCACTCTCTGAGATGGCACATTTAGAAATGGCAGAATCCTGTGGTGTCCACAACCCATGTTACTCTGGGTGCAAGTTTGTGCACGACAAACACGTTGGCCATTAAATCCGTTGTATTGCTTGATCTGCTGCTAATTGTGGTGTGCAGCGGCTGTCACAAGGTCATGTAAAGTCTGGGGATATGCCATTAATATGCAAACAAATGTAATTTTCTAACGGCTGCGGCGAAGGCTTGCACTAATTATTCCATCAATCCCAGATTTACATCTTAATTAAAGATCTTTATCTCGCTGAAGGTATGGCGATGGAGGAAAATAAATCGGATGGGAGTTTTTTTCATTTTCAATTGAATTTTTGACAATGTCTTCGCAGTCCAGGAAGGCAGACCAAAGCTGCCTTATATACTTCTGGATAACTTTCTGTATATATGCCACTACTTTTCAGGCTCTGGTTTCAATTTGTGAATATGCACAGTAATTATATAAATTCTGAGAATATATTTTTAGTAATCTGAATGAATAAATTCTGAATGTATAAATCCGAACAAAGTTGTAATTCTGAATATATACTGTATAGTTATAAGTCTGAATAGTTATAAATCCTGAATATATAGTTGTACATCTGAATATATATTTTATAAATCCTTAATGTTTTATTACACGTCTGAATAAATGGTTGCAAATTTGAATATATAGTTGCAAGTCTGAACATCAAGTTATAAATCATGAATATATTGTTAGAAATACTAAACATTTCTATAAGTCTGAATATATAGTTACAAGTCTGAATATCAAATTGAAAATCCTGAATATATTGTTAATAGTCTGAATATATAGCTATAAATCTGAATATATAGATGTAAATCTATATATACAGAATTGTGCAAAGGGTTAAGGCACTTGTCTTCAAAAATAATGCCATAAATAGTTTTCATTTATCAATTAACGTCATATAAAGTCCAGTAAACATAAAAAAGCTAAATCAATATTCGGTGTGACCACCTTTGCCATTAAAACAGCAGCAATTCTCCTAGGTGCACCTGGACACAGTTTTTCTTGGTTGTTGGCAGACAGGATGTTCCAAGCTTCTCTGAGAATTCACCACAGTTCTTCAATCTATTTCGGCTTTCTCAATTGCTTCTGTCTCTTTATGTAATCCCAGACTGACTCAATGTTCAGTGGGGGGCTTTGTGGGGACCATATGCCATCTGTTGCAGGGCTCCCTGTTCTTCTATTCTAATATTTTCTATTTGCAAAAGGAATATTTGGGAGTCTAACATTTATATTTCCTATCGACACACTAAAGCTGAAGATATAAATAACCATCTTAAAACAAACGTTTTTGTGAAACATCTAAGACTTGAATATATAGATGTTAATCTGAATATATAGATGTAAATCCAAATATACAGTTATAAATCCTGAATACATTGTTACAAGTCTGAATCAGAACGTGTCCGGGAATTAAAAAGTTTCCCAGAAAACTTGAAAAAAATCCAGCCATCTCATTTCAGTGTTTAATTTGCCATGTAAATTCAATGGGCTATGCATAATAATACGATACAGGCTAATTTATGACACGTTTAAGTCAAATGATCAATAAACATTTGTTCACTATAACCGTTTTTTTATCTCAAAAGAAACAAAACAAAAACCAGCCAAAAAAATACATAAAAAAAAAACATTCAACAATGGGGCAAAACTAAACAGCAATTTCTCACATATCTTTTTGTTTATAAAATAATATTACAATAACAAATCGTTATCGGCTATGGCAATTTCTCTTGGCTAATTACCTTGGCTCTATTTTACAACTATTTTCATCAGATTTATTATAGCACAAAATTGCTCTGTTGCCAAAGAGAAGTCAAATGTGTCCAGGGTATCTCTACAAATTGAGATTCACATAAGCCTGGTGTCCTTCTCCCCACAAGACGGCAACGCAAGGTTTTAATGCGATTCTGAAGTGAGAAGCTTCACTGTGGGCAAGCAAAATGGGAATAACGCCGGCTGCTTTTGTTAGAGTGTGGGATAGTCACGGATTAGAACTCCACAAGCTTCAGGACAGTTTAAACCTCTGTGGCAGAGAAGTGCTGTTATCAATGCATGTGACATCAATAAAAGGGGTTGCTGACACATCGTGCTAATATTTACATGGGACATTGTGTCTGACAATGTTTGAAATTGTTGGACATTATGATATCTTAACGATCAAACTGGTAATTACAGGCTAACGGAAACCTTGGTCTGAACATGGTATATTTGAAAATCAAAATATATTGTTATAAATTCTAAATTTAGTAGGCTACTATAAGTCTGGATATATAGTTTGAAGTATAAATCCTGAATATATTACAATAATTCTGAATATATATTTATAAATCTGAATGTATAGTTGTAAATATGAATATATATTTATATATATACATGCGATGCGTTAGCAACCCCTTTTGTTGATGCCACAATTGTACAGTGTGACAGCATGCATTGATAACAGCACATCTCACTTCAGAATCACATTAAAACCTTATGTGGCCGTCTTGTGGAGAAAAGGACACGAGGCATATGTGAATCACACTGGATGTTTTTTTTTGTTTTTGGCACCATTCAGAGTAAATTCTAGAGACTGTTGTGTGTGAAAATCCCAGGAGATCAGCAGTTACAGAAATACTCAAACCAGCCCATCTGGCACCTGTGGGGCAGTTCTGTGGATGGAAATACCTTACTGATGAGAGAGTTCAACAGAGAATGGCCAGACTTGTTCGAACTGACAAAGTCTGCAGTAACTCAGATAACCGTTCTGTATTATTGTAGTGAGAAGAATAGCAGCTCAGAATAATATTTTGAGATGCGGGTTGGTGCCGTTTTTCCCGTCATGAGGGGGACCTTCACAATATTAGGCAGGTGGTTTTAATGTTGTGGCTGATTGGTGTATATGAAAATATAATTATAAATCTGAATACACTTTTCCAAATTTTTGGATCAGACAGTTAACTTCATTTAAATTGCATATAACTCTTAAAGTTTAAACCCTTGGTTGATTGGCAAGCGAGTGCACAGTTCTTCACTGCTGTGTGGGATGCATCAGGCAATTCAAATTTCCACTTTATATGAAATTTCATGACTCCCTCTGAACGTGGTATGAGTGATCGGATCACAAACGTTTTTGGACCCCATTTACAGCTGTAGTTAAGATTGGTCACCTTTGATCAGATTACCCAAAACTGACACCAGGTATAAACATATTTAACAAATTCCATCACCGCAAGTTGAATTTTTCTTTTTTCTGTAAAGTGTCAATTTAGGGGCTAAAGTTTTAAGATTGATCGAGTTTGATTCTACAGTGTACTTGGTGCTGTAAAGTTTCCATTTAACAGCCATTCAATCAGTTGGTTCCAATTTGTGTTAACGGAAAGGAAACCAAAGCCACATGGTCTCACTCGCTAGAAGACACTGATTTGTCTTTTTTCATCTGCGAAATCTGTACAATGTGCTTTGTTTCCGTCTGAGCTTCCAGGGCTTCAACGACGATCTGTATCCCAAGGTCTCACCGCCCCCATCTTGACTAGTCCGCACACACTTTTGTCAAAACCTTTACCATATCTTTCCAGCAAACACTCCATAAATTAAGAAGCGTGTTCTGCGATCACACATGTTCATCATCCTTCGGCTCTGACTGAACGCAGCCCACTCTCTGACAGGAGTTCTACAAGAGTTCATGCATTACAGGATGGAGTTGAGTGCTCTGATGACAGGGGGATAGGCAACGTGGGGTGGCAGTAAGCCAGCAATAACCAGATACTTCCTGTTTCGCCTGACGGCACTCACCGGCCCCTGTGACCAGCAGCTCCCTGGGGAGCAACCGGAGGAATGAGCAGGGAATGGAACATGTGGGGAGGCCTGTCACCTGCCAAGTCCTGCATGAGGTAGATGAAATGGCAGCCACCAGCAACACAGCGTTCCGATTGGCTGCCCGGGCTCTAGAACTTTATGAGGTGAATTCAAACAGCTTTTCACTGAGACAACTTCCGTGCTAAAGTGCAGAAAAAACTTTAAAAGCACATCGATTTTGCTGTTTACTTCTCACATCCACACGAGAATGGAAAATGAGACTTTCGAAAATGCTCTCCATAACCACATACTTTGGAAAACGATGACATCAGGAAGCTGAAAACTCAAACAGACTGGCAGATGCAGCATTTAAAAGCCTTTCACTTTCTGGTGCAATTCTACTTTGCCAATTTATTATAGCTGGAATGCACAATTTAAAAAAAAAAAATAATAAAACAGACAATATTTTTACACATCTGTCAATTGCACATCAATCATATTCTATATTCATGCACTAACCGTAAACAGCCGAAAGTTATTATTAATAAACCTTAATCATCATATTGGTAATATTTTGGTAATCAACAGTAACAATACACTGAAGTTTTATCTTTGTATGCTCATCCATGCAAACATATTTTAACGCACAGTAGGAAAACTGTAAGGAAAAAAGTACTTACTTGTTATGCAGGACACACCACCCACAGTGAGGGTCTCCAGAGCCCAGACATGTGCTGCAGGTGCTGTACTGAGAGCAGCTCTCCACGACCAGACGACTCACCTGGAACACATTACACACATTCATGAACCTCAAATTACACAAACATTTTCACACATGCAAACATATCATCTCCACAAGTGATATAAATAAAAATAAAAACGTCTAAATGTTTAAAGGTGGTGTAAGCTTTTTTGGGCAGAAGGATAGCACACATAAATTGTCCCTACTACCTGAAAAGATATTGCTGAAATAGGTGTTCTGAGAAATCACACTTGTAATTGCGACAGCGCTAGGCTCCGTAAACACCTGAAAAACACCACCCTTTTATAGTCAATTATAAAATGTAGCCAATCAGAAACACTCTTATTTTGAGGATCCAGGTTTGCTTACTTTGGATTGGCTGGCATATCTTTGTAGCTACACTACACTTTTTGTCACAAAAAGAAAACCTTGGATGGAAACGTGGTTAGTCTGGACGGAAGACCGAAACAAAGAAAAAGATGCGTTTTCAAATGACTTGGACTAGAAGTTATTTATGAAATCCCAATGGGAAAAAACAAATGGGAAAAATACTTCCGGAACCAGGATGGCAGAAAAGTAGGCGGGCACTGTTGTGCTGCAAATAAGCCAATCTAAAAACAATGAGAACACTGTCTGCCTGTCAATCATTTTGAGTGTTTGGGTTTGCTGACATGTCCTTAGAGGGCAGAGTTTTGAAAAGATGGCATCTTCAAAATAGCGAAAGTTAGCACAACTGTTGAAATCACTTACAGCATCATTGAAGTATTAAGTCAATTTGAGCTTTTTACTTTACATAAAAAAAACTTTTGAAAACAAAAGTGGGAGTTCTAGGACAGTTTGCCTTGGTTTCGCTTTTCTTTTTGTGCATTTAGAACTTTTGACCCTATATGAAGGCCATACGTTTGATTCTACAATGTGCTTAGTGCCTTCATGTTTCTATTTCACAGCCATCCAATCAGGTTTAGCCTTTCAATAACTTGATCCCTGTCCTCCCATTGGATGAAATCTCACACGGTCATAGCTATTGCCAAACAGGATGGTTTATTAGAACGCATCAGCCCGTCCCTGTGCCCAAAAATATAAGCTTATATAAATGATGATCGTGAGCCGGAGAGAGTGGGTGGTCTAGAACAGAAATAACATGAATATATTAAATCTAAAAGAGTGGTATGTGGATCAAAGTTGGTGTGGGTTGTCAGAGTCCCGATGATTGGCTTACTTAAGACGCAGAACCTAAAAGTAGCTGTTTTTTGAAAAGCGCCTTTGCTGCACAAGTTCTAAAAATGCTCATTTCCAAGGAGTTGTAATCGCCTTTGATCGCTGGCAAGATTAGAATGGAAAAACAAGAGCAGGGGAAAAAAACACCCCCACCCAAAAGGGACACAGCTCAGCCTCTCAAGTCAGAATAGCTGATGGCTCTTCCACACTGGTGTTTCAGTCTGGTTGGGTGAGGTGTAGTCTACTCAGTTCATTTATTCTGCCACATAGCTATGCATAATGCACGGTTTTATAATGTAGTCCACATGTCTGATGGCATGTAATTGAACATGAAAAAAGAACATGAAATTAAATATATTAACTTTCATAACAAAATTTATGTGTATCAACATTATGCCACAAACGCTGTTGAATGAGCTTAACTTGTATCGAACCCGGAATAATCCTTGAAATTAATTCCAAACGCCACTTCACGTCAGTGTTGCATAACATTGCAACAAGAGCCTGGCTAACATATGGAAATGCACTGACACCGACGCTGACACACGGGGTTCATTGGATTTCTTTTATTGGTTACCATATAAACTATATAGGAAAATTCTTCCTATGAGTGCTCAGTAGATGCCGTCAGGAAAGCCGCAGTTAGGACTGTCAGTTTTTGATAGATGACCAAAATGTTAGATAAATGAAAGGTTTTATCTCTCGTTCTCTCTCTCTCTCTCTCTCTCTCTCTCTTTCTCTCCAAAGAAATGGCTGCACTACCGATGTGATTTGCAGAGCAGGAAGGTAAATAATGACACCATTCTGAAAACTTGGCATTCACTGACCTTTTAATGACACACATCTGAAGGCGCGGAATGGCAGCGGGCCATTTTGAGCAAATACGCTCTCACGTATCTGTGCACCTGCTGCAAATGAAATATTCAAATCCAGCAACTCCAGCGGTCAGTGTAGACTATGAATTATTGATACTCTGCCACTCATTCACATTTCATATTTCATAAAGTGCAGAGGCCGTTGTTATACTACAGACAGATCTCACAATGATTCTGAATTGGGGAGAAATGTTTAGCGTGGAATGAGGTAATCAGTGACGATCCCTTTTACAGTTAGCAAAGCTGAATGGAAGGAAAAAGTGTCTCCATGTGTATAACATGTTAATATATGAACATTAGATTAAATAGCTAATAATATAGAAGTTGTTTCTAAAATTCAAAACCTAAGGAGAAAAAAAGACTTATTTTAGCCCATATCCTGGTATTAATTTCTAGAGTGCTAAATACAGGTTTAAACAAGGTCCACTGCATCATGGAAACACATTGTGACCCAATAATGCAAACTACATGTGACGAGGAGGAAGGCAGGGCCAGGCTGTGAGGACACACGGCCGGCCCTGAATCGGGCTAATCAGCCGGGAGGGGGATAAAGATGAGCCAGAGGCGCCAGTTAGAGAGAGAGAGAGACACACACGCGGTTCGCTTATGTTTAATGTTGTTTTAAGTTAATTGATATCATTAAATTTTACGTTGACTGTTCAGCCGGTTTCCGCCTCCTCCTTGCCCGTCCTTATACTGTTACAGTAATCATAAATATCCACCTTTGATTTTGGATGAGAAGTAATCATTCTGAGTAGGTCTAGGGTCATAAACAAGCAATCTCTTCTTGTAAATCTGAAAACGTGAGTCAAGGGCTTAAACTTAATACGTCAAATCTATCCGTTTATGATCTGAACATATAGAAAAGCTTTTAATCAGCAAAAAGATTGATCGATCAGTTAGGGCCGTCGGATGTTTTAACGTCCCTTTCAGTTCAACACAAATGCTGATGTTTGGAGTTCAATGGTGGAGCTTTACCACATGAGTGCCTCTTTGGTGGGAGTGAGACGGTGAAGGAGAGAGACTCTTTTAATCTAGTCCCACACTGGTTTTTACAGTGCCTCCCTGAAACTCTGTGAACCTCCCGGAACAAAGCAGTTCTCATGAATGATAGCATTACTGCCAATGGTCTAATACTACACACTTGTGGTGAGAATTCGAGCCAATGGACCAACGAACCAACCAATATATGATACCCATATGCATACCTCATGGATCTTTTTAGGAGAAATCTGTAGGTCAGCGCGTCACTAATTCATAATGAAAACATGGATTTCGTTAAATACTGGAAACATTTTGTTGGCTACATTAGATATACAACTCCAATTCTGAAAATTATGAAAAATGCTAATAAAAACCAAAATTTCAATCACCTTTTGCTATATCGAAAGCTCTACAACTACACATTATATGAAGTTTTACCCTGTGAATTTATTTTTTATTTACAGTAATTTCATATTGGATGATTGCAACACGCTCCAAAAAAGTTGGGACAGTCGAGTGTTTACCACAGTGAAACTCACCATTTCTTCTAATAGCAATTAATAAGCATTTGGGCACTGAAGACACAAGTTTGTTAAATTTAAAAAGTGGAATGTTCCGTAGCTCAGCAATTATTAACGCTGACTACCACCACTGGAGATGTTCATATCCAGGGCATGCTGATTGACTCCAGCCAGACTCACGGGGTAACCTCCCCGTGGTCACTATAATGTGGTTTTCGCTCTCGGTGGGGCACATGGTGAGATGTGTATTGATGCCGCGGATGCTACTTCTCTGCAGTAACGCGCTCAACAAGCCACGTGATAAGATGCGGGGATTGACGGTCTCAGACGCGGAGGCAACTGAGATTCGTCCTCCACCACACAGACTGAGTCACTACGCCACCACAAGGACCTAGAGTGCATTGGAATTGGGCATTCCAAATTGGGGAGGAAAGGGGAGAAAGAAAAAAAAAGAATTTTCCTCCATTCTTCCATTATATAGGTCTTTAGCTGCACAATTGTACATGGTCTTCATTGGCGGATGGTGAGCTTAATAATGCGCCACGAATTCTCAATTGGTGACAGGTCAGGACTGCAGGCAGGCCAATCTAGCACCCGCACTCTCTGCTTACAGAGCCACGCACTTGTAATCTGGGCAGTATGTGGTTTAAAGATGTCTTGCTAAAAATGCTGGGATATCCCTGGAAAAGACGATGCTGGATCAAAACATCATTTAATGTGTAGTTGTAGTGCTTTCAATATAACAAAAGGCCTTTTTGTTTTCATTATAATTTTTCATACTGTCCCAACATTTTCAGAATTGGGGTTGTAATTTCCATTTAATAAAGGTTTTATATGATAATTCCTGAGGTAATTTTAGTATGATCACTTCTCTCTGTTGGATAGCAATAGAACAGAAAAAGGTAGTACAGCAACAAGAAAAGAAGAAAAGAAAAAAAACATTTAGGAGGCATGAAACAGAACTAGCACATCAGTTATAATTTATACTTTCTTTACATGGTTTTGCTCGCTCTATGTGTGAATGTTTGCGTGAGAAGAAAAGCGAGCTCTGTGACTGTGAGAACAGGCACTTTTTAAAATTCAGAAATAGCAAAAAAGCAACTAATGACAAAAAAACCATGATGGAAACTTTACAACTCGTATCTATCTGAATGACAGATAATGTCTATTTGTAGCGGAACCCAAATTCTGTTCCACGTGGCACCGTTTTGCCTAACTGTGACAAACAATACTAGTTCATGCACTATGAACAAACATGAACTAACAATGAACAATTTGATATTTATTAACTAGCATAAAAAAGAAAAAGATTAATAAATGCTGTAAAAAAATATATATTGTTCAATGTTAGTTCATTATACCTAATGCATTAACTAGTGTTAAATAATGGAACCTAATTGTAAAGTGTTACCAAAATATTTATACCTGTATTTCTGTATATGAGCAAAATCTTGGAACAACGCACAAACACTCCGTCTAATGGGGACGGTTTGCACACATTTTTATCAACACAGTTTTGGTCCGTTTTGAAAAGTTGCCTTGTGAAAGCGATTCAAACAAAGGATAAAATGGAGCATTGTTGCAATTTTAGCCAGTTTCGGAACAAATTAAAAGAGCTACAGGTCTGAAAACACCCTAATAAGAGCGTATAAGTGAAAGTGTATATCTGCTAATAAAATCAGAATATCTCAGTGGTCACTATTTCTTTTATAGGGATAGTTTTCCTTACAAATGAAAATTAAGTCATTTACTCACCCTCATTTTGTTCCAAACCCATATAACACATTCTTTCTACCAAGGAACACAAAAGGAGATTTTAGGCAGAATGTTAGTCTCAGTCATCATTCACATACTGTCCCAACAGTAAAAGAGAATGGTGATTGAGGCCATCAGTCCTTAATCTTCTGCTTCTTTTGCATTACACGGAAAACAATCATACAGATTTGGAATAAAATGAGGCTGAGTAAATTACAGAATTAGCTATTTTTATCACATTACTTTCTGAATTACACTGATAAGGAATTTAAAAAAAAATCCCTGTGCATTTTCTCACCCTCATCAGTCCTTAACATTCTATAAAAATCCCCTTTTGTGTTCCATGGAAGTCATATGGGTTTGGGAGAGTAAATTATGACATCACTTGAACTGTGTCTTTCTCAAAAAATGAAAAATTGGGGGCTTTCAAAAAATGCACAAAGACAACACATTTATGCTCGTCTCTCCTTTCTTCAAGATGAAGAAATGAGCATAGAGATGAGGGGTGGTAAGATAGTGTGAGAGGGAAATGTAGAAAAATAGAGCTTTATTTATTCTCCAGCTGTACTATATGACAGCGCTGCTTCATCTGTTCAGCTGCTAGTCAATGTCGGTGTATCCTTCCTCTCCTCCGGCTGTATAATGGAGCATTATGGAAAGGCTGTTATTCCACTCAGTTCTGGATGGAAATGCTTCCCCACCAGTTCTTATTAGGGCAGAGCAGCTGGGGCTCCATTCAAAGTTGTGAACCAGCATTTCATATTCTGTTTTCCTGTCACGCAGATGTTAAAACAACATATCCAAGATCCCGGTTCGCGTCTTAAAACAAAAGCGCTCACTCCCTCTTGACAAACGAGTCTTTATTCTATTATGAGAATATGCCATGCAACACAACCGTTTTTGCTCGCTTTTTGAATGCTGATGAAATAAATTAACAACAAATGGCAAACTGGTAAATCAGTTATGACCTATATGAACACATTAAGAACAATAAAAGTTCTGTCATCGTATATGTTTTCATTTACACACAGTAATTTCACTACTTTTAGAAAATTGTGACGTTTGGAAATTGAAAACAGAAGCTTCAAAATTACATAGATTAGTGCGGACGTGGCCTAAGATGATTAATAAATAATAATAATAATAATAATAATAATAATAATAATAATAATAATAATAATAATATCGGTATATCTGAAAATATTAGCATTTTTTTTACTTGGCCCAATATTGTAAGCAAATAATATCATGGTTTATTAAAGTAAACCCTTTTCTTTTTTATTGTTCATTATGTTTAGATGCCCAATTTCACTTGAAGCATGTCATTTTTTTTTAGTACATTCTTCAAAATGAAAATAAGCAGGCAGTGCAGCTTGTTTATAATGTCATTATCGGCCATATCATATTGGTTAACGGCCATAAAAACAATAATCGGCTATCAGCATTGGCAAAAAAATTATAAATAAATGCTATTCACATGAAATGTATTACATGTTAAATTATATAGTAACAATTTACAATAAGGTCTTATTTGTTAACATTACTTAACTACATTAGATAACATGAATTAGAATTAATTTGCCTAATATGCCATTGGTCCTCCGCATAAGCTGACAAATCTGACCCGCCGAGGGATGGACTCTACAAGATCCCTGAAGGTGTACTGTGGTATCAGGCACCAAGACATTAGCAGCAGATCCTTCAAGTCCTGTAAGTTGCGATTTGGAGCCACCATGGATTGGATTGATGGACCAGCACATCCTACAGATGCTCAATCGGATTGAGATCTGGGGAATTTGGAGGCCAGGCCAACACCTTGAACTTCTCATCATGCTCTTCAAACCATTCCCGAACAATGTGTGAAGTGTGGCAGGTCGCATTAACAAGCTAAAAGAGGCCACTGCCATCAGGGAGTACCATTGACATGAAGGGGTGTACCTGGTCTGCAATGATGTTTAGGTAGGTGGCATGTGTCAAATTGACGTCAATTCTGATGCTCGCATGCCCATTGTAGGCGCTTTCTACTGTGGACAAGGGTCATCATGGGCACTCTGACTGGTATGCTGCTACGCAGCCCATATGCAGCACATGCACTGTGTGTTGAGACATATTCCGCCCGCAACTCTCATTAAAATTTTCTGTGACTTAAGCCACAGTACACTTTCTGTCAGTTCAGACCTGATGGGATAGCCTTCGTTGCCCTCGTGCATCGATGAGCCTAGGGTACCCAACACCCTGTCGCCGGATTGTGTTTGTCTCTCCTTGGACCACAGTGGGTAGGTACTCACCACTGCTGACCAGGAACACACCACAAGCCTTGCTGTTTCAGAGATGCTCTGACCCAGTCGTCTGGCCATAACAATTTGGCCCTTGTCAAAGTCACTCAGGTCTGTACTCCTGCCCATTTCTCCTGCATTCAACACGTTGACTATGAGAACTGACTCTTCGCTTACCATCTAATCTACCCACACCTTGACATGTGGACTTGATAGGAGATGATCAACATTATTCACTTCATCTGTAAGTGGTCATAATGCTTAGAACTATGAATAAAAGATCCTAATAAATGATAAACAAAAGCAAAAAATGAAGACAATCTGTGCAGTAGACATGTCTAATTTTCAATATATCTAAATACTACTATTTTATACTATTTGACACTGTTTTTGACTAGCTCAGACTAGTTCTCAAACGAATCTCACCTGTTTCTCACTCAGCAGGTAGATGTATTGATAATCTGGACTGAACACCATGTCACGTAGAATCGGGCTTCCCTCCAAAACGGTCACGGTCTCGTACAGCAGTGCGTTTTCTGATGGCGGCAGTATGCCATCCACTCGAATCTGAGAAGAAAACAGAAAATGGTAGAATTAGCATGAAATCTTAATTGACGCTTTACTTTCTTAAATGCACATTTCTGGTCTTACTGTGCACAATTTACCAGTGCGTTTTTCCAAGTCATTCGTAATCTTTTCAAAAGTAATAATTTGCTCTACCACTAAAGCAACTTTCCTTTTTGGCCGATGTCACAAATGTTTTTTACAACCTATCCTCCAATCACCTGGGGCAATTCCGGTATGTAACACCCACTTTTCATGATTTTTCAAATCAAATTCTGATGGATAAAATAAAGTCTCACCCTACATTTGTTCTAGCTAAACATCTGGTTTAACTTGGAAATATGTCACATTACTTTTCACTAAATGGAATGGAATTTCCCAAACATTACCTTTCTCCGTCTAGTCATAGGTTGCTCAAACAGATAGTCTTGCCCAAAACTTACACCACATGTCAGTGTTCTTATGCCAGAAGGATCTGGATGCTTAAAACAACAAACAAGCAATGCTTTTATAGCACCACAGAGCCACAATGTTGACACTTTTCAGAAAGATCAACCTACCAATGGCTTACGCCAAGTTGTCTCGGAATACTAAAGGAATATTGCAGGTTCAATATACGTTAAGCTCAATCGACAGCATTTGTGGCATAATATTGATTACCACAAAAATTCATTTTGACTTGCCCCTCGTTTTCATTAAAGAAAATAAATAAATCTGGGTTCCAGTGAGGCACTTACAATGGAAGTAAATGGGGCCAATGCGTAAATGTTTAAATGTTCCAAAAGGATAGCCACAAGGCATGAGCAATATGCATTAACATGATTTTAGTATGATAAAATCACTTAGTAACCTTTTCTGTGTAAAATTACAGCCAATTTTACAATTTCGTTACCATGATGATGTAATGTCAAACCCCAAAAAACTAAAATGACTGTAAAAATTATGATTTAAACAACTTTACAGATCAAATAATACAAGAGTTTTAACTGAAGAATGAATGTAAGGGTTTTTATAAAACAATAAGTTTCACATTTCTGCCTTCGAACCTTCAAAAAATCGTCCCCATTCACTTCCATTGTAAGTGCCTCACAGTGGGACAAGTTAATATAATTTTTTCTGGTAATCAACATTATAACACGAATGCTGTTGATTGAGATTAACTTGTATTGAACCCACAATATTCCTCAAATAGAAAGCATTTTGATCTTTAAAAAAAGGAACTTTAAATTTCAGGTGTTTCTATCATAATGAAACTTGAATGTCTGCTCCATAGTGTTTCTAGTTGGCAGTAAGAATGGCATATCTTCGCTTGCATATCTCATATTATTACTGACACAGGCAATATTATAATTTTCCTCATGAATGCAGAATTCTTTGGCTGACCTAGAAAACAAATGCTGAACTTTGAACGTACACAAGCTGACAGTGTAGAGCTGTGGAAAGATTATAGATACTGATCAAATGTGTGATAAAAATCAATTACATTTTAACAACACAGTACCTACACATACACACACACACTCACACACACACACACACACACACACACACACACTCAAACCCCCACTGCTTCATCATTAGCAACAATTCTGTTTCCACACAGTGATAATTAGAGTAGTTGAGCATGCTGGGTAAAAACTAAGTTCTAAATATGTCAAAATCAAAACATCTTTGAAGTGAAAGCTGAAGAAAAAACAGAGCGCCTGACAACCGCATTTAAAGTCAGAGAGCTCGCCTATTTCTCTACCCGCTCACGGCATTGGCAAAACCGTCAGCTAACACCCGTGTCCTAATCAGTTCTGACAGAAATGTGATGGAAGATTGAAATGAGTAATACAAGTAAACTAAATTCCCTCAGAAAAGGTAAGAAATGCCATTTGCGAACAGCAGAGCGATCGAAATGCTGAGAAAATGAAGAGAAAGTAGATAGAGGCACAAAAACACCCAAACAGATGCACTGGCAGCGGGCTCGGGCCATCTCCTAAATATCTGGGTCGGTTTGAAGTGACAAACATCGTTAGTCTGTTAATTAGCTGCCTTCACATTGCAGCAGTTGCAGTAATTAGGGTTGACAAGAAGGCATCAATTAGTCGAAGGCTGCCATATTGGGTGTCACATATTGCCGGCCAAGTCAAAGCCCACGTCTCTGCGGGCAGCAGGACAGAAGGGCTCGAAACATGATGGACTCTGTCTGCACTTCGTCAATTCATGCGGCACCAGCTGTAGTGTCGCATTTCGCAGTCTTCAGCTACAGAGTTCCATCACTTTGCGTCGTTTTAAACGGATCGGATTCACGCTGACCGCCGGCATTTGCGATGCCCTGCTATCTGTGAAAATCTGAGTGATTTGCAAAATAAGATTTCAGGGCGCTTAGCCATACCCAATACGTGTTGTGCCACCTTTCACTGAGGTTATGTAAGCATGTAAGGATGTGGGGAAAATTTTGCATCATACCTTGATAACATCCTGATAATGACAGTGGTGGAAATGAAAATACAGAAGCAAAACTGTGTGGCTGCAATGGAAATGACACAGCAGCTGAGGAACAGTTGCACATCATTTGTGTACAAATAGATATGAATCATTTTCACACTGTAAATCTTGAAATGGTTTATGATTATTTCACTCTTTGTTTGATTTATCACCGTTTTTAAAACTTAACAGGCCATTTAGAAGTGTCTAAAGATGTGCTTTCAAAATTGACGTTCTTTTTAACCTGACACAGTGTATGCAATAATCCAGTGCTCCAATAGGAGATGTGACGCAAAGACATTAGTCTAACACAAGAAAAACAATGGAAAAATGGCTCCTAACACGTAAAAGTGCCCTTATTTGAAGAAACACCCATTTAGGCCATAAACTGACACATGATTCAGGATGTTTAAATAATATGGGTTACTCACTCTCTGGCATGGTCGACTCAAATAAAACACACTGGCAGTAGAACAGAAAGCAGAGACCAAAGTACTGCTGGATCACAAACAAATCCAGATGCTGACCAATATTATTGAGAACTATTTCACAATTGAGAAATGAAAAGGCTTGCTATCCTTTCTAAAAGTACTGAGGTGGTTGGGCAGCGCTGCCCCTCTGTAGCATGAAAAAAAAAAAAACAGTGCGATAAGTGTCGTCCAATTACCAAACAAATGACTTGTATCATCTATTGAATATACAGCATGAAACACTCAGCAAGACAGTTCCCAAATGAATGACTCTTACAAGTTGGTTATTTTAGTGAATCAAAAACACTTCAGTCAAAGCAGTTACTGAATTAATCTTATTGAAGTGAAAGTTATGGCTTCCATCATTTCCAGCTTGAAATCAACCAACTGTTATCATGTTATGTAACATCATACTTGCAGTCACTGACTGGTTGTTCATATGACAACATGTAATGAAACAAAGCTCTACACCATCATGAGTTTTGCTGTAATGGTAAATGGTCTGCACTTATATAGTGCCTTTTTAACCTTAGCGGTATTACAAGCACTTTACACTGCGTCTCATTCACCCATTCACACACGTATTCACACAACAATTACGGCAGAGCTGCCATGCAAGGCGCTGGCCTGCCATTGGGAGCAACTTGTGGTTCCGTGTCTTGTCCAAGGACACTTCGGCAAGTGGAGTCGTGTGGGCCGGGAATCGAACCACCTGCATTAGTGGACAACCCGGTCTACCACCTGAGCCACAGCTGCCCCATAAGTAAAATAATAAGTTTAATTAAGTTACATTTTAGTTTAGTAATTTTTATTTAACCCTTAAATGTCTTTAGAGACCCAGGACCTCATTCCAACCCCTGTTGTACCTCATCCATTTTTTGGAGTTGTGCCCAAACATCTTTAGTATTCCTCAATCTATCTCTTATAAATATTGTAACATAAATAAAAATATTTTTCACATTTCCAACAATTTTTTTTTAAATAATATGTTAATTACCAAAAGTGTCTTTAGAGAACTGAGGTACTTAAGAGTGTAGTTTTCCCACCGCACTTCCTTAACCCGTTGATACGCAATCACCCGCACGTGGTAGTGACGTCACTCTGCTTACATTTAATATGTAATTTACCATCTATAAATGTAATTAATGTTAACAAATTATACAGCTTTTCAAAGGTCTAAGGGTTCAACATTGATATGTCTGTTTCACGATAGCAAGGCTCATTTAGTTATTTGTGCCAGGAGTACAAATGAAAACATGCAATATCAAAACAGGACTTCATACCTTTGTTATGAGAACTGGATGAATCCAGTTCGCCACACTTGGTCAATTGTCCATGAAAAGGGTTCATTGACAAACATCCACTAGCACTTTTTGTCCATAAAATTGATAAATCTGAGAAATATTGATATATTCTCCATTGTTTACATGAGATCTCGCCTGAAACATTTACCCTTCGTCGTCGTTCTTCAACAAACTATGCAATCTGAGCAGCATTCATGTTGTAAAAAACAAAAAACAAAAGTCTATTTTTAAAAATGTGGCGTAGTTTTATTCATAATAGCCAAGCAGTGCAGTCATATTTTGTGTCGATTGCCTCCAGCGATTTTACAGAGATAAAAGCTCACAGGAGCCTCATTTTTTGTTAGATCATCTTCAAAACTGAAACATATCTTCTTTAGACTTGTGGCTTTGAGAACATTGTATTTCTGGGTTGTCTTGGCACTTTTATTATTGTTTTTTTAGGTTACAAAAACATGTTCAGCACAAAATATTTCCATTACTATAAACTTCAGCTTCTCTAACTCTAAAAAATAACAACATATATTAATTCTGATACTACTAATGTGTCCATACTTCAAAGGGTCCAGCAAATACAACCATTTAAGTTCAGGTATGTCATTTTCATGGTTTGTGCTCAAAAAGGGGGTGCTTATCAACAGATTAAATTATATTTATTTATGATTATTTAATATCTACTTAAGTTAACCATCACAGGATATCTATTTCTTTGAGAATTACAAGATAAATGAGTACTATTTTCATACAAATAAACACAACATTTGACAAGCTAATGTAGAAACAACATTGAAGTAAACTATAGCAAGTGTAACACATGAACAGTATGTTATGACTATTGTCATTTGGCTGTACTACCTAAATAATGTTGTTCATCTATTTAGACTCAATAATTGCCTGAGAAAATACATGTGTGTGATGCATGTGTAACTTAGTACACATGCTGATGTGTATCTTATATGTAGATTGTGTAACGAGTACTTCAATGTGTTTGACAGCCAGCTGCAACTCATGAAATTTCAGTGTGAAAATAATGAATCCTGTTCTAGATTTGTCCTGATTTGAACATTTTTGTAAAGAGTAACCAATTTATTTCTAATTTATCTGCTCTGTTGTGCTATCAGCTAAGCCTGAAGTGATCTCATCATTTGGAAACGGACTGCTGAATACAGCTAATGCAATGAAAATAGCATTTTATTTTAAATATATATTTCTTCCTCAAAAGTAATAATCATTAATGGATCCGTTATGAAATCGGTATGGTTATCTTCCTTATAATTCCCATCAGATGGATATACCATGGTACTTACATGGTAATCCAAGGTACTGCCTAGAAAATGATGGTACTACCATGGTTTATGTCCAAAAAAACATGGTAGTAACATGATACATTTTTAGACCAATCACGCTGCCGTTGGCAGATTGTCCTGCTCGAAATTCACCCAATCAGTAGAGCCAAAGTTTTTACATTGATTTTAACATCGAAAAAAAGTTCCCACATCACCTTTAACTGAACAATAACATTACACAATATTCAGGCCTAATAAAAATGTACTTAAAAACTATCCATTCACAATGAATAATTTAAAAACTTAATTTAAACTTTTCAAAGCACTTTTTATCTGCTTTAAACACTAATGCATGGGCAGAAAATAGCAGAGTAGAAAACTCTTCACCGGAATGAAGAAATAGACAGCTTTGTCAGCCAAAATTACACTTAAATCCAACAGCTATCTCCTCTCAATCCATGAATGGGGAGCATGGCCTCCAAAAACATCCAAGCGGCACTTTCTGGGTGAGTGCTGCCCTGTAATCAGCTGCACTTTTCTGCCTGTCTAAAAAAAAAAAAGGGGGGGGGTCAGTCCTGAACTTAAATGGCTTTCAGGAGGGCATGCTGAAGATGTGTACTCTGTTCCCAAGGCGGGGATGTCCTCATGGCATGCTCAAGTGTTTGAAATGCAGAGAGCTCGCTTAGCCTGCCGAGAGCTGACCTCACGACAACATCAAACGGCTCAGCTGAGGGTAATTGGAATTTAGATAAATATTACCTTCCCCCCTCTCTGTGTCTCCGCCACTCAAATGATGCCAGGGTGGTGATGCATGCCTATCCATCTATTAATTAACCTGCCGTTGAGTTCTAGTGCATATGCTGTCATTTTTTGCTTGTTTGGGAGCTTGTTTTTTTTATCGATTCGAAGCCCTCATAATAGTTCGACTTGAAAGACAGGCTGAAAGAAGCTCTTCGGTGAGGCTGGGTTCATTGCACATCTCTTCCAATGTACTGTACAGAAAAGAAAGTCAAAAGTTATTTCCTTTCCACTAGCTTCAGCTTTCATCAACTACATTATTTCCACAAGGTTGAGAGACAGCAAGAGCCTCTACAATTATATTTCAATAATTCCACAACCCCCCCACCCCACAAAAACATACTGTTGTATTTTGAACAAAACTATAGCGAAATGAAAAAGGAAAATGACAATTAAATGAAATATGTTGAGCTGAGCTAGAATAATTCACAACAATGTTGAAAAATCTTTGAAAAACAAAACAAATTTAATTTGATGAAATACATAGAGGAGCTTGTATAGTTTGCATACATTTTCCAAAAACTGTGACCACAATAAAACCTCATTAGATTTTGTTTTTCTTGTCAGCTATTGTCAGCTGGGCTAGTAGCCTGCGTGCTTCTCAAGAAACCTCTCAAGAAAATGTTATATTTATCCATACATACATACATACATACTTACATACATATACACACACAAATACACACACACACACTGAATTACATTAAAAATACTATGTTGTACAATGATCATTTACATTAAAATTAGCAAAGATGAAAGGCAGTATCAAGGGAGTACAATTATGCAGTATAAATGCTTTATATTTTTCCCATTACAGTAATGAAAATATCCTAATGAACATCTTTTTTCACATTGGGACACTGAGAGGTACGTGGGAGGTAAAATGTGCAATATGTTCATGTAAATAATGTTGCAATGTAAACACAATTTAACGTGCACAAACTTAATGTGCAAACTTAGGCTTCATTTTCGATATACAAAATACAATTTCCTATTTATTTCATTTGATTTTGGAGTAAAATATGACCAGGATATTTACTAGAAAGGTTTCGTAAAAAAATAAAAAAAAATAAAAAAATAATAAAATAGAAAAAAATAGAAAGAAACAAAATGCTAAAAATATCTAACAAACGTTTTTAACCACAAAATACCTCATGATCAGCAATGGAAAAAAAAAAAAAAAAAAAAATCAATGAAAACCAAAAAAGCGAAAGTGAAAAATATAATGATATGATATATGAATTTTTGGCGCATTATAACTTTCTCTCCAGTCTGACACACACAGTTTGCTTTCAGAATACACAAAACATCCACTATAAAAAGAAAACTCTCTAAACTGAGCAAAAAAACCCACTGAACACTAACGACAACAACCAACGTGTGTATGAGTGAATGAGACACAGAAGGTGAGAGAGACAAGCTGTTGACGAACACAACTGACATACGAGGGGGAGGGACCCAGGAGAGGTTAATTTATCTCTAAGATCAAAGAGTGGGGGAAAAAATGCGAGAAATGTGTGTAAGACCCAGCAGAGTGCGAGAAGAGTGATCGCGGGGTAAAATTGGATTTTGTGGGTATAAAACAGAAGAGGACATTCTGAAAACTCAATCACTTTGTAATGACAACATATGACCAAAAGACAATCCCAACTATAGCTGTATGCTCATAAAGCACAGTGTTTCAGTGTAGATGTTCAAAGATAGCCATATCTTAACAGTTAGATGTGATTCAACACAGTCACACTATAATGAACTATATAAACTAAACATGCTGCTTGGTAAACATCAAATGAAATTGGCACAAGCTGTTAACATGTGGTTATGTAAAAGAAATGGTTTTAATTTACCTCACAGCAGGATTTATGTTTTTATTGGCTTTATAAGTCATGTTATTCTACTGAGCAAATGTACCAAAAGTCCCTATTTCAGTGCAGCTAGCTCTATATTTTTCTTTTGGACATGGGATATTATAATGGGAATAGGATACAGTTTAAACTTCATCTCATTTACACAACTATTATATGCATTTAAAAAATCTTCCACCACAGACTGTATTACAGTCAATGGCAAAAGCTGATTCACATTCAATGACTCTTAGAAATGGACATTAAAGGAATGTTCCAGGTTCAATACAAGTTCATCTTAACAGAAAGCATTTTAGGCATAATGTTGATTACCTCGTAAAATAATTTTGACTAGTCCCTCGTTTATATATATATATATATAAAAAATAAGCAAATTGTGTATTCGCAATGCATTACAATGAACGGGGTCAGTACATACGCATTAAAATAAAATACTATTTCAAAAGTGTAGCCACAAGACGTCAATATTATACATGTTAAAATGATTATAGTGTGATAAAATTAGGGTTTTGCCAGCATTACACCATTAAACAGATTACAGTGTTTACTGGTGTTACATTGCCATGAGAATGCAGTTGCAACATTGGATATAGCTTTACACAGATAACGTTAGCGAGCGATTATATCACACTAAAATAATGTTAACATGTATAATGTTTATGTCTTGTGGCTATACTTTTGAAACAGGAGATGTTAACTCCATACAAAGGTTTAAATGGTCTAGCTCCACAGTACTTAAGTGACCTTTTACCATACTACATTCCATCATGTTCATTACAATCACAAAATTCTGGCCTGATAATATTCCCTAGAATATCATAATCCACATAAGGAGGTAGATCCTTTTCCTATCTGGCTCCAAAACTATGGAATAGTCTCCCTAACACTGTTCTGGACGCAGACACACTCACTCAGTTTATTTCTAGATTAAGGACTCATCTATTTAGCCAGGCATACACCTAATTTATCCATCATCTCAAAATTTGGCTGCTTTAGTTAGGTCTGTCGGAACCAGAAACATTTCTCATAATCTATAACTCTGCAATAAATTGAATGCCATCTACGCTAATATTATTCTATTTCTTTCCCTGTCTCAGGGATATGAATCCCGAGGTTACCAGAGCCGGCCAGATCCAGCTCCGTTCCTGCTTAGTTTCGGTCTCCACTGCTATGTGTCGCTGAGTGATGACAACAAACTACAGCCGGTGCTAGCCAGGCATCACTCCAGTCTTTTACGATGGACTTCAGAGGATGAACTGATGCCAATTCCAACTGTAAGACATCGGATACTTCATATGCCACAGCCTGAACCTTGGACGTAGGATGGACCCCACCGAATCTCACGAAATGACCTGCCGGTTGAACTGTGATGCATCTCATTGATCTCTGCCTGCATCATCTTTGTTTACTGATGGACTACACTCTTAAGATGGAATACATAGACTATCAATTAATTGTCAACAAAAGTCTTCATCAGCCAACTAACAAAGGACAAGGCATCTATGTGAATTTTTGCAGTAAATACAGGATGGACTTAAAAGACCTTAGTCATTAATCTTACAAATTGTTCATACAAAATCTTTGTTTAAACACTGACCCTTAACACTTACTTAGTTTACTCATTTTAAACCATGACCTGTACTACATATACAGTTGAAGTCGGAAGTTTACATACACCTTAGCCAAATACATTTAAACTACATGTTTCACAATTCCTGACATTTAATCGTAGAAAGCATTGATGACAGAATAATACTAGAGAGAATGATTTATTTCAGCTTTTATTTCTTTCATCACATTGCCAGTGGGTCAGAAGTTTACATACACTTTGTTAGTATTTGTTAGCATTGCCTTAAAATTGTTTAACTTGGGTCAAACATTTTGTGTAGCCTTCCACAAGCTTCTCACAATAAGTTGCTGGAATTTTGGTCCATTCCTCCAGACAGAACTGGTGTAACTGAGTCAGTTTTGTAGGCCTCCTTGCTCACACACACTTTTTCAAATCTGCCCACAAATTTTCTATTGGATTGAGGTCAGGTCTTTGTGATGGTTACTCTAATACCTTGACTTTGTTGTCCTTAAGCCATTATTCCACAACTTTGATGGTATGCTTGGGCTCATTGTCCATTTGGAAAACCCATTTGCGACTAAAGCTTTCACTTCCTGGCTGATGTCTTGAGATGTTGCTTCAATATAATTCAATATATAACCACATAATTTTCCTTCCTCATGATGCCATCTATTTTGTGAAGTGCACCAGTCCCTCCTGCAACAAAGCACCCCCACAACATGATCCTGCCACCCCATGCTTCACGGCTGGGATGGTGTTCTTCGGCTTGCAAGCCTCACCCTTGTTCCTCCAAACATAACGATGGTCGTTATGGCCAAACAGTTAAATATATTTTTCATCAGACCAGAGGACATTTCAATATCTTTGTCCCCATGTGCACTTGTAAACTGTAGTCTGGCTTATTTTATGGCTGTTTTGGAGCAGTGGCTTCTTCCTTGCTGAGCAGCCTTTCAGGTTATGTCGATATAGGACTTGTTTGACTGTGGATATAGATACTTGTCTACCTGTTTCCTCCAGCATCTTCACAAGGTCCTTTGCTGTTGTTCTGAGATTGATCTGCAGTTTTTGCACCAAACTACGTTTATCTCTAGGAGCGGTATGATGGCTGCATGGTCCCGTGGTGTTTATAGGGTGGCTGTGGCTCAGGTGGTAGAGTGGGTCGGCCACTAATCGCAGTGTTGGTGGTTTGATTCCCGGCCCACATGACTCCACATGCTGAAGTGTCCTTGGGCAAGACACTGAACCCCAAATTGCTCACAATGGCAGGCTAGTGCCTTGATCTTGTTGGCCACATCTGCAGTCCTCATGCATCCATACAGCATGCCTAAGGCACGTTCACGCAGATGAGCAGGGACCCTGGGCATCTTTCTTCTGGTATTTTTCAGAGTCAGTAGAAAGGTCTCTTGAGTGTCCTAAGTTTTTATAACTGTGGCCTTAATTGCCTACCGCCTGCAAGCTGTTAGTGTCTTAACGACTTTTCCACAGGTGCTTGTTCATTAATTGTTTATGATTCATTGAACAAGCATGGAAAACATTGTTTAAACCCTTTACAATAAAGATCTGTACAGTTATTTGGATTCTTACAAAATTATCTTTAAAATACAGTGTCCTGAAAAAGGGACGTTTCGTTTTTTGCTGAGTTTATTGAAAAGTGTTGTGAAAACGCTATTCAAATAAAAATGACTTGACTTGAAACAGTGTGTATATTTGACCATTTATTGACTGGCCCCATTCACTTCCATTGCAAATGCCTTACTGTATCTGCAACTTTTGCTTTTTTTGGTAATCAACATTTTCACAAATGCTGTCGATCAAGCTTAACATGCATTCAACCCGGAACTCTAACATAAATGTTCTTACTTTACATAAACTTATTTTATCGAACTAAGCAAAGAAGTAGTTCTACTGTACAGACATTATAGTGCATCATTTCTTGCCATTTTTAACATGCAGAAGTGCAAATGACAGTTGAGATATATGGCAGAAGGGAAGATGTTTTAATCACACAAAGCTAACATATTGATTTGGAATATAGCACACAAGTCTACTTATGTGGTGTTTTTGTTTTTTGGAGTTTGACAGCCCCTGGTCACAATGTTTTCATTGTACGGAAAAGAGTAGCTCTCCTTCGGTGTATATGATTTTCATTTGTGGATGAACTAACCACATAAGCTTCTCCACCTTGTAGTGAACACCACTTTCACTGGATATTAGTCCTTCCCGAGAACTGTTGTAGACTATTGCATGTGGCAGCTCTCCACATCCCATAGAAAAAGGGGATTAGGGAGGTAAATGAGATTCTTGATGATATTTTGCCCTCCCATGTCGAGAGAGGCATGAGGGGAAATGATGCAGTTGCTTTTACATTCCCTCTGGCCTATCTCAGGTTCTTCAACCTCTACAGGTTCAGCATTATGTCACAAATGCTGTCGATCGAGCTTAACTTTCCCGGAACATTCATCTACGGACCTCTTTAAAGAGGTCTCCTATTCCTTCGAAACAGATCTATTTTACATGAGCACCTCAGTAATGAAAAAAGCCCTTGAGTGTCTGAAAAATAAGGTCAGAATTCTCAAGCTGCAAATTTATCCTCTTAGGAGAGCGAAGAAAACAAAGGCTTTGCACCCCAGGAACTCAACAAAGGGCCTGTAATTCAATTAGAGTTCTTATCTTGTTTCTTCAGATCAAACCGTGTTCAAAGATGTGCATAAGCAACAGAGTTTACCCTAGTCTCACGGCACGCATGCAGACCGTTTACCAAGTCAGTATTAAGTAGACATGCAGAACTGTATTTTGATTTGTTTTCCTCTGCACTTATTGACTGTACTTCTTAAGACTAATTTTCTGTTATTTTTCGGTGTGTTTTTTGTACACTCAGAGACTGCAGCAGCATTGTTTGAATTAATTATGTTGGCTAGACAAAGCCAACATACTGTCTACAGACATGGTTTAGGGTTTTTTCCAAAATCCCTAAACAAAGACCAAAATTATCAACTGTAACTCCTAGAGCTTTCAAGCTACATCCACCAAACTCCAAAATCTATTTATTTATTGGTTTATTTGTATAGTGACAAAAACATAATCTCAGCACAAAAACTAAAAAAAGATGCATTGGACATAGAGATTATAGCACATGCAAATTTGCATCTCAGGTCCCTATATATGCCTTTTTCATTAAAACCTACATAAATCAAGCAATATAAACTAATCATACACAAATAAATATATAAATTGCTAAATAAATACTAAGGTTGCTCCCAACCCTGGTAACATATTGCAAAAAAAAATTTGACCAAACATTTATTGACAATTAAAATGGAGTACAGCTCTGGGTTTTTTTAAACCAGCCCTTAACCAACATTTTAAAAGATTTTATGTCTTTCATTGATTTTAATTCAGATGGTAGCATGTTCTAGAGTTGGGAACACTTCAAGCAAAAAGCCGTTTGCCCCCAAGTTGTTCTGTAATAGTCAACTCTTCAGTTACCATTCGCTGTGCTCCTTGTTGTTCTACTACCATCTTGTCTATATAGAAATTTACATAACACCTGTGGGGCCTTGTGGTGCAGACATTTATCCATCTGTCCATCCACCTATCTATCCATCCATCCATCTATCAATCTGTTTCTCTGTCTACCTGCCTATCATTCTATCTATCTGTCCATCCATCCATCCATCTATCGTCTACCAATTTATCCGTCCATCTATCGATCCATCTATATATCTATCCATTTGTCCATCTATCCATCCATCCATCCATCCATCCATCCATCATCTATCAATTTATCCATCCATCTATATATCTATCCATCTGTCCATCTATCCATCCATCGATCTATCGTCTACCTAACTATCCATCTACCTACTAATCTATCCATCGACAGACCCATCTATCGAAACTATCTAACTAGCCATCCAGGCGCTCCTTCAAATGCGAGCTCTCATGACAAACGAAGAGCGGCTCACATGCATGATTAATTTGGGCTTCCATCGATATCATTGCGCATTTGACCCATTCGAAATTTACATGAGATTTTACCATGGAGCAGTTTAACCATCACTTGAAACATCTTGACAATGCCGATATTCTGAACAGCACTAATGAGGGAAAGAGAAATTACCTGCTGCCCAGCACTAGCATCAGTTTTAAGACGTTACACATCTACACAACAACACCCTTACTAACATTTATCATTACAACTGTGGAATTTGTAGTCAAGAAAACCGCGGATTGCACAGCTAGTTGGAAAGAAGTCCAACTAGCATAGGTATGCAAGTACTCTTAATTAAGATTAAACTGAAAATAAGCTGTAATCAAACGATTAATGATCACTTGTGTGTGACAATAGTTTTTTATATTATTATATTTTTTTCAACATCTGAAGTACCTTATTTTGCTGTGGATGTCCCAATGTGGATACTAAATTTGCACTTTTCAGAGAGCTCAATAAAATATTTTAATTATATTTTGGTTGCATTTGAGGGAAAAAAAAATATACAATTGATTGAATTTATTAAACTTTAAAATAAGGAATTCAGAAAGAGTAAAATGGAAAACATGGAATTTGGGAAAAAGTCAAACTGATTTATACGGGGCAATAGATAACGCCACCTCTAAACTGCACATACACTGCAACAAACAAAAAAACTGATTGATTGCTTCACATGTTAGTCAGTTGACACTTCCTGTCAGAATAAGTTGCAATACAGACCAGACCTCTGGCTATGTGAGATTAGAGTTTGTCCAGACAATTTGCCACCAACACCTGCTTTGTTTCACTCTAACCTAACAAATACGACCAACTAAACCATCAACACCCTCTTCCTCTACAGCTGCAGGCACTTTCTACAGCATTCTGTGATTTTTGACCCTGGGGCTGACCTTTGAAATCGTGTCAAGAAGGTCTGCTGAGCTTATGCGCATGGTATGGCTTTAATGGTGAGGTCACATGAACCAAAGCACTTAAAGCTGTCACAAATGCATGCATTGCACTAACAAGGTGCACAGAAAGGCATTATGGGTAGGGAAAGCTGTGTCATGTGGGAAAATGTGAAACTAAAAATGTGGTCTTGAAAAGGACACCATTTCCTGGCCTACACTCCATTGTGTTGCGTTTACTCTATCATTTTCCCTACATTGTTGAGGGATTTCTTGGGTGGTAAACTCAAAATCTCCTTGCATATAATCTGTGAAGGGTGTGTGTATGAACAGATAGTCTTCTCTAGACATCCTCTAATGCCCTTCACCCTTCACCAGCGACCAGTTTCACTCAAATAGTAATTACTCTGAGCCAGTCATGTATACCACCCCTTTATAATGCCCAAATTACAAGTTCACCATCGGTGGAATGTTTTTTATCAGGGGGAAACTTACAATTACCATTTTCTTCTGGTTTCCTATATATCCGTATGAAGTAAATTACAGCCCAGTTACCAAAAAAACAAACACCCACATTTTGGGGCAGAGCACTTGGATCTACTGAGCTTTAGGATTTTATTCATTCGCAAACTTTATGAACTTGACTTTTAGATCCTGCTTATATCACCATTTTTTTCTACCAACGAACATCAACAAAAAAATTCAACAGATGAATTAAAAAATGGCAGGTGGAGAGCATATAAAATGGGGTGATTTGGTGAATCCCTGCAGATGTACAGGTTTGGTGTTTGCTGGCAGCAGTGGCAGGTATCGGGGATTTGTGTTCAGGGATCTCACGGACTGTCACACTGAGCAGAACGAGTGTAGACAGGAATGTTACCATGTGCTCAAACGGCTGTCACAGGCCACAGACCAGTCAGGCTTCTCTGATCACTGCAGACCTGCTGTTCTGGTGCTGGACACAGGCCCAGGTTACGTCTGCAAACTCACCTCTCATCTGAGAGGAGAGAGACTGGACTAGGCATACTTAAAGGGATAGTTCACAACAAAATTATCATTTACTCACCCTTGTGGTTCTAAACCCGTATGATTTTCTTTCTTCCGTGGAACAAAAATGGAAATGTTAGAAAGGACGTGAACCATGAAATGTATGATTTTCTTTAAAACTTTGTATTTGTAATAACATTTTGCACAGAGTAATAGCAATAATAATAATAATTGCAAATTTGCAAATTGTAGGCAAATAGTGACTACTTTGAAGATGCTAAAATATAACACAGTTTGGATTTATTTTGGATTTGAACATAATTCCCATAGTTCCATGTTATTCCATAGATGTGATGACTTTACTATTATTCAAAAAAAAAAATAAATAAAAATAAATAAATAAATAAATTATATATATATATATATACACACACACACACACACACACACACACACACACACACACATATATACACACACTACCTGTCAAAAGTTTTGAAACACTTAATCATTATTTATTCTAAATTTTTTTCTTCACATTTTTTAATAATTAATATATATATATATATATTGGAATATTAAAATGTGTGGCAGGGCGGAGGGCGGGGCCGGCTTGTGACTCGACACACCCGGTCCCGTATCAGGCTAATCAAGCCGCTAATAAAGGCCGATCGCAGAAGGTGGTGCAGGAGAGAGAGAGATCCTTACGGACATGTCCGTCGTCCTGTGTGTTTGTCTTTTGAGTTTATCTTTAAGATATTATTTGTATGTCAAGCCGGTTTCTCGCCTCGTCCTTGCCCGTGAGCGTGAACTGTTTTACAAAATGCAATACTAACATATTTCTGTCCAAATTTATTAACTTTTTATGCATTATTTTAAGTCTTCATTACACATGAAACGCTTAGAAGTTTCAGTGACATAGTTTTTATTTATTCTTGAAAACATGTAAAAAAAAAAAAAAAAAAAAAAAACATTTTAACAATACAATTTTTCAAAATTGCATTCAGTTAGAGCGCTCGCATAGCGCACTACTGTACCAGGAAGAGAGACATAAAACTGTGTTTTTATATTCGTGTAAAATTCCATTATTTGGATGGCAATATCTAATTAAACTTTCAAGTGCACAGAGATCACATTTATTTCAAATAACCTCAAGCAGCCAATTAGGTAATATAATATTACATACATAATACAACAATGTTGCAACTATTTCCCTTTTTGTAGAGTGCACAATTTAAAGTGCACAATATTTACAATTCTCAAATAATCACAATCAGCCAATTATGCAATTATTACATACATAATACAACAATGTCGCACTTATTTAAAGTGCACAATTATCTCACTTATCACATGTGATCAGGCCATTATTTAATAATTGTGACAGCCCTACTTGAGCTACTGATGTAATACGTTGGCATTTCAAGGCAAAATTTTTCAGAAAGAACAACACAGTCCTAAACTTTGCCAACAACCCCCTGGAGACTCCTGGAATTCCAGCATAAGCTCATTAACCTCTACTGCCCAGATCCAGACAGAGGAAAAGCTAACATGAAACTGCACTTAATCCGACAATTAATTGCGCAGGAAATTGCGTGTTGGTTTTACACATCCTTGCGGTAACATGCGCGACACACATAAACACACATACTTTGTATGCGCTGGCACATTGTCAGTGATGTGTTTGAAATAGAAGCCCTGTGTTTGTGTTAGCAGGGAAAAGTCCAGGAACTCCTGTGCAATTTAAAAAGTGTAACCGAGGAGTTAACCCTGTCTGACTTCCCTCTCTACTTTGAAATATAAAAGGCTTAAAGTCTATTCAGCCCTGCGACTCCTCCAAGAGCTTTTTCTCTCAAAAAGGGAAGTCAATTACAGCATTGCTTTGTCAGGAAAAAAATATGCATCAGGAAGAGAAGAAATATATGAATTTTTTAAATGGTAACCTGATGGATGATGCTGAAAATCTACGCTGATGTGTACGTCAGCCTGAAACACAGGAAATTTCAAAAGGAAATCGACATTAACGCAATGGTAATTAAGTTGAGCAGGCTTGCAGAGGTATTGTTATTCTATCCATTCCTGTTTTGATGGTGGGATTTGTTTAAGTGTGTGTGCCGGTGTGAGTGTAATCTATTTAGCAGGTTATGAGGAAGTAATTGTTGTCTGAGACAATTATTATGAAAGGGGGTGCGCAGTTGTAAACGTATCACATTTCATCTAAGTTCCAATGTAAAGCTAAACTCCTGTTGAGAATCTTATTGAGTCACGATTTGCAAATGCAAGCATTTCTATTACAATTGCACATACTTGAATGACTGTTCGGCAGCATTTGGGGCATAATAATGATTACTAAAAAAAATGCCCTCTATTTATAAAAAAATAAGTAAAATGCATTTAGGATGAGGCAATTACAATGGAAGTGAAGAAGACAGTCCATAAACGTTAAAATAAACACAATGCTTCAAAAGTATAGTCAAGTGGTTCTCAACCTTTTTTGGATGAACAACCCCTTACGTCATTCCTATGGAATTATTTTAATTACAGTATAAACAGTAGGTCTACCCTAAAAGCAATGAACACAAAATATAAACTTGTATAAGTAGTAAAAAATGTATTATATTCCCTCACTCCCCTAATGTAGCCTTTTACAGTAGAGCTGAAGTGATATGGTCATATTTATTATGCATCTGTTTCTGCCTAAAGTATATTTAGTGTTACTAAAGTTAAGGGTGGTGATGTGTGAAAAGACATGTAATTTGTGCATGTCACAGTGTTTTCTCTTGTTCATCTTGTCAATCCTATTTAGGATGTCGGGCCGATTAATGTGGTTTTAAACTAGTTTACTCACCAAGGGTTTTCATAGAGGTGTGCACCGCACCAAAGAATTCTGTGCCGAATGCAAATGGTTTCCGCATCTCGCTTTAACGATCATAGGTGTGCGTTTGAAAGATCGGGACTGGTCTGCGAATAAAAACGCACCTGCTCTGGGATCGTGCTGCTCTGTCCATGAAGCCATCTACAGAGCCATACAGGTGCATTAGTGGAGGTTGTGACTCCACCTGTCTATTTGACACCATTAATCCAGATACTTCAGCTGACCATGGTACAAATGCATACCAACACGTATAATGCAGAACTTGTGTATTTGATTAATATGACTGATAAACGCCCCCCAATTGTGACCTAAACCTCTCAACTAATTCGCACTCAGCACTCATTCTTTGAACGCCCCCTGAGGGGAGGTACCGCACCGTTGAGAATCCCTGGTATAGTAGAAAGACCTAAAGTATATAAATGTTAAATGGTCTGCACTTATAATGCTTTTTTTAACCTTAGAGGTTACCAAAGCACTTTACACACACACTCGTACACCAATGGCGGCAGAGCTGCCATGCAAGGCACTAGCCTGCCATTGGGAGCAACTTGGGGTTCAGTGTCTTGTCCAAGGACACTTCGGCATGTGGAGTCATGTGAGCCAGGAATCGAACTGCTAACCCTAAGATTAACAGCCAACCCGCTCTACCACCTGAGCCACAGCTGCCCCAACATGATGACATGAGATAAACCTTGTAATCTAGTAAACGCAGGAACAATGGTAAAAAACACATTTTATCACATCTTGTGGTTATAGTTTTGAAAGGTCTATGGACTTGCCCCATTTACTTCCATTGTAAGCGCCTTACTGTAACCATGATTTTATGTGGAACACAAAAGGAGATTTTAGGCAAAATGTTAGCCTCAGTCACTGTTCAATTTCATAGTAGGGAAAAAAGATACTTTTATCGTGAACGGTGACTAAGACCAACATTCTTCCTAGCATCTGCTTTTGAGTCACAACCAAATTAATTACTAGCGCAAGTTTTCAAGGTTTGGTTTCCCACTCCCAATGTCCATGTTTATTCGACGGTATAGGATTCCTTCTTGCATACATCATTAAGTCAAAAGTTAGCCATACTCAAAATGTGTTGAAACAGTGTTTGGAATCAGCAAGGACAAACAATAATCATGTCGCCATGTTTGAGAGCAAACACAGTTAATAGCTCACTCGCCATGCTGGAGTGCCCTTTGGGTTAACAAGACGCAGACGAGCCCTGTAGCGCGTCGGATAGCTTCTTTTGATTTGAATAATGATGCTACAATTCATTTAGGCTGCATTAGCTTATCTATTCAAAATTTTTCCTTGCTCTTCCTTGTGCTTTGCGAAAAAGCCCTTAGTGCAAGTCATAAAAAGTCGATCGATCATCGTAATGAGATTCACTTTCACGATTTGATTAATCACCGGTTGTGATAAGCTAATCAAAACACAGTTTCTTGGACATGTAAATCGCTGTTTAGGAACCCCTATTGGGTTTATCTCAAAACTCAAAGGATTACATGTTGATTAAATGTACGTTTTTTTCTTGTTTATTATGCTTGGCCTGGCCGTTCACGGCCCTGAAACCCAAAACGCTAACAAAACCATTAGCAAGAGAGTGAAGCTGTCCAGGTGTCTGTCTTTCACTCTCCCCGGCCGGTTTGAGAAGTTAGACATTTAAAATTACACGACAGGCATTCCACACACTCAAGTTCTAAAGCTGAACAGCTCTGGAAAACCAGTCAGTGCAGTTTCCCCTCGTAAATGGCCACAGATAGCAACACAAAAGTATTAAAAAGAGTCTTAAAATGGAAAATTGTCCCCAATTGTTGCTTTAGGAAACTTACAGAGACTTTTCAGCAATTTTTACCCAGGCTAAACTTATCTTTGTCTATGTTTAGAATGGAATACAAGCTTGCCACTCACTGAATGCTATGCAGTATAACCTGCGAATTAGTATTTGGAAAAGTACAAATTATTCAATCATAAAAGTGTATTCGCATGACCTCATCGTGTCTTTTCTAGGGCTGGGTAATGTATTGAATATTCATTAGGGCTGGGTTATGATACAAATGTCCCAATTGGAATCACAAGCTCTTGATTTGAATCAGATTTGATTATGAATTAATTATTATTTCGCAGCTAATGCTGTTAATTATACAGGGGACCTTCTAAGTAGGTACATAATGAAAATATCAAATTTTTAGATTTATATTTTATTAGTATTTCATCAATTTGGTCACATTTTATTGCATATATTATTTTCTGTTGCATGTTTATTGTTTAATTGCATAATTTGTACTATTTACAGGTATTTACATTGATTGAACACGTGCTAAAAACCGGTACTGTCTCTTTAAGGAAACCGGAATTTCTTTACAGAGCATCTGTAAATGAGGGCATGTTAATGAGAGAGACTTAAATAGCTTTATACCTCATCTGTGCAATGTGTGATTTGAATTAAATGTTTCTTATTTGTTGTTTTTGATCAAAAACTGACTGTATAGAACAGAAAGGGTGTTAAAAAAAAAGTGACATTATTAAAATAAAAACGGTCGCATGGATTTAATTTTGGACACCCATTACACGCAACAGCTTTTACTCCAGAATACTCCACCACTATACTACACAATCACTGGTGAATGAAATTTGAACATTTAGAAGACAGAAGCAAAATATTAAATTTTAGTCATATAGCACTAAATTTGGATGCAAATGTGAGCAATCCTCTCATTGTAGAGGATTACTGCTTAAGAGTAAAATATCAATCTTGGGATTTAAGAATCGATATCGAAATTGTTCAAATGAAGATCATGATAAATTGGAAAATTTTCTTTTTACCCAGCCATAATATTCACTATATTCTGTAATTGCGATCATTTTGCTGGCAATACGAAATTAGGCAAATTCTAGAATATTGCAACGATATTAATGCGCTTTCATTTGGCCACTACATTTCCAAAATGTATGTCATAAGACAAATTTCACGATCATTCAGGGCTGCACAGTTTATCAAAATAACATTAGAATCGCAACATGGTCATTTGTAATTATTAATCTACAAAAGGTTGCAATTTGATTGCATTAATATATATGGTCTGTGTGCAGTTTAGATTTTAACATGATTATTAAACATTAAAAAAAAATTCAAATCTACTTGGCTACAATGGCTGTTTGGATGACATGTTGGTTCCTGATTTAAAAAAAAAAATACATTAATTTTAAAGCTAGCGTATGCGATTTATACCAGAAGCATTTTTTGTTAATCTGGTTGAATTTTGCATCCTGACAGCAACCAATATATCATATGCTCTGATACTAAAAAACTAAAAACAAAGTGTCAGTCACAGGCCTGTAAAAGGCCCGTCCAATCATTTCATTTTGCCTGAATGCAATGATTCGATGGCCTACCTGCCTTATGCACCTGCCTACCTTCGCACACTCTGCCCGTGCACTCAATGGCGTGAGTTGGGACGGGACTATCGGCCTGTTTTGGCGTATTCAGAAAGCGGTTTTAAAAACAATGATTATTTTTGTCATAGAAATTACACACTCCAGCTTTAAGCCATTTCAGAGCAAAAACATAATCATCCATATATACTATATATTGTATAGTCAATAAGCAGAAAAATATTAAGATTTCATTTTTGCTGCCCCTGACCTATCCCAAACCCATATATGACTTTTTTCTTTCATGGAAAGCAAAAGGAGCAAGGCAGAATGAAAGCCTCAGTCACCATTCACTTTCATTGTCTGGAAAAAAAAATGCAATGAAAGTGAATGGTGACTGAGGCTAACATTCTGCCTGACATCTCCTTTTGTGTTCTACACAAGAAAGTCATGGGTTTTGAATGACATTAGGGAGAAAGAATGATGACTGAAATTAATTTTTGGGAGCACTATCCCTTTAAAATTTGGCAATCCAAACAAATCATGGGTCTAGAAAGAAAATTTGAGGCAGTGGTGGCTCTAGGTTACTCTCTGGTAACCAGGTTGAGGTTCTGGGTTCAAGCCCCAGCACCACCAATATGCCACTGTTGGGCCCTTGAGCAAGGCCCTTAACCCTATCTGCTCCAGGGGTGCCGTATCATGGCTGACCCTGCACTCTGACCCCAGCTTAGCTGGGATATCAGAAAACTAATACATTTCACTGTATATATGCAAAATTTATGTATAATGTGTGACCAAAATAAAGGCTTCTATTATATTCTAAAATGTAATAAATTGCAGGTAATATTACTTCCTTTTCATCCATTACACTGGAAATAGGAAGTCAATTTGGGCACATTGCATTGTAGAAATTTGCATACTGTGCACTTAATAAATACTATGCACTACAACAATAGAAAGAGTAGTATGGTAGAATATCATTCCAAACATAAACAGAGTCTCCTCTGTAGGGGAACATCCAGATTTTCAACACCTCCAGGACACACAAAAACTACAGACTTCCTGAAACTCTTAAAACAATCTGCTAACAACTCGCGTGATTGCAACAAGGCACTTAGAGGATCAGAAATAATTCCTCTGTGAATTATCTGCCTCACTCTTTTGTTTCTACCCTTTTCCTTGTGTTTTTACAGAGTATGCCTTTAAAAGAAGAACAAAAAAAATGGGAAACCATACCAGTTTTTTATCTAGACTACAATGAAATTGGCATAGCGGTGTTGTTGGCTTTTGTTTACCTTGATTTGTCGAGCAGGCCGAGAAACTGATTGGCCCCATTGTTAAGGGCCTTCAACCCTGTGAGTAAAACACAGTCACCCCTTTCCGAGTGACCGTTTACAACGTGGCCTGCTGGCGCATTTACTGCCTAATAAAAGCATGCACCGATATTGAAGCCATTTGAAGCCATCCTATATATTTGTGGCTGACCCGAATTGGTTTTTCTGTGTGCTAAATAATGAAATTTGAGCCATCTGGATGCTTTTTGATCTAATTCAAACCTTGCTCAGCAGGGCAGGCTGCAGTGGCCCAGGATCACAGCAACATCTTTGAAAGTCTGACAGGAATGGAAAGGTGGGATTATGAAACGTCATTCCAGAGTAAACAGCGAGTTTTATATAATTTAAAGTTCAAACGTACCTCAGACCTGTCGAGAGAGGTGTTCGGACTGATGAATGTCTGACACGGGCTCTCGCTAGTGGAAGATTCACTTGTTTGAATAAAAAGTAAGGCACGTTATCTGTGGAATAAGAGCGGGTGAGGTTCCTTGCTCTTGGTCGGTCTGTGAGCATGTGAAAGCTTAATATTGACAAACACTTTACATCACTACACAGTTTAGACACCGGAAGGCCTCTTGACTGATATCTGGCAGAGGACGCTTCACACTGAGGCCTGTTTCAACCCCAAAAACATTTGATCAACAAGCACTAAGTGCCAAGTCCATTAATGTCCACATGTAGCAGAAGAGGAGAGAACGGAAGAAAAAATTGAGAAAGAACTAAAGCAAGGTAGGCAGAAACTAACAAAAAAGGCAAACTGTATATCAAAATATCATGCTATATGAATATAATGAATATTTAGTTTAAAATATATATTGTATATTTTATTGTGTATATATATATATACACATACATACACATACATACCATGGTACATGAAAACAGTAAATAATTAATACGCATAAAATATGTATTATATTAAATATATATGATAATGTGTATTAATTGATGAAAATATGTATTAAATATGAATATTGTAAGAAATGTAATTAAATATATCTTTTATGCCAATATGCATACATTTTATTGAAAATGTGTTAAGTAGCATGATATCAATCATCAAGTGTAAAATTATACTGTATTTTATATGAAACCTATAATATTTATTATACACATAATATTTAAAAATGATATGAATATATGTATTAAATACTGTACAGAGGATATAAAAAGTCTACACACCCCTTTTAAAATGCCAGGTTCTTGTGATGTAAAAGAATGAGACAAAGATAAATAATGTCAGAAATGTTTCCACTTTTAATGTGCCCTATAATGTGAACAATTCAATTGAAAAACAAACTGAAATCTTTGAGGGGGAAAAATAAAATAACTCACAATAACCTGGTTGCATAAGTGTGCACACCCTTAAACTAATACTTTGTTGAAGCACCTTTTGATATTATTACAGCACTCAGTCTTTTTGGGTAGGAGTCTATTAGCATGGCACATCTTGACGTGGCAATATTTGCCCACTCTTCTTTGCAAAAGCGCTCCAAATCTGTCAGATTGCGAGGACATCTCCTGTGCACAGCCCTCTTCAGATCACCCCACAGATGTTCAGTTGGATTCAGGTCTGGGCTCTGGCTGGGCCATTCCAAAACGTTAATCTTCTTCTGGTGAAGCCATGCTTTTGTGGATTTGGATGTGTGCTTTGGGTCGTTGTCATGCTGAAAAGTGAACTTCATCTTTCTAATGGACGCCTAAAGGTTTTGTGCCAAAATTGCCTGGTATTTGGAACTGTTCATAATTCCCTCCACCCTGACAAAGGTCCTGGTTCCAGCTGAAGAAAAACAGCCCCAAAGCATGATGCTGTCACCACCATGCTTCACTGTGGGTATGGTGTTCTTTGGGTGATGTGCAGTGTTGTTTTTGCGCCAAACATACCTTTTGGAATTATGGCCAAAAAGTTCAACCTTGGTTTCATCAGACCATAACGCATTTTCCCACGTGCTTTTGGGAGACTTGATGTTTGTTTTTGCAAACTTCAGCCAGGCTTGGATGTTTTTCTTTGTAAGAAAAGGCTTCTGTCTTGCCACCCTACCCCATAGCCCATTCATATGAAGAATACGGGAAATTCCTGCAGTTCCTTTAATGCTGCTGTAGGCCTCTTGGAAGCCTCCCTGATCAGTTTTCTTCTCGTCTTTTCATCAATTTTGGAGGGATTTCCAGATCTTGGTAATGTCTCTGTTGTGCCATATAATCTCCACTTGTTCAATGGTATATCTAATACTTTGGAAATTCTTTTGTACCCTTCTCCTGACTGATATCTTTCAACAATGAGATCCCTCTGATGCTTTGGAAGCTATCTGCGAACCATGGCTTTTGCTCTGAGATGCAACTAAGAAAATGTCAGGAAAATACTACTTGTGATTAATCAGAGTCTCTTTAAATGATGGCAGGTGTGTAATGACTTCTATTTAACATGAGTTGAATGTGATTGGTTAATTCTGAACACAGCCATATCTCCAGTTATAAGAGGGTGTGCACACTTATGCAACCAGGTTATTGTAAGGTTTTTAATTTTAATTTTTCCCCCACGAAGATTATCAGTTTGTTTTTCCAATTGAATTGTTCACATTATGGGTCACATTCATTCATTCATCTTCAACCGCTTATCCTGTACAGGGTCACGGGGGGCTGGAGCCTATCCCAGCTAACATTGGGCGAAAGGCGGGGTACACCCTGGACAGGTCGCCAGTCCATCGCAGGGCCACACATATACAGACACACACTCATACTCACATCCACACCTAGGGCAATTTTTTTTTTTTTTTGGAGACACCAATTAACCTAGCCTGCATGTCTTTGGATGGTGGGAGGAAGCCGGAGCACCCGGAGAGAACCCACGCAGACACGGGGAGAACATGCAAACTCCACACAGAAAGGCCGGGGCAACCGGGGTTTGAACCCATGACCTTCTTGCTGTGAGGCGACAGTGCTAACCACTGCACCACCGATGGGTCACATTAAAAGTGGAAAAAGTTCTGACATGATTTATCTTTGTGTCATTCTTTTACATCATGAATACCTGGCATTTTAACAGGGGTGTGTAGACCTTTTATATCCACTGTATGTATTGCAGTATCATGTACTACTATCTGATACCATATATGTACCATGCTACTCTCATACTTTTCTGTAAGAGCAGAGAGAATGGTAGATGTTGGTCAATTTTATTTTAATTGTTACTATTGCAATCCATTCATAAAACTTAATATATCAGGCCTACTTACTGTGCCCTACAATAATTTTATGCCACAAATATGCAAATTATTTGGAAATATGGCATGCAGTACAGTTCGTGTCAGAATAAAGAATCTAGACAGACAGACAGAGAGAGAGAGAGAGAGAGAGAGAGAGAGAGAGAGAAAGAAATGAAAATGTAAAAGAAAGAGACCAGGAGGAATAAAGAAAATGGGTCTTACACTAAATATTTGGGAGGTTTAGAACAAATACCTCATCCTCCTGTTCTCCCATCCCCCCAGTGCTGCTGAAGAATGGCACCGTTAGCTAAAGGTGATAATGGCTGAGCCACATCAGGGGTCCAGAGCTTCTAATTACACACTTAAAACACATTCCAACTCTCACTAAGAGCAGCCACTGAGCCTACACCATTATTGCACTGCCTTTCTGATAGATTGTCACGTTTTTAAAATCTGTAAAATATTGAAAATTTTTGTAGTTTTTTAGTAGGAAAATTTCAAGAGGTGGCTGTGAGTACATTAGTGCTAGTCTATTCCAAAACCTTGTGAGCTGCCTACCAAGACAGCATGTTAAGCATCATCTGCACACCACAGACGTGAAGACTGTTCTACAAGGAAGGTAGCAATATAATGCTGTCTTCAAAGATACCTTGTTTCTGTAAAAATGTAAGGCAAAAGAGCATGTGTCCTTAATTTAAATAGCAATTTCAGAATGCACTACTGAACAAGCTCAGTGGAAATATCATCCAAGCCAGTGTATGAGTTAAAAGAAAGGTTGATTGTAAACTTAATTCAAAGAACACATAAAATGGTTAAAAATGGACGATTTCACCCAATGTGCGATGTATAATTTGTCGTTATTATTACATTTATGCATTTGGCAGATGCTTTTATCCAAAGCGACTTACAGAGCCCTTATTACAGGGACAATCCCCCCGGAGCAACCTGGAGTTAAGTCCCTTGCTCAAGCACACAATGGTGGTGGCTGTGGGGATCAAACCGACAATCTTCTGCTTAACAGTTTAGTGCTTTAGCCCACTACACCACTACCACTCCACTCATTAATCACGCTGGTCCAAATATTCCACTGAAAATAGCTTTATATTTAACATAAAACATGTTGATTAACTGTGAATTTATTCCTTCACTTATTATTTTCTCTTAGAGAAAATATTACATGACACTGGCAACTTATGATGTTCCTGGTTAGAAAAATGTATAGGCTAATATGTTCTTATTCCATGATGAATAAACATCTTAAACCAGCCTAAGCTGGTTTGCTGGTCTTAGCTGCTCTCCCAGTTTGGTCAAGCTGGTCTGTTGGCTGGTTTAAGAGAGGGTTTGGGCACTTTTCAGCTGGTCAGGCTGCACTTAAAAACCACTTAAGTCCATCGTAAACCAGCTAATACTAGTAAACCAGCTTGAAAGCCAGCTTGGCTAGGCTGGAAGACCATCTTAAACTACTTAAGACCATCTTTAACCTGCTATGCCTAGCAACCCAGCTTGAAGACCAGCTTGGCCTGGCTGGAAGACAAGCTTTAACCACTTAAAACCATCTTAGACCAGCTAAGACAAGTAAACCAGCATAAAAATCAGCTTTGCCAGGCAGAAAGACTAGTTTAAACCACTAAAAATCATCTTAAACCTTCCAAGACAAGTAAATCAGCTTGAAAATCAGTTTGTCAAGGATGAAAGACAAGCTTAACCCACTTAAGACCATCTTAAAAATAGCCAAGACTAGTAAACTAGCTTGAAAATCAGCTTGACCAGCCAAGACTGGCAAAGCAGTTTAGGAAAATGGTGAATGTGCATGAATGTGAGTGACTTTGTGAGTTTGCAGCATTATTTCTCTCAGTTTGAAATGTCAATACATTTAGCCTCTCCGGCAGTCTTTGACTTCAACTTTATTGACATAAAAGACTGACCGACAAAAAGGATTTACATAAGAGTTGAGATAAAGAGAAATAGAAAAATAGATTGACAAGACTCTTTTTCAAAGAAAAAAGCTCAAAATGAACAACATGAGATCTGTGAGAGAACTTTTTCAATGCTTAAGCTAACGCTAACACACCACAGCTGTGTAGGAATCGTTTAAACTTTCACTTGCACACAAAAACAAAACAAAAAACAACTCATAAAATCTCTCTTAATTCCAAGAGTAAACCTTTACATGAAACTCGCCCCCTCACTTTTAACCAAACATTAATGGTCGTCAGCCCTGTTAATAACGGTTATTATAACGACGGATGTGTGATTGTTGATTATTAGCACTTGAGTCACTCTATGAGTAGCAATCTCAGTGCTCTCATATTTCCACTGAACAGGTGCTGCGTGACATGACGCCTATTTTTGGGGCTGACCAGTGGCCCTGAGGCTATATAACACTTCGCTTACACACAACTCATTCAGCACTTCCCAAACACATGTCCCTTTAATCCCTGAATATCTGTACCAATTATAAAAGATGTCAAATAGTTATTTTATGACTGCTTGAGTTATGTTGAGACCTGTCTCTTTCCATTGTGTTCCAAGCTCTTTGTTTACACACTATAAATAACATAGTGTTGTTTATTTAGATATATTGTACTAGAACACTAATTGGTTTTTAAAATATTGACCATAGTATTAACATGGTCTTTATTTGTGTTTGCCAAGGAAAGCCATATTCATAATAGCAACTTGTACCATACAATTTGTGCTAAGAACTTCAATAATACCTCTAATTCTGCAGCGTTTTTAGCTTCTTTACTTTTATAAGATATCAGACTTATGATTTTCACATGGTGGATGATGAAACCAACTAAAGTTATTGGCTTACATTAAGTGAATGACTAAAGCTATATCCACTTTGGAGGTTAGGCTCTTTTGAGTTGGGCCAGTAAGCAAACACCTAGCAACCAACCACAACACTGACTAGCATTTAGCAACCGCATAGCAACACATTAAAAACAACACTCAGAACACCTTAGCCAGCACATAGCAATGCCCTGTCCTAGCATTGTGTCGGTAACTAGGGCTGCACAATTATGACAAAAATACGAGTTTTTGATTATTTCAACATATTTTAATTGCGATTAATTTCAATTAATAGAATTTACATTAAAATATTTATTTTTGGTGGGACGGGCTACACATCCAAAACAAACTGAGAACCATGCTTCTGGATTACTTTATTGTTGTCAGTTTATTGTATTATGATTTATCATCAATTATCACTAATTGAAGACTAAACGGTCAATTTAACATCGGCACTCTTAGCGGCTTAAAAAAAGAGTCATTCAAAATTTTAATGCATTTGTAACAGTTAAAGGACAGGCAAGGAGGAGGTAGGAACCGGCTAAACAGTAAACATAATGTTTAATGATAAAACACAACATAAAACTTAAACAAACAGACACACATGCAACGCTGCCACGTGCGTCTCTCTCTCTCTCTCAAACCGGCGCCTCCGACCACCCATTATCTCACTCTCCCACTGATCAGCTGATTCAGCGGCAGCCGTGCTCCATCATGGCCCAGCCATGCCCTCCTCCTCGACATTTTACAGAGAAAGAAAGCAACCGATATCTCTGAAATTGGTTAAAATATTAACTTGCTCAAAAACATTTTGGTGCAATGAGGGTGCACCCAAAAAGAATGCTGTAATTGACACTTTTTACGATTAGTTAATTAAGGTGGCTGTAATTGTAATCTCAATAACCAATTAATTGTGCAGCCATAGCGGGATTTTTTTTGAACAGGCACCCCAAATTTTCTTCTGAAAATATACAGTATATAGTCTAGTTTGGGGCATGTACTATTGTAGTACCATAGTATTTTTTAAGGTACCCTGGGGTATCATAGCATGATAATGAATGTTTGTCATAGCATTACACATTTTTTTGCAAAGGCTTTTTTTTATCTGTCAAAGCTCAGTGCTACATTTGAGATAAACCCTATTTTTGGGATGAAATGGCCTGTTAAAGAAATAAAAGGCACATAAAACAGGAAAAAAAGGAGATAAACCACAGAGGATTTTACCTCAAAAATCTTCTCTCGCTTGACCTACTTCCTTCAGAGTGTCATTTGAGAATGTTCTGGTAGCTATTTAGGCGACAAGCCCGCACACACACGTGCTTGGCTGTATTACACATTACCCCGAAAAAACAGAGAATGGTCAGCAGTAATGAAGCCATTGTCCTGAGGTTTCCTACAATAGATGAACAATACAGCGTGGCACAACAGGACTCTAGTGTCTGTGGCCAGCCATCCTGTCTGCTTGTCTCAGATCACCGTGTGTGTGTGTGTGTGTGTGTGTGCATCCAATCTCACGACCTGAGGGAAGTGCTCACTGGAGCATTAACCCTTCAGGACAGACAGTGATGGGCTGGGGAGTTTTTAAGCTCATTAATTGCATCCGACTCCTCTCCTTGCCACACACAGACACAAGATGCACAACAACAGAGGTACAGAAAGAGGCAGGACCACCATGCGTTGCCTCTGAGGCATGGAGGCCTGCAACAGCCCTCTCCTGCCATACATCTTTCTTCACCTCCCACCCAGAGAGGGATGATCTTGTCTGGGTGCCCCATCTGTAGCTGCGCATTGAGCCAAACCCAGATTGCATCTTGTATTAAAGGGATAGCTGTAAATTCTGTCATTATTTAAACACTCTCTTGTTGTTCCAAACCCATATTACCTTTTTGTTTTTCTGTGGAAAAAGAAAAAGGTTTGGATGTATTAGTAAAATAAGATCTGTGGTAAACATTACTTGAAAATACTAGGATGTTTTGTTCTACAATATAAATTATACTTAAGTCATGTCATGGCTAATTAGCCTACTGGGTACCTACAAATACCTACAAATTGTCACAGCTTGGCTTGGGGTTGTCAAGCACATAGACACGGTAAAAACAGTGAAAGTAGTCAATATGACTTGAGTCCTATTTTCCTAAATATTGGATTACACAGGAATATTTGGTCTGTCCTATAACAGACCAAAAGCAGTGCTAAAATCAAGTATGGCGACTACGGTACGGTACGGGCTTGGTCACAAGACACGCAATAACCAATGAGGTTAGAGGTTACTGATAGTCGGAATATTTGACTTTAGCGCTGCCATTGGGATCTGATCAATGATTTGATTTGAGAGTGAATAACGAATTTCATTCAAAGAGATCGTATGTCTTTAGAAGTCTTGGAATATAGCGCACAATTCTAATTGATTAGTTTTACTGTGATTTTATTATGTTTTTTCAGCCATTTTTGGAGCCTGACAGCCCAGTCACCATTCATGTTCATTATATGTAAAAAAGCCATGAAAAGTTTCTTCAAATTTCGCTGTTTGTGTTCCACGGTGGAAAGAAAGTTGTATGGGTTTGGAGTGACATTAGGGTGGGTATATAATGACAGAATTTATGTTTGCGTGAACTATCACTTTAATACCAGGTGTAAATGGGGCCCAAGCCCTGCAGGCCAGTGGCCAGTGACCACCCTCCCCCACCCTCCATCTTTCTTCACCTCCCCACCCAGGGAGAGAAGATCTTGTCTGGGTGCCACATTTACAGCTATGCATCGGGTCCAAATTGATAGCGACAGAGGTATGGAAGAAATGAGAGCCGGGGGTGGGGGGTGTGTGCTTGTGAAATACCCCAACCCACCTTCAACCCCTCACAATGTCAGCATTTTATCTATCATTAAGCGTGGGGCTATCAATGTGTTAAACACATACAGTGACCTGACTGCAAATGCAAATTGAAGACAATGGCTGCATGAAGAACAGGTTTGATGGGGGATATACAGTATTTAATCCCACCATCAATACATCCATGCTGCATGTGGAATATCTGATGTAGATACTGCATTTCCAGCCTCAAATCCCTGGTTTATTTGTGGAAAGGTATAGTACGGTGTTTGCTGCACAGTCTACAGCACCAGGCAAAAGACATTATATTTTACCTGAATTGTGAGGTTTCAATCAAAATTGAATTTGATTAGATAGAAGACAATAATACAAAGACAAAAAATAAACACGGACTTCACTGTGTACAAGTAAAAATAAACCAATCTCAGTCTCATGAGCCGAATCTTTTAATGAATCATTTAAAAAGATGCAAAAATTCACAAGCCTTGATTTTAATTAACTTCAATGCATTTGTTGAATCTGTCAGATTGTTTTTAAAGTATTTAAAGTATTGTTGTTTTTTTTTAGAAAAAAATTGTATTGTTTGTTTAGTAAGTATCAGGAGGACCATAGTAAGAAACACTTGTAAGGACTAGTGATTCTAAGGATTTATGAGCAGAATGTGGCTTCGCAACCTTCATCTTTCTTTATTTCTCTGACGTGACAGGGAGCGTTTAAAATGCGTGGTTTAGTGAGGAGTTCTCTGCACTTCCATTCTCCATTTTATTCCAGGAGATACCGTATAAGGTCAAGCCCAAACAGGCACACTTCAACCTTGCAACCATGCCCAGGACACTCCCAGGCTTTACGGCCTAATCCTGCCCTAGACGTCCCAGACCATGCTGGGAGAATCCTAAGAATGTTCGTCATGACAATATGGCAAATTATCTAATGTCAAAGAGAAGAGAGAGAGAGAGAGAGAGAGAGACAGACAGGGACCAAAACGAGATGAATGAAAACAAGTCTCTCTCCTGGGAGAGCAACAGTTTTTTTTTTTTTTTTTGCGTATTTCCATCTCTTAGGCAACAGAATAATAATTGATTTACCGCCCAAGAACCAGCCTCTCATATCAGATTTCCTGCCCCTGAAAACGAATGTGTCATATTTTAAACAACAGCCTTTGCTTTACGAAACCTGGAAGTGATTTACTAGCCCTGCAATGTTTACTGTACAACTCGTGGCAAATAAACAAGCATCTGCGCATGCAGTCATGAGGCTAGATGAACGATCATATTAGCAGATGCTGGCTAAGATTTCTCCCCTGGCCAGGCGGTTGAAGCTGGCCTATATTTCTCTTAGGCTGAAAAGCTTGAACTCTGCCAATCGATACGATTGATTAAGATATTTTCCAATCTGTCTTTTATAATTGGGAGAGGATATATGGTCCGCCGGATTAATAAAAAATAAAGACTTATGAGACAAGTGAAGTGAGAACAAGCTTAAACAGCACTGCGGCGCAGCCCGTGTAGAATGTGCTGACCAAACAGGATATATGCATTTTAATAATCCTGCAGAACAGGAAAAATGCATTATCAATTCAAATGTGCTCAAATGGCCATTCAGTCGGTTTGCATGCACTACATTTAATTCCGCTCATTTTAACAATAGGCTCAATGGGTTTTGCATGCTGGCACATACAGTATTTAGTCCCTCTTCCATGGCCCAACAGGAAGACTCTAATTGAGAACACAGCAGCTTTCAGTGTTGGAGTGACACTGCTGATTCAACTATTTACCAATAAGATAAAAATGCTCTTTGTGTAGCTGAGAGCCTGGACTTAATTTTTCCAAGCTGGCACTAAGCTTGGCAGCATGCCGAAAGAAAGAATGACATTCCAATTCATGGAGGACCTACACAGGTGTCCAAACTCTCCTGGGAGACGAGCTATTCAGGCGAATCTCGCAAAATCTGTCAAGAACATTTCCTGATCACATTTGACCCAAAAATGGAAAGAAAGAAACAAGAAAAATATGGAGCATATTTTAGGATTTTTTTTTTTTTTTCATTGTGAAATAATTTTAAGCACATTTCTTCCCTAATTTCCCATCACTGTAATTGAAAATTGTATGATATATTCTAAAACAACTGTAAGTAAGCATTTTGTAGGTTGATTTCCCAGAAGGTGTAAATATTATGGCTCTGTGGCATTAACAAAACTTTGCTCCGTTTTTTGGAACATCCCGACCTGCCTGGCATAGTAACATTGGCTCAAGAAATGGTGTGAGTTTGGGGTGGAACTATCTGTTTGGCAACCAATGGAACACAGGGTGAGTGGTCGGGAAACTTGTTTGAATCTCATTTTTGCAATTCCGTTTGTTATTGTTAATGGCTCAGAAATTACACACATTAACTTCACTTTAACTAGGGCTGTCAATCGATTCAAATGTTTAATCTTATTAATTACATGGTGTCCCGATTAATTAATCGCGATTAATCGCATATACAAATATTTGCTGAGAAAGCCCTTCATATAACAATAATTCAATATATAATGATGAAATAATTATATATAGTTATCTTTAAATACTTAAAAGTTATATATATAATAAAAATTTTCAGATAATTAAAATGCATTACATTATTGTGGCAGAAGAGTTAATCATTGATAAGACAATACAAAAAGCGGCTTTAGAATACAATGTATTGTTTACTACCATATTTTTGATAATAATCCAATCATTGGCACACAGTTCACAGCAATCCATTTCACAAGTGAATTTGTCAATTAGTTCGAGATTTATTACGAGGGCTTGTTTAAGGACCCGTCAATTTCAACAAGTGTCAGACATGCGTTGTGTAGCATCTCGGGTGCATTGTGTCATGAACATAACATTTCTAAGTCACTGTGTCAAGTTAAATATAGTTTAATACTAAGATCACATCTTCAGATCTCTTAGTTCGAATTTGCACTCCATCAAGTGTTTGAACGCAAGAACATAACACATGTTTGTGTTGTTTTGCTGCTGGAAGGTTGTTTTCTTTACTGTATAAACTGTGCGTTGCCACACAGCTGAAGTTTTACTTACTGCCCTCTGGAGTAAAAAACAACTCAAATGTAAAATGCCTGGATGCATCATAGTAAACAGTTTGTAAATGTGTAAATGTGAAATAAAATTTTCAATACTTTCTTTTCCAGAACATAAACAAAGTGACATGTTATGATTGTTCTCTATACAATGCAAGTAAATGTGGTCTAAAACTTTATCTTTTTTTGGAGCTTGTAAGCCAGAAAATATGTCATCCATACAGCTCAAGTTATTATTCTGTCTTCTGAAGCGATATGATCGGTTTTTGGATCAAATGAGACTCCTTTTTCACTAAGAAAAAGTTCAACATGAAAAGTCCTAAGAGTCTGAATAAATAATGAGAGAATAATAATTTTTGGGTGAACTATCCCTTAAATAGATATATAACAAATCATTTAGAATTTGTTTTCGTTACAAGAAATTCAAAAAGTTTATCTTTTGAATTTTGGGAATGAAATATGACCTGGAAAATAGTTTTTCTTGAGAGTTGCCCAGTCCAGAAACCAGAGGGATGACCTGAGCTTACCCAACACATTGACACATACATCTTTTCTTCACTTTTTCATTCTTTTCAGTCCATTTGGGACCCCAGCTATGACACGTTTAATATTCCTTTGACATTTCTTTCTGATTTTTATTAGTTTCCTTCATCTCTCCGCCACCGCCCTGGCCTTTTGTGAGGGTCAATGTGGAATCCAGACCCTCCATCACTTCATAAATACGAAGGAGAGAAGGTGCACAGGGCAGTTGGGCCCGAGGGAACTGTAAATGTCTGCAGTGTGAGGTAGCGTTCCTGGGGTAAGTCAATCCAAAGGACGGCTGGCGGCTGTTGGTGACTGGACTGGGGGGGATGGGGATGTAACTGGATTTGGTGGAGCATGCAGAATTCGCATTTGGTCTGGCGTGGGTGATGAGAATTGTTGCAATTGTCACAAAATAGACACAGAGTAGGATATTTCTTCATAGTAGATGGGAGTGTATAGACAATCAAAGCCTGGGTAAATATGCACTTGAAGGAATGACACCTTTTATGTTCTGAAGAGGTGGTCTTTAGATAAGATCATCCGAGATAATAAGGTGTGTTTCATTCTTTGATCTTGCAAGTTCAAAGAATAAAAAACAACCACATGCATTTCTGTACTTTGTGGGGTTTGCTGAGACTAGCAACAGTATTACTATCACTCATACCAGACTGATCAAACTGTGAATTTGGCAACAGTAGATCTAAAAATTTGAACCACTTCCCCTGGTGGCCTATGCTAGAAGTGTTGTTGAATGTACGGAATGTACCCATGAGATTAAGTTTCTGGGTGAAATGTCCACAGAGAAGCACCAAAGGTCAGTAAAAAAGTCAACAGGAATTCATATTTGATTATTTCTCTGCCCTAATTTAAAACCCAACACTAAACGTAACCATTAATGGAGTAATAATAAATTCAGGGTGAAAATGCAACTTCCAAAAAGCACTCGCCATTGTTTATTTTTCTCCCTTTTTCTCCCCAATTTGGCATGCCCAATTTCCAATGCGCTCTAGGTCCTCGTGGAGGCATAGAGACTTGCCTCAATCCAGGTGGCAGAAGACAAATATCAGTTCTGAGACGGTCAATTCGTACATCTTATCACGTGGTTCGTTGATCGTGTTACCGTGGAGACACAGTGCGTGTAGAGGATTCACGCTGCTCTCCGCGGCGTCCATGCACAACTCACCACGCACCCCACTGAAAGCGAGAACCACAGTATAGCGACCACAATGAGGTTAACCCAACATGACCCTACCCACCTTAGCAACCAGGCCAACTGATTGCTTGAGGAGCCTGACTGGAGTCACTGAGCACGCCCTGGATTCGAACTTGCGACTCTTTCCTCATTGAGCTACCCAGGCCCCTGTGCTCGCCATTGTTAATCTGAACCTGATTACTTCCCGGTTCCCACAAGACCAGAACCTGTCTCGGAGGTTGCTCCCACAATGCACTAGAAGTAGCGCTAGAGGGAAAGTAGTCACGTATGAATTTATGTAAAAATGTCTAATGGGGTATGCCACTTGTTTCTAATTTGTCTAAATGTAGTTGCTTTCAGGGTACATGAACTTCCGGAAGTAACGTGTTAAATTCCCGTGTGATCATGTTGCTAATGTTTAGGATTGGGGATTAGAACAAACCCCTAATCCTAAATATAAAATATAAAGCACATTTGCGCTGCAGACATGAATGATATTTAAAATCTCAGACTTACGACCCTACCTGGCAGACGATAAAACTGGTGAAAAAAATCCCATAGACAATGAAGGAAGAAGGAATCAGAACCAGAATATCATAGAAAATTGGGGATGGTTTTTTTTTTTTTTTTTAGTTGGGCTAAGGAATCACACAGACCACCCTAGAAACCACATAGGAACCACTCAAAACACCCTAGCAACCATGTACCAACCATTTAGACCACCCTAGCAACAGCATAAAACAACCTATAAACCACCAAAAACACCTTAGTATCATGGTGGCGAGCCAAAAATGTATATATTTTCCTCTTTAAACAATGACTATTATGACATCATAATGAAATCATTGCTTACAAGCTACTTGTTGTTATCACGCTATACTCTTATTCAGATCAATTGGGTCATCATTCATAAATCTTTTACAGTGTTAAACATTCCACTGATAAGGTTGTTTTGGTTAGCAGGACATTTAATTTAAGATCTGTCTCGGCCTGGTTTGAAACATTTCCAGGGTGAAGAGAAGCAGACTGTGATTCACTGACATACCGACATGTGTTCGCTGATAGATCTGCTCCACAAACCTCTCTGGCCGTAAAAGCACACTGAAGGCCGTTTAAAAAAATGTTCTGGAAGCCAAACAAACACTTCAAGAAGGACTGGTTCTCGACAACACAGTGACGATGTAAAACAAACATGCCATCTTGTTAACAGCTTTACAAGTCACATGGCGGTCCTGTCTTCAGTCTCTCGGCTCATATGAGACGTTCACAGACAGATCTGCATAAACACTGACATCTAAAATCTCCCATTTACAAGTTGTCTACAAAGATGTTTGTTCAAAAATCTTGATCATTTTGGTGAAGAAGGAATTTAGGGTTTAAAGGAATATTTGAGGTTAAAAACAGCATAAGCTTTATCGTTTACCACTGGTGACTTGTACCTGTTTCTAAAAATGAACAAAAAACACTTTGACAGGTGAATCTTATGAAACCATATGTCTGGGTAATTTCTTCTACCCAAAACCCAAAAAGAGAAAAAAGGAAAGAAAACGAAGCCTATATGGTTATAACCATAAATACATTTTTGCCCTGTGACATTATTTTCATGACAATTAAACACCCTCATTCTCATTTATTTGCATTTTGTATTATTAATATTAAATTCTGTACAATTTATATATATATATATATATATATATATATATATATATATATATATATATTTATTAGGGATGCACCAATCCACGCTCCGATCCTGACATTTTTAGATGGATCTGGTATCAGTCCAACAAGCTGATCCAAATCCAATACTGTGTTTAGTTATGTTCGTTACCTTCAAAATCCAAAACTGACATAAAAGAACCATAAAGCACCATTAAAGTAGGCCATATGACTTGTGCATTTTATTCAAAGCCACTTGAAGACATGCAATAGATTTATGAATCACAAAAGGCTGTGTTTAATAAGTAATTAAATTATACATACGAACGGCACGGCTCTGTTGACACACAAACATAATGCATAGGCTGGTGATGTGCTCGCGGCTCTTTTCAGCCCTCATATTTTCATATGTGAGCACTATTCATGAACAGCATTTCAGATGTATATACTCAATAGTTCGGTTCACGTATAATATGCATTTAAAACAGCACCGGAGGAGCATTTTACCAGAATTTGAATAAGAAGTTAAACTACTGTGAAGTAGCCAACAGTGCAGTGCATAAAATCAAGCAGATACGGGTCAGGAGCGTCAGTTAATGTTCACATCAACCATCAGAATGGGGAAAAAAATGTGATCCTCAGTTATTTGGCCCGTGGCATGATTGTTGGTGCCAGATGTGCTGGTTTGAGTATTTCTGTAACTGCCGATCTTCTGGGATTTACACACACAACAGTCTCTAGAATTTACTCAGAATGATGCCAAAAACAAGAAACATCCAGTAAGCGGCAGTTCTGTGGATGGAAATGCCTTGTTGATGAGAGAGGTCAACAGAGAATGGCCAGACTGGTTTGAACTGACAAAGTCTATGATAACTCAGATAACCGCTCTGTATAATTGTGGTGAGAAGAATAGCAGCTCAGAATGTTATTCGGAGATGTGGGTTGGTGCTGTTTCGGCAGCACAAGGGGGACCTACACAATATTAGGCATGTGGTTTTAATGTTGTGGCTGATCTGTGTATATTTATAGTTTTTGAGGAGCTGCCTTAAAAGGTGCTAAACAAAAATATTAAATGTGTTTATTATTAGTAGTAGTTTAGTTTTAATTTAAATAATAAAGAATTTATAATCATGGTAGTATCTGTTGTACTGCCTTTAATTTATGTTGAATTACTGTAAATAATAATTGTATTACAAGCATTTTTACTGCATTATAGTAATGAGAATCTAATAAGAATAACCTGATAAAGAATAAATGGGATGGGGTGTGCTTCATTTCCTTTAGGCAAAATATAACTACTATATTTTATAATTATAATATAATTCACCCTTACAGTTAATACACTCACAGTGACAATAAATATTTAAAATATGCAACTATCACACTGTATCAAAAGTGTTCAACCATAACACAGACATATAGTAACATTCCTTTAGGATGAGCTATTCAATGTCATAAATATGGTTTCTCTATAGATTTGATGAACAGTCATACCATCATCATATAACCGAAAGCTAAACTTATGAACACATGGCATCTATAGACATAGTGGCGGTCGGCCGTGTGCGCGAGACAAACATGAGAAAAAGAAGGGGGGTGGGTGGACTGATGGCTTCCTCCTCAGGGAACTGGTGCCTGAGAATGCACTCCGAGGGAGTGCCAGTCAGTCAAGGCTGATTAAACTCTGCGATGATGAAAAAAAAACGAGTTGAAAGAAAGACAGACACTATATGACGGCATTTATAGCAGAGCTGCGAGAATAGGGAATATCACCCTCTGCAAACCTCTCAATAGCATCTGCCACCTCATTTTAAAACAAACCATAACTAACAATCAGTAATTACTGTGCGAAGAAATGCCAAACAATCACCCAACGGTAGCAAGAACTGCTTCACTTTTATCCGTGACATCTACATATCGGCACAATGCAAAACAAAGAGCTCTTCTACATGAAGCTTTCACATCATTAAATTCAGCAATTAAATAGTCAAGGTCGCACTTGGCATACGAAAATAAGTAATCACAAAACTGAGGCCATGGGAGTAAATACACGATAAGAGGGCAAGCAAACACGAGAGGCCATATTGGTTTGCTGCCGTAGTCGCTAAGACATGGAAGAGTCACACAGATATGTGCTAGCACACAGCTAAGTCTGGATAGCTCAGATAAAAACCCCACCAGAAGACAGCACAGAAGCCAATGCCAGCAAAAGCTAGTCGTGAACAATAGGTCAGAATCTCAGCGCAACAGAACAGTGAAGAACGTCCGCTACTGATTCTCTGAGGTATTGAGTAAGTTAACGGAGTAAACTTAGTCTTGCAGTGAAAAAATCATGCAACTTGGGTAGGCTCTATCTGGTGAAGTCATTAAAGGGATAGTTCACCAAAAAGAAATCTAATTCTGTCATCATTTACTCACCCTCATGCCATCCCAGATGTGTATGACTTTCTTCTGCTGAACATAAATGAAAATTTTTAGTAGAATATCTCAGCTCTGTAGGTCCTTACAATGCAAGTGAATGGTGGCCAGAGCTCTGAAGGTCCAAAAAGCTCATAAAGGCAGCATAAAAGTAATCCATAAGAGTACAGTGATTTATTCTATGTCTTCAAAGGCGACATGATAGGTGTGGGTGAAAACAGATCAATGTTTAGTCCTTTTTCACTATTAATTCTCCTCCCTGCCCAGTAGGTGGTGATATGCAAAAAGAATGAGAACTACCAAAAACAAAAGAAGATGAATGTAAAAGTGAAAGTGGAGATTTATAGTAAAAAAATGTCTTGAATATTGATGTTTCTCACTCACACTTATATTTGTCCCTATGACAATGCTTTTCTTGCATACTGGGCACTACTGCTGTATTGATTTGAAGCGTGTAATTTCTGTACCACAAGCATCACCAAATAGAATGCAATTCCAACAGGTTTCCCTAAGACTCCAAAAAACGATAGCCCTGCCCCATTATCAAGACATTGTTTAAGCATCTCGACCAGCCCGCGATAGTCACATTGTTTACACTTTTCAGGGATATCAACCTATGAATGCCTGAAAAGTGTAGTTATAGTAGTTACACCTTATAGTTGTTTCAGCATTTTAAATTGGGATAAGACAAAGTAACATCCAAATAAATTACACATGTCACCTTCAATAGAGAATAAACTTAGCATTGCAGCAGAGCCATCGTACAACTTGGGTATATCTGTGGAAGTCATTAAGATTTTGAAGGGCGCCAACAGAGAACAAAATATATGTAAATACACAAGTCCGTAAACGGTGCATGCACTGCTTTCCATTCCAACCATGTGCTCAAATGTGTGCCGGTAGCTCATCTGCACACACTAAACATGCACTTTGTATTTAGTTGGTGAGGGATACAAAATCTCTATTGTTATGACTCGACCCCAACGGGATGCTCAGATATACAGTGCAAACTGCCATTCAGAGGCATGCTATTCAAATCAGCCACAATTAATTTACAAATCCATCTTGGGAGACAATCGCATGTATAGGCATCCGTCACTTCCTGCCGCTGCAAATGCTAAACACCTCGGAATGTACGAGCACACAGTTAGGAGAGTAATTAATTATCTTTCGGGGAAGGAAGTCATTGTCACTCAACAAAGATTTCAATATAGCCACAAACGAGGCACAGCACCAAATACAGCTGGCAGGATGAGCACAGTAGCATCTGGAGAAAATGAGCGTGGATAAGTGAGAGAGTGACTGATTCGGTTTATTCATTTCTGGATGGATGAATTCTATATCAACACAAAAAAATGAAAGCTTTTGAAGTATATCAATATTAAACTCGATGCCATCACAATCGGATTATTCTTGATAACATGCTGTACTGAAAATTAAAGTGTGACATTTCTGCACCACTATTGTCAATGAACCGGCATTGCAAAATTCCATTGGTTGTAATACAGTCCCACCCTAAAATCACTCCATTGGTCGAGCCAATACCCCCTTGCTTGCTAATCAAAAATTGGATCATTAGAATAACACGTCTTCAACTTTAATTCAGAACTTTTTTATACTAGGTTTTATCACACTGATGGCAGCAAGTGAATCAGGACTTCCACTGGAGCCACCTAAAAGAAAATGGGTGCATAACGCCCCCGAATTCGGCAAGTAAAATAGTGTTTCTTATTGGTGGCGCTACTAAGACTTCAAACCAGTTCATAAACAGGCCGTGTGAAAATGAGTTCATTAAGCAGGTTTTATGCGACCACTATTAACAAAGGCAAAGGAAAGAGCCATTGTCAACCCTGTCATTCGGCAGTATTATGTTCTACTGAGAAGCTTTTCCTGCCTTGCACTTTCTGCGAGACAATACAATGAACAATGTCCCATAATCATAGAATTAGAGCGCAACAGAAGACATAATGCCTCAAAGCATTAGCAACTCTGCATCATTTGACAGCGAGCAATTTTGTACTTCTATCTCTCATTAGATTAAGAAGTCAATTTCCATAAAGGTTTTCTTTGCAAGGATGTACTTTATTTTGCCATTTTCTCTTAATTTGATTCTCAATCTGCAATTCTCATACAGATATGTGAGGGGAAATGGTGATGGCTAGATGAGTTATTTGGTTGTGGTTTTGACGTGGAAACTTTAAATAGATACGTACACATGACTAAGAGTTGCTGAGATTTAAGGCCTTTCTTGGACACTTTAAGCCGGGGATGCACAAAATATCGGAAAATTTCAGTGATCATATTGGTATCGGTACTGGCGACCTGTCCAGGGTGTACCCTGCCTTTCGCCCAATGTTAGCTGGGATAGGCTCCAGCCCCCCCGCGACCCTGTACAGGATAAGCGGTTGACGATGGATGGATGGATGGATATTGGTATCGGTCAATATATACAGTTTTAAACTATTTTTTTTTATTTATTTTTTTATCGTATCTGATTAGGCCAATTTGTTTTTCCAACTAAAACAGCACATACTTTCCATTGGGAATAATATTGTATCACCAAAAATATGATGAGCAATTAGCGTATAGGCCACTTAAAATATCAGTTACCATTGGCCAGTGGTAGCTCAGCGGTTAAGGCTCTGAGTTACTGACCGAAAGATTGTGGGTTCAAGCCCCAGCACCATCAAGATACCACTGTTGGGCCCTTGAACAAGGCCCTTGACCCTATCTGCTCCAGGGGTGCTGTTTCATGGCTGAGCCTGCGCTCTGACCCCAGCTTAGTTGGGATATGTGAAAAAACTGCATTTCATTGGCTCTGTACCTGTACTCTGCACAATGACATAAAAGTTGAATCTTAATTTTGGTATTGGCCAAATTGTTTTGTAAAATGTTTTGTTTATGATTAGGCTTTTTTTTCACAATTAAAACAATATACTCCAGATTTGAAAAGGCACTAAACCAATATCATAGTTTCGACTGTTAATTTTGATGTTTAGATAACCAATTTTACATATAAAATGTAAGATTAAATTTTTTTTTTTAAACAAACTAATACAATAGTATAAAGAACTGGACATTAAATGTATGTAGACAGATCCAGAGACCTCCGCATGAACAAGCAGAGTCAGACCACCCATCCCTCCATGTCTCTCCTTTTCACTCCCTTCCTGCTTCTTTCTGGAGATAAGACCTCGTTCCAGGTGCCTGCCTCTGACACGCAGTGCGAAAAAATCCCCCCCGCTGCCAAAGTCCTCAGATATGTGTTCCACAATTCTACAATTCTACAATTCAAACATTGAGCCAGAGTGGTTCTCTTAGGCCCAGCACAATAAAGGAGTATTCTCCCCCGAGAGAAATCTGATACTGGCCGAAAGTGCAGCCTACATATGCTGGGGAAGTTACTTTGAAATTGTAATCCCCCAAACAAGCTAATCATAATTTAAATTACTTAAAGGTACTATAAGAACAATTCTGTTATCATTTACTCACCCTCATGTGTTCCAAACCCGTATGACTTACTTTCTTCCGTGGAACACAAAAGTCTATGATGACAGAATTTTCATTTATGGGTGAGGTATAGTTTCTTTAGTCTAGTATCCCACATTCTTAAAAACAGAGTGTGTATATAAAGCATTGGGAATTAAGTATCTAGAAACCAAGGTGAGGTTCCAACCTTTACCTTAAAAACACAGTTCATTCTGGCTGCACTGTGACCAATGCATTTGGAAGCTGAAAATTCAGCACAAAGAATACAGAATGAAATATTTCTGGCAAGCCCATCACCTATTTTCATGTCTGCGCCTTTGAAAGGAAAAGGGGTTTCCGTCAAAAATTGACGTTAAATCTGACACGGCGAGATGGTTTGTTTAGTCTGCGGGTTATTTCGAGAATTGTATTCTCTTGGCTTGCTAAAGCAAATTTACATCCGAACGTGGTCCTGTATGCTGTTCAAATAAAGGCTGTACCGTGGTCATCCAAGATGGAATTGGATGAGGCTGCTGTTGGGCGAGGGGGCACAGTGGAGTGAAGCGTCTTTACGCCATCTGTCTCTTCCAGTTAGTTTACAGCCTCGGATTTGATCCCTTGAGTCGGCCAAAGCTAATTACCTTGGACAAACCATATCCACATCTAAATACTCACAGCGTATTGCTTTCCATTATTGGCTTGCTAGACAGGCAGAAAAGCTTCTATCAACATAGGGGGACAGAGAGAAGCGTAAACAACCAGATCTCAGAACCGCACACACAGATGCCGGAAAGGCCAATATACTGTCGTAGTGACCTAAGCCACAACTGAGACCCACCACAGTCATCATATATTCAGTGTTCCCACAACTTTCAACCAATGCTTTCCTACGATATTTCAATGACTTTAAGTCGTTCATGAATACTGCTCAAGTATTAAAACATTTTGAAATATGGTTCTATATGTTAACATTAGTTAATGTATTGGTATCATAAACTACGCTATTGAAATTCTTTTATTATTTATTGTTTATTATATCAGTATCAGTTTACAATTAAAGGTGCTGTAAGGTATACAACATTTTTGTACTTCTTTCTGAAAGATATTAATAAAACAAGTGTACTGAGATATCTCACCGGTCTCTGTGACACCACTAGACTCTGTAAATGGCTACGAGACTATGAGAAGGCGATGATCGACAAGCAGAAAGTGTCAGAGATGGCGGCCCGCGGACACATTTTTGTTTGTTGTTTGTGAGTCTAGAGCTGCCACAGAGACTGGTGAGATATCTCATGACACTTATTTCATTAATATATTTGAGGGAGTAGGACAATTTGTTTCATGCCTTTCAATGAAACAAATCGCTTGCAGCACCTTTAAGTTGTATTTGTTAACATAAGTAATTAGTTAGCATTAACTAACCATGAACAATTCTTTACAGCTCTTATTAATCTTGGTTAATGTTCATTTCAACATATACTTACTAATACAATTAAATGTGATTTATAAATAAAATAAAATATTTTAAATAAAAATGTAATATGTTAACATTAGATAGTGCATTATAAACTAACAATGAACAATTGTGATTTTAAAATCAGAAAACATGAATATATGCTGTTAAAAAATACTGTACATTATTATTGAATAAGAACCTTATTGTAATGTGTTACCATTACACAGTATATAATATCTTGGTTTATGTTAATTACATTTTTCATTATTTTTTCATGTTAGTTTGTAATGCATTAACAAATTGTAACTAAAAACATCAAAATGTGACATTAATGAAATAAATACTGTACAAATATTGTTCATTGCTAGCTCATGTTCATCACTGAACAGCAGAAATCCACCTTTTGCTCATTATCCAGCTTATTACAAACCAACTTGTCAAATAAATAAGTAAATGGACATGAAACATTGATTTGCATTGAAATAATGTTATTATGTGAGAAGAAAGAAATCGCTGAACAACTGATTACCACCACTGGTCTGCGTCGGAGTTCTGGTGGCGATTATTTTGCGGAAATGACTGCATGTCTGACTGCACATTATCAAGTTTATTACAAGACTACTTGACAAATAAATAAATAAATGGATATGCAACTTTAATATGAGTTGAAATGATTTTATTAGCTTACTTATAGAGATCTCAGAATGATAGTAGGAATCGCAGTTGGAAAAATGACTCGCTGGGGAAAAAAAATAGATTGTTACAAATCGCGATTCTTGTGCAAAACGATTTTAAAATAGTCTTTTCTAAAAAAATAAAAAAAATACATGTTTATCTTATTGCCGCAATGATAAATAGATACAAATAAGAAGCTTTATTTGTGCACAATATAGTTCCACACTTACAAGTATTCTTTCTGAGAAGTTTTGTCTCTTTAATTCTTTTCATTTAGTATTTAATGCACCGCTGCTCAATTTAATGCACCGTTTGTTCAAAATCCTCTGCTGTGATCAATGTTTCTGTTATGCTTAATCCAGAAGTTTATTTGAGAGGTGTTGTGGAGAGTATTTGTCAGAAGTCACACTGCAGATTCTGTATGACACTTCATTAATAAATAGTTTAGCTGTAAAAAGGCTTATCAAACTGTTGGATGGAGTAAACTACATGTTGCGCCTCCGCAATGCTTATAATCTAACAGCCAGGGTATTCATGCGCAGTGGCGGGCAATTTTGCACATTTACCTGCCACTGTCGACAATAAATGCTGCTAGACACAAAGACCCCTGCTTGAGGAAACCCATCTGATTATATTTTGAAGAACATATGAAAGAAATGCCAACTGTGCTTTGGTGCCAGTGCGCACTGCTGAGTATCGCGCCTCGTGGAAAATGTGCATATGGTGAGTTCTCACTTTTTTCCTCTGTCAGTCATCTGGGAGCAGTTTGTAAGAATAGTGTTGTCTGTGAGAACATTCATAGGATCTCAGACTATCTCAGGATGCATATACAAATAACATGCAACGACATTGGGACTACAGGTGAATTGTCATGTGTCATAATTCAGCACAGCCTCAGAAATGGTTCTTAAACAGTTTACTCTTTAGCCTCCATTTGTATGTTGTAAAATGATCATTATGATAATAGTAATAGACAAAATTAGTTTGACAAGTTAAAATTATATATGTATATATTTATTTGTTGAATACAAATGGACACACTGACAGGTCGATTGGTAGTTTTAAATGGTAGTTGCACATTGTTAGTTGAAACAATTGCCATTTCAGACTAGAGCCCGACCGATATGAGATTTTTGAGACAGATACCAAAACCGATTTTAAAGGGGAAAACTCACCGATAACTGATATGGTGGCTGATCTGGAATGAAAACAGACATTTTCTATGTGGATTGCACACCGATTTTGCACCGATATGACTAAGCAAACGTACGCAGAAGGCTGCTTTCTTAAACAAATTATATCAGTTATATTGAAAAGGGAAAATTATGGGGTCATTGTTTATTAACTTTCCAGTATGTATTTCTCAAACTAGTTAGCAACTTACCAAGAAGACACCGCTTAACTCCGCACTGTCTGCAGCGTCACCGTCAGTTCAGAGTCAGCGCTGTAAACAATGGAGACAGAGCATGCTCTGCGGGACAAACTACGTACTGAAACTAAAAAAGTATATAACTTGAAACTTAAAAGCATTGTTTTCTGCATTATATGTTCTCAAAAAAATTCATACCGGCGCATATCGGTAAACATATACGCAGATACCGATGTATTGGTGAAAGGCTAATATCGGCTGATAATATCGCCCGACCGATATATCACTATTTCAGATACAACTGTTCTTCAATAAACATTTCTTTCTGAGATAAAAGGAGTTAAAGTTTATTTTTATCTTTTTAAGAAGATTTGATATCAAAACATTAAATCGTAATAATTACAGAATTGCAATATCGCAATACATATCGAATCGTCTAGGAAATATTGTTGTAATATCAAATTGGGAGGTCTGTTGCAATTCGGCAACCGGTCTGATATGTCTTAATACCTGGATGAGCGATTGTTACTCAGAAATATCAGACCACCATTGACCACCAATCAGAAAAAGGTATTCCAGAGACCCATGTATTAACTAATGTTAAAGCACAGAACCTTTTGTAAAGTGTTACAACATTATTTTAGAGAGATTCTCCTCACAAAGAGGAATTTCTGGATGGAAAATAACTGAGCTGAGCTGAGCATAACTTGAATTGGAGAGTTTCCCATGACTAAGATTTCAATAATTCCATAATTTTTTCCAGGCCTGAAAACCCCAATTTCAAAAACTCCTGGATATTTCCAAGGTGTTCTACTATCCATCTATAAACTCTGTGGCTCTTTTTGTTAAATGTAAAAATAAAAAAAAAATAGATTCTCCATTCTTAGCACTTTCCACAAATAATATTCCACTAAACAGGCCATCAAAGAAAATCTGTGGAGTCAGAAATCACAAACTAGCAGATAAAACCTTTACCTGCGTAAACAAACATAACAATATGCGACTTCTGTTAATTTGCAATCACAGATTGTAACTTCTCGCCCATAAACAAAAGTCGTACAACATTCCTCATATGACATTGAGTTAGTGCTCCTGTTGTCTCAACTTTAGCAGGTTTGTGGTCCTTTTAGGAGTTGTGACCAATGAGAACTGAATTGGGCTAGTGACGGAGAGAATAAGTGTAGTGTATGTGCTTTTGGTGTGTGATTGTACCACGCAGGTCAAACACAGAGCTCTCCTTTGTGAAATACTTTATTAAATAACTGGTCTCAAATCATGTGACAAATAGACTATATGTAAGGGGATTTTTTGGAAACCTCCTCTGCTTATCTATTTAGCAGGACAGAATGTGCATTCAGCAGACTAAAGAGTAACACTATCTTAAATCAGACGGCTTGTTTGTAAGAGACATTTACGCTTAGACTGGCCGATGATAGCTTGCCAAAACCACAACAGTCACTCTTGGTTTAACCTTATAGCGTTAAGTCTACAAACACTGTAAATTAATTATTTAAAGGGATAGTTCACCCCAAAATCACCCTCATGTTGAGTAAATGACAGGGGGGGGTTAATAACCAAGTTTCTTCCTCCTCACGACACCAAATATGGATTTAAATCTATACAATGACATGCCACTGGGTTTATTAGCCATTTTAATGTGCCTGTAGTTAGAAAACAGGGTTGTTTCCTTCTAGGCAACGGCAATGCAATAAATGGCATGGAGGTTGCCGGTAGCTTGAGGAGAAGAAACAAATGGCAAATCTTGTGGCTCATTTTCAGTGCGCAGCTCCAAGGTTAGCTCCAGCGCGGTGGTGAGGCCGGGCGGAAATTGAGAGATGCGCAGGATGGGAACGGAATGATAAAAAGCGCCGAGCTGCTACCAGGCAGACTGCGGCTGACTGAAACATGACACATTATTTTCTGTCAAACTTTGGGCGGGTAGGGGAGAAAAAATGGTTCACTGTGCTCCCATGGGGTCTGGCTGTATGGTAGAGCAAGACAAGTAAAACACGTCCACATATTTCAACCAGTTCAAGAATGATCTAGAACCGCTCCACGTATTTCCACTGCAGACATGGTGGTTCTGGGCCAGAAAAATCAGTTATGCAAGTAGCACCAAAAACCTGCTGGTCATAATAGAGTAGAGTTATAATAGTTTTAAATTTTAAATTAAATGTTTCTCTGTCATTTTCAAATTGTCCTTTTAATTTAGTTTAATCTGGTTTTGGCCATAAACATTTTCAAAGCTGTCTAGAGACATGTAAAAACCCTCTTGCAAAAATGTAGATATAGCTACATGTTTCTATATGAGTATCCAATATATGCTGTGATGCACAGCGACACTAACCACTGGCCAAACACCATTTCGGTGGAAAAGAGACTTTCCGGCAGACGGAACATGACAGGTGCTTTAGAGCTGCCCTTCTAAACACCTAGCTTCCCTTTATGAGACGCGTCTGTCTTGACCTTTAATGAAATTATCAAGTCTCCCATTAAATTATGACACAAAGCGGCAAGATAAGCACTGCAGCAGCACAGCAGGTGGCCCTGACCAGCCTAATCCAACAATAAAACATAAGCGCTTATGTTCATTAGCTTGTACCTGCGACAACCAGGGCGTGAGGTAAAGTGATTACTGCGAATGTGAGGACATACACATGGCCAAAAAAACACTCAGAGCATCAAGTGTTTAGACAAAGGAGATGATAGGTAGAATGCTACCCTCTGTCACAATTCACTTTCATTGTATACAAAAAAAGATGCCATGAAAGTAAATGGTGACTAGACATTCTGCCTAACATCTCATTTTGTGATCCATGGAAGTAAGTTACTCATATGGGTTTAGAAAATCCAGAGGGGGAGTAAATAAAAGCAGAATTTTCATTTTTGGGAGAACCATCTCTTTATGTTTCCATTATGTACTCTGAACCAAAATTCCCTCGTAAATCACATAAAGATCAAAAGGAAGCCATGTTAGAAAACCTGTATTTTAAGGTTCTTCACACACTTGGATGTGATCCTGTACAGTATCATTATAATGCCAGGCACAATTACAGTGTACCAGTGACTCAACAGCATCCAAATCCACACAGCTGATCTTGGCCGAATGGGGCCTTACGATTATTGGTCTATAAGGCAGAATCACGTAAAATGTCAAAATTAAACTGTGGCTGCTATTAAATCCAATTTAAGCCAGGTAAAATTATCATTAATTAGATGTCTGCACCTCAAAGCCAGAACAAAACAATAGCAAAAATGTTTACCTTAGCATGCAAAGATTAATCAAGATTTAAATGTTACTATTTCACACACACACACACACACACACTATATATATACAGTATATATTTATTCATATGTACATGATTTTTCTATGGTAATGGGGGTTTTATGCTGTCCAATTAAACCTTATTTCTTCTGTTGAACACAAACAAAGATTAAATAATATTTCAGCTCTGTATGTCCATACAATGCAAGTGAATGGTGGCCAGAACTTTGAAGCATGAGAAAGCATATAAAGGCAGCATAAAAGTAATCCTTAAAACTCCAGTGGTTTAATCCAAGTCTTCTGAAGCAATCCAATCAGGGTGAGAACAGACCAAAATGAAACTCCTTTTTCCCTTAACAACTTGCCATTGCAGTCTCTAGGCATGATCATGATTTCAAGCTCGATTACACTTCCTAGGAATGATACATGCGCAGAGGGCTAGATGACGCTAGGAAGTGTAATCGAGCTTGAAATCATGATCGCCAAGGAGACTGCTGATGTCAAGATTTATGATGGAAAAAGGAGTTATATTTTAGGCTGTTCTCACCCACAACTGGTTGGATTGCTTAAAAAAAAACATTTAAATTAAACAATAGAGTATTATAGATTACTTTTATGCTGCCTTTGTGCTTGTTGGAGATTCAAAGTTCTGGTCACCATTCACTTGCATTGTATGGACCTACAGAGCTGAGATATTCTTCTAAAAATCTTCATTTGTGTTCTGCAGAAGAAAGTAAGTCATACACATCTGAGATGGCACGAGTGTGAGTAAATGATGAGAGAATTTTCATTTTTGGGTGAATTGTTCCCTTTAAGGTTGGGGTTTATATTCACCTAAAGATCAGCAAACTGTACATTATCCCTTACAAAATCCCTATAGAACTTTCTAAAGCTCCCTATCAGTTTTTATTAACTGATGGTTTGCTAAATGCTTGTAAATATACTGCAATAAGCTGCAATAAATATGTACTATCAGTAAATTCAGCAATTGCACAGACTGTCCAAACAGCACAACATGAGTGCTTAGTGGTATCAAATGTCCAGCTGGATATCATCTACCGGCCTCTGTATGTCATTGCTCCACTGTGGAGACCAACACATCAGTTTCTCAGGTAGAAATCAGTCATCTAATTAAAGGACTAGAGCAGAAAAGCCCAGCAAGACTCCAATTTCAACGGCTTGAGCCGCTCACTTGCACCATCGCTCTTAATGATGCGGGTCGAGCGTTGATCAAGGAGCTTCGTTATCAACTCATTGTAATGTGTCGCAGGTTGACACTCCTGCAGTGTAGCTCAGTCCGAGATACAAACGCATCCCTCCCCGCCTTGTTCTGTGACAGCGGATTTACGGCAAACAGATTTAGCCGTGATCAAACGTGGCTGAGGGCCGAAGCTGCTCGTAAATCAGCCTCCCGGCCATTTCTACGCCCGCGCTCCGCTAGCCGTGAGCTGATTTACACCACTAAATTAGCTCAAATTTCCAGTCCAATCACTGTGTGATTTGAATAGAGTAAAAATCAGGCACAAAATGGCAGATCAAGTGGTCAGCTTTGAACTCTTGTGCAAGTCCATCGCACAAGTTTGAGTTTAACTATGTTCTTGGGTAACTGTGGGCTAGAAAAAAGAAAAACAAGTATTATACTTTTTGACACTTAATAGTCACTTGATAGTCAACCCAAATAATTTACTCTTTAGGCTGTTGTTCCAAACCTATAACTTCTTTCATAGAACCCAAAAGGAGATGTTAGGCAGAGTTACAGCCTCCATCATCATTACCTTTCACTGTGCAATGCCATTCATGCATATTTAAGAGTGGCTTAAGTGTTCAAATTCTTTTTGAGACCACTGTACCAGCCAACATGACGAAATATAAAAGCTGGAGAGCAAAAAATGCAGGTGATGGAAAAAGAAATTAAAATAGTTCCAGCTCATGCATGATTATGAGGATTAGAGTGACTCAGTTGATTTTCTTCAAAAGAAAACCTCTTTTATTGTCAGTGGCACACTTGCCGGTGAAGCACAGGGATTTGACGCTTTTTAAAAGGCATTCATCAATTTGAACACTGCGACAGGGAAACCAATCTGCCGGATTCAATCGTGTATCATACGTCTACGGCTGGGTACAGAATGAGAGTTTTCACCCTGCCATATTTGTCTTTATAAAACACAAATATGATAACGTCAGATCACACCAGCATATGTAACATGATCTGTTTCTTCATATAAAAACTGCTCAATGGCTATGTGCAGAATAGATTACTAACACATACTGCTTTTAATATTTCTGCAGTTTTTGATACATTTCTGTATGCATAGATACATGGATGGCCTATTGCATTTGCCAAATGTATAGTAAACAACAGAGCACACTATGTGAAATAATGTATCCCGCAATGCAGTGCAATTGACTTGACCTTCTATTTCCAACATCTTCATTAAGATTTATTATTCAGTTGGAATGCTAAAATGCAAAACAACCACAGAAAGACTAGTAATCGGTTTGACTCCGATATTCACACTTTTCTACTTGGTTATCGGTTTTGTAATATCAGCTCCACTGATATATCTAAAGAAATTAATTGTTTCACTAGACTGCCAAGATGCAAAATAAGCAGAAAAAATTTAAATCTGTTTGACTAATAATTTTTACAGATATTCACACTTTTCTACTTGGATATCGGTTCTGTAATATCGGGTCCATCAATAAACTCAAAGAAATAATTTTTTTGATTGGACTGCCAAAATGCAAAATAACCAGAGAAAGACCAATAATTGGTATAACTAATCATTTTTTACCAATATTCACACTTTTTTAATAATAAGTTATCGGGTTCCGTAGTAATGAGTCAATTGAGAAATCCAAAGATTAGCCTACAATCTAAATAGAATTAAACATCTTCACAAAATTTCTAAACAATAATTTCTGCATATTGGTTATCAGACACAAACCTACAAATAATCAGCATTGGTATCGGTAAAAAAAAAAAATATATATATTTTTACAATGTCTTTTTTTTTCTCGTTTCCATTTCCAAGATGATAACTAGACACCAATCGTTAAATTACACGTGTGGTGTAATAAGTTAATGTACTAATTTTTAAATAATTTATTATGAAATAATATCTATTGTTCCACTTACTGTATTAAAAAAAAAATAGTACACAGTACTATTAGTACACTGGCTATGTTTGGAAATGAACACTAGCATACTGCTTACTGCATACAGCGCACTATACAATGACTTCCTACTCTTGTAACTACAGGAAACACGGGGTCGAGGGGATGCGGAGGTCAGCTCAGGATGGGTTGTTATGATGATATACTACAGTTACCTTGAGATCCTTTTAGCTGTTTAATAGACGGCACAATAAACCAACATACAAGCACCTGATTAGGGATTCAAAGGCAGCCAAGTACAACCATTTGGGAGCATACCGAAATTATATACAGGGGTACAGAGGTAGGAAGAACACATTTTTATCCACAAAGCTTCCTCGGCAGAAGCATTACATGAAAAAAACAAGACAACCTTGGGTTTATTTCCCAGTGGTCAGATTATCTCATGCCGCACCAACTCTATTGTTCAGGCTGCACAATCCTCTTGCAGCACTGCGGCTTTGTGACACACATGTGAACCGCACAGGTGAGGGGGAAAATAGCTGGCTATATTTATTTTCATTTGCCTTTGCAATTGCTGCTAAATATCAAGGCAGAAGGAAATGGAGCAAGACTACCGGTTTAAGCACTTGCTTGTAAAAGTACAATAGGGAGGGACAGAATTCCTTGTAGACTAGACATAGATTATTGGCATCGAAAAGCTGCAGGCGAAAATCCTGTGCTGTCTTTTTCGTATGGTGTGATCATATAAAACTAGATTTGTACATTTTTATGAAGAAAATGGTTATAAGAGTGGTGCTTGCCCATGCAAACATAACTGCCAGGATGCTAGGGTTGTTGTTAGGCCACAGCTATATGGTTAAATATGTGTTCTGCTAGGGTGTTCTGGGTGGTTACTGTCCCAAGTCAAAAGAGCCCACCAAGGTAGGGTCATTCACACCAAACACATTTTTGCATGCGTTTTTTTTCAATTTCCCTATCTAAGCACGTGATAGATCACCATTGCACCATGTCTCGCTTTTTTTTTTTCAGCACTTCACGCTGGAGCATCATGTTTTTAGATGCCGTGTCAGTATAAAAGAACTTTTAACTTTTAAAAGTGCGTCCCAAGACACCCGTGTTCTGTTCTACGTTCATTGTGTTGCATCTAGCTTTTTTTAGCGCAAGAACACTTTCAATGTGCTCCTATATCTGTATGATATTTTTGTCACAGGATATCGCTCTGGTCCTTCCTTCAAAGTGATTATTTTGCCAGGTCAAAATCGTACTGTACATCTAATTGCTTAGAAGAGTAATTCTACACCTCAATAAGCTGTCTGATTTTAGGTATCATTCTTAGTATTACCAAATATGAGAAATAGTAATAGTGAAATTACAAGTATGAATTAGAGTTCTGTAAAACATGTCCTTTTACAGATAGGACAGCTCAGAGAAACTACCATGTAACCAAACTCTCCAGTATTTTGAGTCCTGCATTCAAAACTACATCTCGACTGACACGACTCGCAGCTAACTGGGGACAGGAAGCACTAAAGACTCTTGGGTGATTTCCGTACAGCCTGAGCCTTTGCCGCTTGCCGTCTTTCTTCTCCTGCCAAAACAAACAAGCCATTGCGAGGGGAGATAAGGGACAATTACCCAGCCTCCTCCTGCATTCACTTCACCACATTATAGCAGGTAGACTAACACGCTGAAAAACCAATGTACACAATCACCACAATAGCCCTTTCCTAGACTGTTAAGAGAGAGGTAAATTAAGTTTCTTGTGGCTAAATGAGTTATAATTTAAATATCTACTAAGGCTGCACCCGATATATCTAAACATCACAAATGTACATACCACGATATGCATTTCACAAGGGCTTGCAATAACGGAATGATTTTAATACAATAACGTTCAAGGTGAGGCAGATAGCTAAGAATAGACAGGGCACACATTTGTCATTTGGTGTGTGTGTGTGTGCAGAATTCATAGGCACTGGCTCAAATGATGGAGCGTGTCACAATTTGTGCATATGTAGCTGTAACTGGCACTGTCCCGTGCTTTTACTCTGTGTAGTGTGCAGATAATAATGAGACCAGATGCCAAACTCAAACTTGGCTTGTTTTCTATGTGGATGTTTCAATGTTTGGGTTTCAATTAATGGATTGCACGGTGAAATCATTCCACTCAGCCTCAAGTTCAGCGCGGACTAAGAACAGGCATGTTAAACAAAAGCAGAAAGTGAATGTCTATGGCAAGCGCTTCTAGACATTATTTTCAAAATGAAAGTCCTGCATTGAGTGAACTCATTTTAAAATTAATGTAAAAATAAAACGAGTAAAACTAAATATTTTTCATATTTTAGGATACCCCACAATATGGTGAAATTAACTTTATATTCATATGATTTTTACCAACAAAACAAATTTAATAATTGAAGATGAATTTTAATATCTGCTACATAGCTAACAGTAAAACTACATATTATATGCAGTCTTTATTTAATTTGGAACAAAAAACAACTATGTTTTTGATCTCTGGGATAGCTGTCCTTTGTTATTCTAATTAACTTCAGTTTCTTTGGGCGGTGGGCGTTCCGATGTTCTGCCCACTCCGAAGACGTCATCATTGGATTTTCAAATCGCATGTAGCATTGTACAACAACTTGTCGCATTTTCTCTTCATATTGTGCAGCCCTATTATCTACTTGTATTCCAATATATGACGCATTAAAAACATCCTGAAAACTTGCAACTGTAAAATTGGAAATGTGTTTTTGCATCGCTCTGCGCAATTTTTAAATTGATTTTATATGTAAAATCCCACCTCGCAATTTTTTTCACCATATCGAACAAGAGTGCCACGTTTTTTTAGATGGTGTGTAAAAGTTCAAAAACACTTAAACTTTTAAAAAACGTGTCTTTAGACACCTGCGTCCGCCTCTAACACATGTTAACATTAGTTACTGTAAATCATATATTAATATGAGATCTACTTCAAGCAGAGTCTAAATAATTGATTATCTTTTGTTATTCTAGTTTTACTGTATGTAATAGTTTGATGACAGTGTTGGCTGATACCAATTTTCCAGTTTTATTGTAATGACTAGTAAATATGGAATTTCTTGGATACTATTGTTCAAACTGGTTTTTGAAAAAGATTAAATTGTAAAACTGGCTAACTATAAGGCTGAAATGTGTTACTTTTGGTTTTTGATTTGAATCGCCAACTCAATATAGATATGGACAAATGAATGTGATTCTGCTACTAATATAGACAAAGGGAAGTACACTCAAAAATAGCAATTCTGCATTTGTGTTCCACAGAAGAAAATACATCATGATTGTAAGTAAATGGTAAAAGCATTTTCATTTTTTGGAGAGCTTTCCTTTTAATTCTTATTAGGAACTTCCAGCTTTCCCTGCACAGACTAAACTCAACCATGGTTCCTCCATGGCTAATATTTGTACATCTCCTCATACAGGAACAAACAGTACATGTATGAAATGATAACTACCAGCCTCTCTCTAATGCAGAGCAGGTCTCCACCTAAAACCGACTAGATTCACACACAAACCGTTTAGCATTTCATCTTGACACAATGTTTAGTAGAAAACCAAACAATAAGATTTCCCCACACAGTGTGTTTATTGAGATTCGGGTTCAATATGAAGGCCATATGGATGTAGAGCATCTTTGCAACATCATATAATCCCAATCAACAAACAGATCTGGTTATTATCAGTGAAACCATAAACGACATTCTGTTTATTAACAATGCACAATCACACGATTTACCAATCCCAGACAAGTAGGAATATCAAAACTTATGTACCAAGTCGATAGTCAATTAAAATAAATATGATAACAGTCTTTCAAGTGTGGTAGTTGTAACAAGGCGTCTGCTTTTGAACACTCACAGGCTGTAAATATGAATGCTCAAATGCCCATCTTGCTGAGAGAATCTTAAAATGTCAATAGTATTATCTTCAGAATATGTTATGACAGCCCCACAGCCAAGAACTTAAAATTCAATCTCTGGATGTATCCGTGTTTCCAAACATTTTGATCACAAGCAATCGCACTAAGGTTTTGAAGGTACACCAGAACATGTTGAAACACACACCCACGTAAATAATCAGAACTGAAAACCAACAGGACAGCTCCCACAAGACTGACCTCTGGTCCCCCATTCCAATAGGAGAAAGGATGTGATCGTATTTATATTTTCCAGCTGGCTGCTTGGACAGCGAACACACAAAACCAAAATATACCTCCTGCCCAATCCCCATCTACCTCATCTTAATTATGATGTCTGCTGAGAAAGAGCCAAGTCAGCTTCTTAGAACAATCTCTTCGGTCTCACTATAATTTAATTTCTTTAATGTGAGATTTCCTCAATGAACTGTAACTTAGAGCCACTGCAAATAAAACTCCCTGCGATGACCTAATATTGGGCACGTATGAAGGGGATGGTTGCGCAGTAATGTTAAACTTTAATGCCGACTGGGTTTTTGCTCGCTTTCTCTCTTTTCATGCACATCTTGTACTATTTACGACCAATTAAAAAAAACAAAAACATGAGTTTACGGACTCCACCCTCACACTTTAGTTCCCTGGAGGTTTAATGTGCATATATGGGCCTATGAGTCGACTGACTGAGGCTGTTAGCTGCCGTTTGAGGAACAAGGTTTTTAACTTCTGAGGAGAGCTATCTTAAACTCACCAGTGGGCATATTATTCTTTAAACATCCTCAGCTGTTGCCTGGTCTGGACAGGATGAGTCACAAGGTAGTGAGGTTTTTATTATGGCTTTGCTGGTGGTCTGTGTGTGCGTGTTGTTGAAATGAAGCAAAAAGGTTGTATTGAATAGCTCATCCTTCCAATGTAGTATACGTGGAACGTTATGGCCAACGAAAATTTCAAGCCCAAATGAATGTATAATCGTACATTAGCAAGTCAGGTAATTCCTTTATTTTACTACCTCTTACATTGCCTTTTTTTAGTTTGATTGTTTGCGATTACCTCCGCATCTTTGAGTGATCAGTGGAATTCGTAGCTTATTTATTACCACATTTTTGCAGACAGCCATACTAGGGCTGGGCGATAGGATGATCTAATCAGATATCGACGATGTCTTACAAAGATCCCGATGCCGATTGCGATGATCGACTATATTGAGAAATGGCAAAAGCAGACAAAAGAAAAGCTGTCAATGCTTGTGTTTCATTCGCTGTTTGTTCAGAGGTGTGCAGCACAAGCCTGTCATGTGGAACACACGTATGTCAGCACGCAGTGCAAGCCTGTTTCATGGAACAAGCGCATGCAAAGAGTTTTCAATCTTTTTTTCTGTGGTTAATTTGTAATCGTAATTTTACTGTGTGGGGCATAAACATATAACTGCATCATATAAGTAAAAATCGGTATCGGCCTCAAATTCCCGGATCGGTGCACCACTATAAATCATTATTTTCCAGGTCATTTAGGTATTTTTCTAATTTTACATTACTTTCCCATGACCTGAAAATCCTATTGCAAAATTCCAGGTTTTCCAGGACACGTGGGAACCATGAATGTACTTGCAAATGTATGCTCAAACACACGCAAACACTTAAACATACTTTCCAACGTATGCTCACATGTAAACGTACACTCAACCATCAATGTACGCTAAAACATACGTGAACACGTACACATACTTTCCAACGCATTCTCACACATAAACGAATGCTCCAACTTGCACATAAACGTGCACACAAACTGACTCACAATCTCAATCTAGCAAAACTTATATCAATATCACTTTCGCTTCCCAATGTTAACAAAGCTTCTACATTATTTACTCTGTCTTTTGTAATTCCAATTATTATATATAATTACATATAGTCATAGATCATATATAGTTGATAAAACACAGATTGGATAGTTCTTACCTTTTTGAGGTGGCCACTGCGTGTTCCCACAAACACCACAGAATGATCGCCATATGTGTACGCAGCCACAGACGCCATACCGTCAGTGCGATCGTCAAACAGGGGAGTGCCTTCAATGACTCTGAGCCCCCCGAGAGGCTGATTCAGAACCAGGCCACAGAAATCGTCGCCAATCTGCTTGGGCTACAGGATGAAACAAGAAATAATTACTAGTTAATATTCGTTAGAGGGTGGGTGGAGTGGGAATATGTACTATGAATATGTATAAATGGTTAATTATAGTGTTAGGGGGCAATCACACAGGGCATATTCTTGTGTTACAAAACAGCTAGACAGTGTCCAACAGAATTTAACAGATGGCAAATTTATAAGCATATTTACACCTACACACCATTGCTCATATAAACAATAACATTTAATACTCAAGATGCTCACCAAATTTATTTGACCGCCCCAAATTTATTTGATTTGTATTCGAATGGTTTAAAAACTGACATTGAGTGTGTTCATGGAGCAAAACACAAAAAAAAATGGCAAGATTTTAATTGTTTGTTTTTTTAAGTTGTACAAGGTTGTACTACCTATTAGATGGATTTGAGAAAATTGGGGCTTTAAAAAAAAAAAAAAAACGTAATCAGAACGAATGTTTGTAAATTGTTTAGGAAAAAAACATTAAGTAAATTGATCTTTTACAATAGATTTAGAAAAGATTTACACCAGGGGTTCTCAACGGGGGTGGTACCAACCTCCAGGGGGCGTTCAAGGGATGCCAAGAGGCGCTGAGAGCAAATTAGTAGGGGGGGGGGGGGGGGGGTGTTAGGTTACAAATGGGGGGTGTTTATCAGTCATAATAATCAAATCTCTTGTCAAGTTGCTCTTTGCATTAAAATGTTTATCTAGACTTGGAGTATATCAGTTGTTTCTCAATTATACAGGTTGGTGTGCATTTGTACCGCAGTTCATCTGATTTTGAAGTCTAGCGACGCATTTGAAGTATCTGGTTTAGCAGTGTCAAATACACAGGCAGAGACATAACCTCCACTAATGCACCTGTATTGTCTATAGATGGATACGACCCAATGGACAGAGCAGTGCGAGCGCAAAGAAGGTGTGTTTTTACTCGCAGACTGGTCTTGAGCTCTTAATCGCGCAGCTTTGCGAGAATCAGTGAGAAGCACAGTAAGAGACATGGAAACCATTTTAATTCAGCACAGAATTCTACATGACCACCCTTGAATTTACTGTAGTAACACTAACTGAACTTTAGGCAGAAATAGATTGCTAATAAATATTTTCATATCACTACTTCAGCTCCAGGCAGCTATTATATTTGTCATAGGCTACATTAGGGGAGTGAGAGATTATAATACATTTTTTTACTACTTATAAATATTTATATTTTGCATTTATGGTTTTTACATGTGTTTAGAGTAGGCCTAATGATTGTAATTACAAAAATGTCAGTTTGTTTTACAGAAATCATATATTTATTTTTTTTTAGTGTTAGAAAATATAAATGGTTTACTTTTCATAGATGTCACAGTTAGCCTTACTGTTGTTAATACGAGTACATTTACATCTGCATCCAACTCAAAATTGATGCTGTAATGTAGAATGAGCTTTTCAAAGTTTATGCAATATTATTGGTCTTTTCACTTATTTCTAAAAAATAATAACAATAGCAATTTTATTATTAGGTTCGGTCTTCACATTTTCCTTTTATAAGCCCTCCATCTGCTTGAATTCAAGAAACGCCTGATGAATTTATTAACAAAACTTTAAAATTATGCAATGCATCGAAGTTGCATCGAGCAAATTAAGCAAATAACACAAATATTGAGTATATATTGAGTATATTTTCTTGGTACAACAAAGTCTCATGTCACATAATTGGGGGGGGGGGGTTGAGGTAAGGAAATGAAGTAAGGGGGCATTTATCAAAAAAAGGTCGAGAACCACTGTTTACATAAATTCTTCTGCTATTGTTTCATGATTGAGGCCCAATGTATTTACCTACATTATCTTAAATTATGTTAAATATTAAATAAATGTAGATGGTTACCAATAAAATAAACATATATGCACAGAAACAAACAATTACACTGAACAAGTAGTGACAGCTTTCTCCAGTTATCTTCACGGTAGACTATTGGAGACAGGAAGCGCCAGCTAATAGACCAGGCAGAGCAAAGCCACCCAAACAGGGGCTGCAAAAGTAAGCTCAGGGGGATTAAACCGGGGGTTGATGCTCACCGACCGGTGAGACATGACTTCATCCTGCACAATTTACTCTCTGAACGTCTCTGAAAAGCACTATTTCAGTGGGTTTTAATGGGTGTCCACTAACACAAAAAAATAATAAATACAAGAAAATTACTGTATGACTTTTTTTCAGGGAAATGTCAGAAGAGTTATTAAAAAAATCAATTGTGTTAGCTAGCATCTGCAGCATATCAATCCAGCTAATGATGATGTCATCGAGCACCCACCTAATCTTTGGTTCATCCTAAGGGTGAACTATTGACTCATTACCAGTTTCTCAGAGCACTACGGCACACACAAAGCTCTTTAATCCTGGTTTCCTCTGGACCCTTGCCTCCAACCACACACAAAAATCTGTTCACCTCGATAAAGTGCAGGGAGAGGTCAGCCTTCCCTCCAAATGAATGACATCAGCTTGTGCAAAAAGAGTTTTCGGCTGAGCCACCACATAGGATTTACCACACCAGCTATCTAGCCAAAGAAAAGGCGATTTGTAGCAGTAATGACAAACATAGGGTAGGGATGGGTCATGATGGTCGGCTAGTCTTCCACCAACAAACTAGTCGATTAGTAAGTCAACTAGTCTATCAAAAATGTATTTTTCTATCTAGAGGTGGCATAAATGCATCCCAATATTGGTTCAAATTCATTTCATGTATAAAAAAAAAAGATTCTTCAACTTCAAGCACATGGGTGTTTTTGTTTGTTTGCTCCTAACCGACCGCCTGGAGCAGTCAGGGCTGCTGCCAGGGGCGGAGGAGACCCCTTCCAGCCGCTGAAACACGGCGGGATATGAGACCATCAACTGTGAGCGGGAAGGGGCTTCTGGCCGACCACCTGGAGTGGGAGAACCGCTGCCAGGGGCGGGGGAGACCCCTTCTGTTTCAGGGGAACGCGGGTGGTGCATTCCGTCCGCCAGGGACTGGAAGACTGCTGCCGATCCATCTGGGGAGGCGCGGTTGTCATCCGTTAGAGGTTGAGGGGTGGCCGAGGACCAAGCTACAGCATTTCGGAGAACCGGCGAGTAAGTGTTTTTATTTCTCTCTCTCTCTTCCATTGCCGCACCATGTTGGCCTTTCCCTCTCGTTTTAAAATATTTTGTTAATTTGGCACGATCACCGTTACGGTGTGTAGGTGACACTTTTTTTTGTTTCCCCTTGTCCACTCCCTCATCCAGGTAGGCGAGGATGACCTGCCAGCAGACGGTGGGGAAGGCATGCCCCTCCACAGGGAAATAGGGGGGGTTCCCCGGCCTAAGAGAACGAGGGAGGAATGTGGCAGGGCGGAAGGCAGGGCCAGGTCGTGATTACGCACACCCGGCCCCTAATCAGGCTGAAAATTCTAAATTCATCAAAAGTGAAAATGTCCAAATTGGGCCCAAAGTGTCAAAATTTTGTGTGGCCACCATTATTTTCCAGCACTGCTTTAACCATCTTGGGCATGGAGTTCACCAGAGCTTCACAGGTTGCCACTGTAGTCCTCTTCCACTCCTCCATGATGACATCACGGAGCTGGTGGATGTTAGAGACCTTGTGCTCCTCCACCTTCCATTTGAGGATGCCCCACAGATGCTCAATAAGGTTTAGGTCTGGAGACATGCTTGGCCAGTCCATCACCTTCACCCTCAGCTTCTTTAGCAAGGCAGTGGTTGTCTTGGAGGTGTGTTTGGGGTCGTTTTCATGCTGGAATACTGCCCTGCAGCCCAGACTCCAAAGAGAGGGGATCATGCTCTGCTTCAGTATGTCACAGTACATATTGGCATTCATGGTTCCCTCAATGAACTCCCCAGTGCCGGCAGCACTCATGCAGCCCCAGACCATGACACTCCAACCACCATCCTTGACTATAGGCAAGACACACTTGTCTTTGTACTCCTCACCTGGTTGCCACCATACACACTTGACACCATCTGAACCAAATAAGTTTATCTTGGTCTCATCAGACCACAGGATATTGTTCCAGTAATCCATGTCCTTTGTCTGCTTCTCTTTAGCAAACTGTTTGCGGGCTTTCTTGTGCATCATCTTTAGAAGAGGCTTCCTTCTGGGATGACAGCCATGCAGACCAATTTGAAGCAGTGTGCGGCATATGGTCTGAGCATTGACAGGCTGACCCCCCACCCCTTCAACCTCTGCAGCAATGCTGGCAGCACTCATACGTCTATTTCCCAAAGACAACCTCTAGATATGACGCTGAGCATGTGCACTCAACTTCTTTGGTCAACCATGTCGAGGCCTGTTCTGAGTGGAACCTGTCCTGTTAAACCGCTGTATGGTCTTGGCCACTGTGCTGCAGCTCAGTGTCAGGGTCTTGGCAATCTTCTTATAGCCTAGGCCATCTTTATGTAGAGCAACAATTCTTTTTTCAGATCCTCAGAGAGTTCTTTGCCATGAGGTGCCATGTTGAACTTCCAGTTACCAGTATGAGGGAGTGTGAGAGCGATGACACCAAATTTAACACACCTGCTCCCCATTCACACCTGAGACCTTGTAACACTAACGAGTCACATGACACCGGGGAGGGAAAATGGATAATTGGTCCCAATTTGGACATTTTCACCAAGGGGTGTACTCACTTTTGTTGCCAGCGGTTTTGACATTAATGGCTGTGTGTTGAGTTATTTTGAGGGCACAGCAAATTTACACTGTTATACAAGCTGTACACTCACTACTTTACATTGTAGCAAAGTGTCATTTCTTCAGTGTTGTCACATGAAAAGATATAATCAAATATTTACAAAAATGTGAGGGGTGTACTCACTTTTGTGAGATGCTGTATGTATAGACGTTATTGTTTCAACCTTTAACATAACGTATTACTATAATATAATATAACCGAAACTATAGAAATCCATTATAAAAATCATGGCATGTTTAAAATTTAATCCAAACAAAGAGTGAAATAATGCATTTCAATATTTATTGTGTGAAGAACATTTTTTCATGTGGTGAAAATGACAATGTTGTGGGAATTTTGTAGAAAAATAAAATGACAACAGTGACATAATCTCCTGTGATGATCTCCAAATCTTCACTGCTGGACATTGTTAGTATACGAATTCAATAAAAAATACTGAGAGTGTGAAGAACTTTTTAACCAGGCTTTACTTTCTAGACGTCCACAGTGCTAAAAGTGCCTGAAGTTGAAGAAACACCCAAATATACTATATCGTTTGAGTCAGACTTCACAACTTGAGATACAGCAACAACTGAATTTTCTGGCAACTTCCACCCAAATTCTTGTGCAGCAAAGGTCATCTTGGGAGTGTGCTATTGAATGATGATTGAGCCAGTGGAACGGCTTGTTTTTATGCATGTGTATGAAGGGTAAATGTAATAAACGAAGCATGAGCTTGTGGCAGGCATGCACACTCTCATTATAAGGCAGAAGTCCGTGCATGAGAAAAGCTAATAATACCCCGGCAGAGGCAAAGCTGAAATCAGAAGCAGATTTGCCTCAGTCATGGGGAACCCTGTTGTTGCTTATAAAAACAACCACAGCCACTCCTCCCCACAGGAACCAGGTCATCGGCACTCACCATCCTCGCCCCATCTGCTCTGGCTGGGATGCGAGGTGTTGTGCTATTGTTCCCAGCACAATTACAGCCACAGACTCAAATCATCCTCTCTTCTGGTTGTCCTCCAGGCAAGAAAACAAAATCTGCCAGTTTATAGTGCTGCTGCTGTCTATTATGATTTTTCGAGGAAAATATTGCAACTGTAGCACACAGAGTTCTTAAGTTTACTAGTGCGGAGTCACTGAAAAACCACCAGATAAACAATGAATCAATCAAATGGCAAGCTCTTACAGCAAAATAATTAAATGTGTTTGCTAATTATCTGTCATGTTATATTATGCTTAGCACTCTAAAATACAGTGGATCATCATCAGCTTTTAGAGGTCATAATACAAACTTTTAGCAGATATTTGCATTCTCTTCCAGTAAAATAGACCATAAATACTGATGGATCATTTTGCTCTGAGGGCTATATACACATTTATGTCCAATAAAATCCTCTCTAAAACAGGAATGTGCCCTCCTTCTAACACCACCTGCTATCAACTAAAAATAGCAAGTATCAAAAATGGTTCATGCTGGTGACGTGAGACAACGGTTATTGGCTGCTCAAAATGCCCCGCCCAAACTTTTCGGTTTAAACAAAAATACTGGTCAGAGTCTTAAAAACATAACTCTTAAAAAGTGATGATGTCAAAAACTATTTAAAAAGTTTAATGCAATCTATAAAAGCCTTTGTGTAGCTTAAAGGCAGATAAATAAAATAAGATCATAATTATTAGTGTTATTCATCTTTGCACATAAAATTAGACATTAAACATTTAAAATTAAACATTAAAAGATTCAACAATAAAACATGGTATTTTCTAAGGCAAACCATGTGTGGTACCCCTGACTGGTTTAAAATGTCAGAGGCATATTGATTTTGATGTCTAGCCATCACCTCTTTCATCTCTCTCGTAATAAGCGATTGCTTCCCACCCTGTCTGGTCTGAATAGATTTTTCATCAAAGATACATTACATCAGATTAAAATGTGTAATCATGTTAGACAGTTTCCCCTACACAGGCATTCCTGAAAAGTCTGCAGCAAGTCACAATAAGGTCAATAGGAATCATGTATAACTTCCACAAATTTCTTTCAAGATGTAAAAACAGACCACAATACAATTATCCAAGCACAGAACAGTCTCTTCTTGTTTCTGCAAAAAAGTGTCAACAATACACTCTAAATGTGATTTAGCCAACATTCTTGTTGGTCCTGGAACAACATGCCAATCAACCAATCAGATTTTAGAGAAAAGTGCAGGGTTAGGGTTACAGGGCTTCAACAATAATCTTGTCAACCTATAATTTCCCTCTGATTTTTCTTAGTCTTTTCGGATTTTGCTGGTCTTAGCTGGTATAAGCTGGTCTAGGTGGTCTAGCTGGCCTGACCAGGTGACGTGCCTAAAACCCCTCCAAAACAAACAATCCTGTCCTGACTGGGAAACCAATAAACCAAATAGATTTTAGGATAAAGTTCAGGGTTAGGGGCTTGAACAACAATCATGTCAACCTATCATTTCCCTCTGATTTTAGGGTATTGTAATGGATAAGTTCCCTGTTAACAAAAACAAAGAAACCAGCCAACGTTGGTTTGCTGGTCTTAGCTGGTCTGACCAGGAGACAAGTGCCCAAACCCCCTTTAAAACCACTAAACAGACAAGCCTGATCAGACTGGGAGACCAGCAAAACCATTTTAGGTTGATTTAAGCTGTTTTTATTCCATGTGGTTCAAGCCTCAAACCCATCCCTAACTCTTAAATCTGATTGGTTGACATAAATATAATTCTAGGACCAACAAGGATATTGATTCAGGACAACATACTACTTGGCAAAATCATAGTCTTAGAAAGATTCAGAATGGGGATGAACTGAAAGTGAATTTGAATTTCAACTCACCGTGTTAATACAAGGTAGCTCCTTGTTGAGCAACCACGGTAGCGACAACTTTCCCTCCCCACGGTAACATGACTTGATCCTCTCTTGCATGGCCAGGTTGATTTGGTGCAATGTGAAGAGACACAATACCGTTTCTCTGGGTGGATTAGCCCTATTCTTCTGACCTTGGGAGAAGATCACAAACAGAACATCCTCATCCTCAGACAGACCAAGAGCCTGAGCCAGTATCTTCCCCGGACGGTGCTTGTATGCGGCTTGAACAAGCCGGTATTCCACACCATCCTTGGTGCACCCAATAGGGAACTCAACGTAGGAGTAGAACTCTGTGTCATTGGAGCACATGCGGACAATCTTTGAGGTGAAGAACTTCTCCCCAGTTGCATCCACTTGGGTAAGCTGAGTATCGAGTTGTAAAGTAAGGAAATAGATGTAGGTGCGGCTGGAGAACCCGTAAACGTAGTAGATGTCAAACGCTGGATATTGAGACAAAGTGTCTGAAGGTATCTTGATTTGTGAGGACACAAACTCATCTTGGTAGACCAGGCTAAACATATTCACACTCTCCTCATCAGCCACCAATTTACGGCTGGACAGGGTGGGAAAATACTCTGATTTACCATCTATGGCTGCACCAATAAAGAGGCGACTACCACCTTTCTTTTTCTTCTTCAAGTCTCCGTCATCATCGCCCACCACAACTCCAGCCATCCCATCTGGCTCTTTGGCTCCCGAGAGGTAGTGTTCCTTACGGTGATGTGGTTCACCAAGCTTGAAGAGATCTTCCAGCCTCAGGAACTGGCACACGCCCTGCCAGATGCTTCCGCAAGCCACCAGACGGTTGCCAGCATAATCAACCAGCAGCAATTTGTTGACATTGTCCGTGGATTCCAGTTTCTGTGCACAGGCTCGTACACTGGGGGGAGGGTAGCATTTGGCATTGTCGTCCACAGGACCTGTCTGATGTGAACGCATTTCGGTCAGATTAGCAGAGAGCTTGTAGACTCGGTTTATCGTGCCAACGAACACCTCGCCGGTCTTGCGGTGGACTGTGAGGTGCGTGAGGCTCGTGTCTTTAACCCTGAATGTGCCGGTGACTTCCGGGTGTTCCGTAAGAGTCATTGGAAATGCCCAAATGTTGCTCCCAGTCAACGCAGAGATGAAAAATACAAGCAACCACGAGGACCTCATGATTACAAACCTTCTATTGGTAGGGGGAGTGGGATGAGACTGGGCTCTTCCCTCTGGAGTATTACAGGCTTTTTCGTCTTTTGTCGTCTCAGTGGTTCATATCTGCAATGGAAGAGAGAAAATGGGAGAAAACACCTGCGTTAGTTTGACAATAGATTATGCAGGAAAAACAATGTATAAAAGTTTAAATGCATTAGGGTCAATGATGTGATGCTAATTGTTTTTGTCCAGATCTATTACGTTATTCAAAAATCAATTACATGTATACACCTCAACTATGATGAACATGTTTTACATTTCTGAGTTAAGGAATTGTAAAGTTATTCCCACAATAAAAGGATTTTTTTTTTTCTTTTCAGGGGGTTAAGAATGCCTAAGTAGGTTAATCATCTGGAGACAGTAAAAAAAAAATCAAAAACAAATTCAAATATGAAGAAATGTTGGCATATGTAGTGTGGAGTAATATTGTTTATTTCATATAAATATTTTAAAAATTTTCCCACCAAATTAAAGTCCGGTGGTGTAACCAACATACAGGTATCAAAAATGTGTCAAAACATTATTGTAAGTTTAAAAATAAATAAAAAATTCAGATATTTTATACAGGTCACCTGGAGAAACCCCAAGACACTTCTTTATATTTGCGACTCAAAAATGCATGATATTTGTAATAAAATATAACTTGAAAATTTGTAAACATGTCAAGGGTACAAATATTTTAATACCTTTTACTTTTACTTGACTCAAGTCATTAAATAAATTTTTTGTAGAAAAAAAATTATGATGTGTGCACACATGTGAATTCAATGTGCAAGGAAAGAATTGTAATACCTTTTACACCACTTGATATTTTAATAATTAAATCAAATGCAATGCAGAGAACTATAGTCAACCCAATGTTCAGAATGTTTACTTTTGCCCTGCTTGATCACTATTTGGATGCATTAGTGACTCAGTGTGGCACATGAGCCAGTGCTTGACTGCTGGGTCAGGGGATTTTGGGGGTAAGTATTGATCAAGAGGCTTCTGTTGGTGCCAAGCCTTGTCACCCCCACTCATTTCACTCAATGGATTGCTAATAAACCTTTATGGCCATTGCAAGCACTAATCCCGAGCGCGCTTGTTAATTAGGAAGCAGTCCTAAACCAGACAGCAAGATTCAAGAGAAAAGACTACCAGGCCAAGCAGCAAAACAGAAAAAACACAAATGAGGCAAAAGTTTTTATCACCATTTCACTCACAGTTCTGAAAGTGGTTCATATATAAAATACATTGGTCATGGTTAGGAAAGGTGGCGCTAAGCACACAGGAAGAATTATGCTTTACTATGACCACACTTCAATGGTTTGTGGTTTCAGGTAAACAGTTGGCAGAACCTTCCAAGCTTTCCTTAAAATATGTATATGAGAAACATGTGCTTAAGTCACAGCCAAACCACTTTAATTTTAGTTTATATGAATTCAACAGAGCTGTGCCAGTACAATAATCCACACTAAAGCCCAAAGTATACTAAAGTCAGACTCGAACTCTAGGCATCTGCAAACAGGACACGTGATGCAAATTTGTCATCAGCAGAGTGATAGAGCACAGAACTCGACTGGCCCAATTTTTCTAACCACGCAAACTCGGAACGAGCAGAATACGCATGCACCTGGAATTAAAAGCACTAATTAGTGGGTCCACAAGGTGGCAGCACTCACTGTTGTGCCGTTGACTCACTGACCTTTTTTCATTCTTTTGTGGAACTCAAAAGGATTTGTCAGGCAGAATGGCAACCTCTATCACTATTCACTTTGTATTGTATGGAAAAAAAATATGCAATAAAAGTGAATGGCGGCCAAAGGCGTTGCGCTTATAATCTTTTGCGTTCCACACAGGAAGTCAAAAGATTTTGGAATGATATAAGTGTGAACAAATGATCCTTTATAGTGTTCACAAAAGTACTGGTACTTTGGTACCAAGTCGTTACTAAAATAAAAAAAGATGTAACGATACCAGTGTTTCTGCTGTACCGGTAGTAATAAGCACTGACTCTATCCAGTACAAGTGCGCAGTATGACTGACACACAACAGCTTTACAATGCTCACATGCTTATTTTGAACGCGTGCTTTGTTACTCCTTGTACACTGAAATGGAAAATTATGCAAATAAAAAATCATGGCATGTCCTAGTGTGATTTATTAAACTGCTAAAGGCTGCGATCTTACTGTGGAAGAGATGCGTATTTTAAATAAATCCGACCGCTCATCCACAAGAAACTCCATATATATTGAGAATCATTCACGTTGTATGAGATGACAGAGCAGAGCACTAATCTACTGTGAACCACACAGCACATGTAAAATATATATTTATATAATTAAAATCACAGCATTTGCACATTAATCTCAGCTCTATCAATCTTAATTTATATCGCATTTAAAACAACATAGTTGACAAAAGTGCTTCACAGTAATACAATTTAAAACATAACATTTCACAATTACCATAAACACAAGCAGCAGCCATCTAAAATACAAACACTTCAAAACTGTGTCCTACATTTCAAAGGTCAGTGTAAACAGATGAGATTTCATTGATCAGTGATCACACTGGGCCGTGTCGCAAACTGTTTATCTGGAAAAGTGAAGCTTCCGGCAAAAACACACGTCATAATAAAAGCACGAGCCAAAATAAAATCTAGATGCCTGAAATTGAAGAAATTTAATACAAATATACTACAACTGTATAGTAAAATTTTATATTCACTGTATTATTAATAATAATAATTATTCAAAATATCACTAACAAGACAGCTGTTGAATAAAAGTTTGGCAAAAAAACTAAATGCAATGACATGTTGAAAACTTACATTTTCACTTGTTAAAAGTTTTAAGAATGTATTGATTAGACACCATTTTGATCATGGAATTAAATTAAAAATGTTCTGGAAAGTTCTGGAAAATAATAATAATTATTAAAATATAATGTTTAAAATAATAATTAAATAATTAAAAATAACTAAACTGTTGTATTTAATAGCACATTATCATATTAGCATATTTTTGCTTTTTGGTATTTGGTATAAAGAACCGTGAAATTTCACTGGTATTGGTACCGCCTACCGAAATTTTGGTACTGTGACACCACTAATTCTTTCAATTCAATTAATGTGGAAGCAAATTGTATAAATAAGCGAAAACTCTCAGTGCAGTCAAATGCGCTTCTACAAGCACTGTACTGGATAAAAGAATCAAACGGATCCCGTGCACAAATTTATGCTGCAGTTTCAATCTGAATCCCATTGTGACATAAAAATGCATTTAAATGAATCGAATTGTGACATTTTTTGAGACGTGTATTCTTGTGTATCCTAAAGTAGTTGCTGGTACCTAGCCCTCGTGTTCAAAGTGTCTGATTAAAATCAAAAGAGATACAATCATATTCTCAGGTATGTAAATAAATAGAGAAAAATAAAGAAAAATTATTTACAATTCAACCAATCATTAACTCAACCGTGATCTGTACCATTAACAAGTAATTTGTCAATTACACAACTGCTATCTTATAAAACATACCACTGGAAGCTCAAATTCCAAAACAATGTTACCAAAATCCTTGCTCATTGTATTATAATAGAGTATTGTAATACATTCCCTGATTTGCTGGAGAAGCTATTGAACAGCAATCAGAGTAATTTCATTAGCACAGTGGAAGCACAGACTGGTGCCAGTGAAAAAGCTGAATGCCTAAGCAGTATTCTTTGACCCGGGGAACAAAAGAAAGATAGACAGAGAAAGAGAGAGAGAGAGAGAGAGAGAGAGGAGTCAGTCACATAATCATTGGGGGTATCTGCTAAGATCTAGGCTAAACTTTTCTGTTGGTCTTAAAACAAATGAGTATGCAACACTCAGTTGGTGGTTTGCACACAGAACATGATATAATATGAAAATTAAATCAAATGCAAAATCATTTCCACTAAATTTCCTATAAAAACAAAGTGCAGATAAAACAAAACCCATCGCAGAAGTGGCCAACGAAAGCAATAACGTCAATCAACACATCAAAGTGTGTATGTGGTGGAGGAGCTAGTGAATGTGTGCCATTCTCCGACCCAAAACAAATATTTGAGTATATGACAGACGGTTTTGCGCTCTGCAATTTTTCAAGCACATCAATATTTTTGACAAACGCCCCCATGTGACCTTTCAGCTTGGCCCGAACTGTAAACAACAAGCCGGTGGAATTCTGATGAGACGAGCACAGTTGTGGCCATAAAACTATATATGTTTTTTACAGCACCCAGGTGAAATGGACTTATCTATTAGCCACATTTCCAAACAGACCGCCCACAGTTTATTTACTGACCGTATGGTGCATATTGCACACAAATCTAAAGACTAATCTGATTGTTTGGCTTTATGCAACTTCTGAAAGTAAGGGCAAAATGTTTTAAATAATTTCACTTGGAAACAAAGACGTGTTTGCAAGGGAACGAGTTGACACAGTAGGCATGTTTAAGAATTAAATAGGTTTGCCAAAGTTAATAGCATCAAATCTTTGAGACATATTCAGAGTTTTGTGTGAGGCACTTAGTGGTAGGGCTGCGACTAACGATTATTTTGATAATCGACAAATCTAAATATTATTAGAACGATTATTCGACTATTCGAGTGATTATTGCTACAATTATTAATTAGCACTTAACCGACAATTCAGCTTGTGTCTTAAGTTTAGGGCTGAAACGATTAGTGGACATTATCGACAATTATTGTCGACAAAAAATTCGGTTGACGAATAATCGTTTGATATCATGAGATTGCATCAAACTCAACTGATGACGTGCGAGAGGAGCGCCGCAGCCTGCGCCTGACTGAGGAGAGGAAGAAGACACAGCTCACAGTCTAGACGCACTCCAAACTTTCCAAATAGCTTAAGGTGATGTAGATCGCAAAGTAGGAGTATGTACAAAATAAATGAATACAGAAGCACTCTAGTGAAATAAAGCTGAGCCGGAGATGCACCCCAGCAATATATCTTTAATGCATCCTTTATTAAAGTTCAAATAATAAAGAAGCAGGTCTTGTAAATAAGTACAAACTCTGAAACTGGCATTTCTCTGTGCAGTGGAATGACCCGATCTAAGGGGAGAGATGGAAACTGCAACTGGCTGATGCACAATCGGTCACGTAGACGCTAATATCTTGCACGCACGTGCTTACATTTGGAAGACGCTTTTATCCAAAGCAACTTACAGTGCATTTATTTAAGGGACAACCCTCCGGAGCAACCAGGAGTTAAGTGCCTTGCTCAAGGACACAATGGTGGTGGCCGTGGGGATCGAACCAGCAACCTTCTGATTAACTGTTATGTGCTTTAGCCCACTATGCCACCACCACTCTATTTGTATACAAATCAAACTTTTTTATACTTCTGCTAATGCTGTATGTATATATATATAACAATTTTTTCTTCTGCAGTACAGCTTCTAAAGTAAATGAACGTTTTAGATATTTATATTGGAAAACAAGACAAAAAAGTCTAATTAAAAACATATTTTGTTGCAGGGTGTAATAAGCTAAGACTATACTATCTCACCTTTATATTCACTTGATTTCGATCCATCTTTAAAAACAAACTTTCTCTTCTTAATAGAGCTGTGTATCGCCGGTTTCTTCATGATTAGATACACATCGTGACACATACTGTATGTATATCATGTCATGAGTCATAGCGTCTTCAATTTCCTCTAAGCTGCAGCAAGTGCACAAAAGGGATTTGCATCTCTACGCACGAAAGTGTACACCCGGGAGAAGTTTGAAACTCTCTTGCTCTGTTTTACATGTGACTCATAGACGCGCCGCTGACCTACCAGATGAACGGCAGTTTCAGTGTTTGTGCGCTTTTAGATGAACCTCTTTGTTTTATTTGAACATACAGGATGTATTAAAGGTATAACACCATTGTCTTTCCTTTTATACGCTCAGACATGCAAGTTTAGCTCCAGCGGAACGCCAGCTCCGGCTCCACTTTATTTAACGATGACACTGTGTCTGTAGATCAAACTACAATTCGACAATTTTTACTGTCTACGTTGTCAATAACATCGACTAACTGTTTCAGCCTTTCTCAGTTGCAACTAAATTAGATATCCACAAGCAGAAGTGTATATATATATATATATATATATATATATATATATATATATATATATATATATATATATATATAGTTACATCAGTGAAATAGTCTGCATTACTTTTCTGTACAAGTTTATGGAAATCTACAAAAAGATTTAATAAAAATCGACTGCAAGGTTTATATAAGAGATCCCAGGTATTTTCTGTGCATTCGCCCACGGAGACTGCTGCACCATTATTAAAATTTTTACCACAATCTGCATTTTCTGGTCAATTATTGTGCTATACAAAAAATACGATCATGCAAACTGTGATTGAAACAAACTGTGATTGAATGATATTGAAGCAAACTTCATGTATAAGTGGGAAGTTCTTGGCCAGAATAAGCTGCAATGTGGACCAGACCTTTTGTTGTTTAGTCAATGGTCTGGCTACATAAAGCTATGTTTTCCTAGCACTAATTTTAGCTCAGTGTCCCTCTGTTCATCACTGGCGAATTTGCATATCAATCAGTTTGGTCAGTTGTTGGAAAAATAATGGTGATATCAGATGGAGTCCTCAAGTCCAAAAGCACATTAAAAACACTGTGAAACCGGGAGTGAGGAACGGAATGGTGCGGTCTGGTGGAATACGAGAGCTGGTGGTTAGCGGTCTGGAGAGAGAGGCAGCTGGCCAAAGAAACAATCATACAATCACCTGACCCGCTACAGTCAGGGTGAATCAAATGCCACAAAATATCACAAAATATGTGATAGATCTGTGAATCACAAAAGGCTGTTTAATAACTAAATATATAAAATGCACACGCAGCTCCAGCGTGTCAGTGATTGACGCCACTCCATTTACACACACACACACGCGCAGCTATTTTTAGTCTTCACTACATTTTTAACTAAACGCGCAATATTTGAGCACTACTCATGAATAAGACCTCAGATGAAGATGCTCAATAGTTCGGTTCACTTATAATATGCATTTAGAACGGCATTTTACCAGAATTTGAATAAGAAGCGAATTAAACTACTGTGAACTTGCCTACAAACAGACACACTTACAAGACTTCCTGGAGAGTTCAGAATGTCACAATAAAAGCGTTAGGTGCACGATTGAGATATATTACTACATTACTATTATAACATATTATTATTGGTTTATAAATTATAATAATATTTAAGTTGAATGGGTTCCAAAAAATAACTGTGTGAATGAAAATTGAGCTGATATCTTACAACTAAATTGAACAAAAAAAGAGATCTGAATAGTTTAAAGTCCAGATACAAGTTGAATATTTTTTAGCAAAAAACAACATTATCCAGTATATTAGTTAACAATAAAGTGTTTCTTAATAAGCTATACATTTATATTTAAATAATTGGTTGTTAGAGGTTTGTATTTCTTTACATATTAAAGAGCACACCCAATTAGATCCACACAATATCGTAATGATATTATAAACTGATTATGCAAAAAGCAACACTGGTATCGGATCGGTATCGGACGATACTGAGATTTCCGATATTGGAATTGGAAGAGAAAAAGTTGTATCGGTGCATTCCTACTTGTCACAGACGCACACAAGAACTTTCGGATTGCGAGACATGTGGTGAAGTGACGCCAGTTCTGCTTGGTGCAGGTTGCAATCATATTTTGTATGTTTTATTAGTGTTACTTACAACTAGTGTCAGGTAAGTAATACGTTTATAACAGGCTTGGTAGTTGGAACAGGGGGATGATGGTGTAATCGGATATCGTATCGGATATCGGATGGTGTAATCGGAATATTTTGTGGAAATATTTCTTGCATATCACCCAGCCCTGCTTGTTTAATGTGCTACTGATTTGGAATGGCACTTTGACATTTTGGGCTATATTTTACACCATTGAGAATTTTTGTAAAGAAAGAAAAAATGCTAAAGTTTTTCTTTGACATGTAAATGTTGATCAAACATGCAAGCAGATAAAGAGAGATGAGAGAGAGAGAGAGAGAGAGAGAGAGAGAGAGAGAAGACAAGAGGCGACTAGTCCTTCTAATCAAGGACTCAAAAAACAGCATCCTCCTCTTCCTCAATTTGGTAATGAGGGTCAACAGCTCTTGATTAGAACCAAGAAGAAAGACGAAATCAATCAAAATTGATCAGACACACAATATTAAACATACATGGCTAAATCCATACTCTGATAGATTAAGCCAACAGAGAACCACATAAATATAAAAATAGGGAGACTGAATGCCTCTAAACTTCATAATGTTGCTTCCTCATCCGGTTTAATTACAGAGGTGACCATGGTTGTCTGCAGAAATCATACACACATAAACAATCTTTAGTTCGTCCAAGATTCCACATGCAAAAGAACGTCAACCTAGGAAATGCATAGGAAATTGCACACGTTTATCAATGCATGACCTATGACGCAATATATTAAACAACAACAAATATAGAATAAGTTGCAACATGATGATGATGATGATGATGTTATGTCATTATTTATTTATGCTATATAGTTCCAAACACATTCGACTTACTTTCGTCCATGTAACTCAAAAAAAGTTGGCTAGAAAGTTAATATTGGTTACAGCTTCAGTTAGTCTTCACTTTAAATGTATGGAAAAAAGATGCAATGAAAGTGCATGGTGACCATGTCAGTCCCTAACAAGTCACATGGGTTTGACAGAATTTTCATTTTTGGGTGAACTATCCCTCAAAACTTCTACCTTGGGGCATCCCAATCTTGTATATTTGTTTACATCCTTAATCATAGATAATTATTCTTCTAATAACAAATTAACAATTATTTTTGGGGTTTCCTTAATAGCCATGTATACAAACAAAACAACTGCCAGAACTGGAACAAATGCTTTCATGCTTAAGTGAACTTTTAAAACATTCCTCCCATGCCTCCTCTTCTCTACAAAAATATTGTTTTAAATGGAATAAAGAGACAAGTAAAATAAAAATCCAAGCCATTGCTGACAGAGCTCCAGGCAAATATCATATGCTGTGTCTGTTGGCAAGAGTCCGTCATAACAATCCCCGATTCCGTCCACAACTGACCACATTTCTACTGAATCAACAAAATTTTTAACACTTGTGCATTTGACAGATGCTATTATCCAAAGTGACTTATAATGCATTCAAGAAATACATTTTATCAGTTCACGTGTTAGTGCAGTGGCTCTACAATTGTGCTACAGTACAAGAACTGGCACTGCTGAAAAAAGCATGTTAAAACCACCCTAAACTGTTTCGCTGGTCATTGCTGGTTTCCCAGCCAGGTCAGGCAGGAATGTTGGCTGGTTGGAAGTTTTAAGGCACGTGTCAGCTGGTCAAGCTGTGAGACCAGCTGGCCAAACAGTTGAAGACCAGCTTGGTAAAGCTGTGAGATCAGTTAAGACTATCCTAAACCAGCTAAAACAAACCAACCAGAAAAGGCTGGTTTCAGATGTTTTTATCAGCAGGAACCTGTAGGGCCAAATCCTCCATACGGTACATAAAATTTTAAAAATTCTGCAACCTATACATTCTGCCAATTCTAAGCAATAAGAGCTTTCTGGGTCATATAAGGTGGCTAAGTAAACTCTATGTGATCTCAAATTATTTCCTCTTTTTGTTGTTTTAGTTTCGAGTCTCATCCTGTTTGAAGCCAGGGTCAGATTTTCTGTTTACGCTCTCATTTTCACTTTTCTGTACTCAACTGTAAACGTGCAATTTGAAGTAAAGCTAACTAAATAATGCTTTCTTTTTTTAGGAGAGATTTTTACAAGAATTTTACAAGAAAATGTGAGTGGTGCTTGTCCGTGGAAAAGTAGCAGTTGCTATGGTGGTGTTCTCAGTTGATGTTAATGCATTGCTTTGCAGTTGCTAGTGTGTTCTGAGTGGTTGCTATAGGTGGTTGCTTGCAGGCCCCAGTCAAAAAGCCCATATGATATTCTCGTCTCTAGATATGGTTTGGGTCACTGGGAGTCTATGGCATTTTTTCACCCATTTTGTTGCCCTCCAGATGAAAATCATTCATTTTAATCATTAGTCGACAAGCCGGATGACTTCAGATAGCATTCGTGTCCACGGTACATACGGTGAGCTATGACTTACTCATTGTTAAAAACACAAAACTACATCTAACAAAACAAAGCAAATTATTACTCAAATAAAGTCACATCACTTTAAAAACCTTAGTGGTCACTGAATCTATATACCTATATATCAATAAGTCAACAACACCTCCATATCTCCACTAATCAAAGAAATAGCTACAAACTGCATGTGCGAACCTTAGTCCAATAGAAAAAGTTGTAATAGACAAATATATCCATTGCTTTGTGAATGGATAGTAAAATTACTGCTTTAATCTTTTTGTGAATTTTGAGAAAATTTGTGAAAATAACTCATTTTATTTCACCTTGATTCCAATGTGTTTATCATAAGGGCTGGGTATTGATACAGATTTCTCAATTCGATTCATATAGGTATATTTGGGTTATAATGTCCATTTATCTTACATATAAAAGATTACATGGCACGTGTCAAAGTAAAATTCGATAACACACATTGAAAGGATCTCAGTTGTGAGCATCTTTGCCAATATACTACTTAATCACTGGGGAGTGATATCTGAACATTTACCAATCAGAGACATTTTTAGTCAAATAGCGTGAAATTTGGTTACATATGAGAGTGATTTAATCGCATTGTAGAGGGTTGAGTAAAAGATCAATCTATGAATTTAAGAATAGATAGAGTGGCCATTCAAATGAAGATCGCGATGCATAGGAAAATCCATTTTTTACACAGCCATAGTGGACAATATATCCCAAAATATAAATGTGAACTCTGAAAAGTCCTCTACTAAATATTGAAATCTGTCATTAAAAAACCCACATTTGTTGACCACTAATGAGAAACCATAAAGAAAAAAGAATCAAAGCAAAATCTGTTAATTAATATTCCACTTTAGGAAGGCAGGGAGCGAGAGACTGAGAACAGACAGTAGCTATTGTTCAGTGATTAGAACAAGCAGTGACTCCACATGGCAGTTGTACTCATGGCTTACTCACAGGATGAGAGCACAGCGCTGGTGTTTTATTCTACACTAAAAACTCACTCAAGGATACATCACAGCTTTGTGACATCACAAGGCCAAAGAATGTGGTATAATAACCTTCAGCGTTTGCGATGCCTTTGACAAGTAAATCACATCTCAGATTTACAGTTCAGGTGCTCAGCCGGTGGTAATCATACAGACAACTAAATAGCATGTGCCCTGATGAAAGGTGAAGGAGTATGTGTGTGCGTGCGCGTGTGTTGATATAGAGATCACACCAAGCACAAGATCAGTGGAACTGTGCTTCTATCGTTTGGGACAGGTTATTCATAAACCAGCGCTGATCTAATCAAACCGCCATCATCTAATAATGCAGACATTCTTAAAGAGATAGTTCACAGATAGTTTACTCCCCCTCATGTTGTTCCAAACCCTGTATGACATAATTTCTTCCATGAAACACAAAATACGATGTTTGTGAGAATGTTAGCCTCAGTTACCATTCACTTCCACTGCATCTTTTTTTTTACATAAAATGAAAGCGAATGGTGACTAAGGCTAACATTCTGCCTAACATCTCCTTTTGTGTTCCACGGAAGAAAGAGGGTGCTTACATGACAAAACAAAAAAAATTCGGAGGACTATGCCTTTAAAAAAAAAAAAAAAAAAAAAAAAAAGACACAGCGGGTCTTGTTATGAATTCAGAGGGTGTGCCTTCAGTGCTGGGGGTAAGATATATCAAATGTGCCTTATAATTAATCTAAACATGTACGTGAGCAGAAGAATCAGGTAACTGATAATGCATATCTGTTCACATCTACACAAAGCACACCATACTGCAAACAGTAACCTCCCAGTTTAAAAGCATATTTCTGTTTTGACCTCAGTGGCCAATTTGTTGGTTAATGCACTGATTGAATTTATTTATGGAGGTATTCCCGGTCTAAATCAATCCATTTTGGTTCGCTACACTGAAGTTTAATCTGTACTCAAGAAAATGTCATTTTACATAGGCGCCAATGGAGCAAAACACACCAAATGTATATAGCGTCTCTATTATTTTGCATCTCAAATTTATAGGATTATCTAATAAAATGCAAAGTACTGTATAATATTAATAATATTATACATAAAGTATATATATATATATATATATATATATATATATATATATATATATATAGTGTATATTTAATTACATATATACGTACAGTATCTCTATATAAATATATCCGTAGACATTAATAGACAGACAGATAGACAGATAGACAGATAGATAGATAGATAGATAGATAGATAGATAGATAGATAGTATGGCGATATTGTGATCAAAACATTGGCGTTTGGCATTTAATGGCACATTTGTTTTAGCTTTAGTGTAAAAAAAAAACTGCATGTTGCCCGTTTGTTGACCGTACCATTCTTCACCGCATCAAACAGCGGAGCTCACACCAATCTCAGCCCGGATGAGAGCATCCCTAACTCTGCTACTGCACGCAGCCACAGCACCTCTCCTCTCCACACCCAGACACGGATCAAAAATCACAAACATGCATCACAGGCTTTGAACGATCAGAATGTGATTCAAACTCATCAGCTGCATCTTTTGGTATGGATCTCGGTGCATAAATCACCCATGCAAAACAAACACAGCTATAGGGAATATATGAAATCAATGCGTAAACGTGCATTTGCAATACGTTTGATTTTAGTTTAGGCTTTAAAGCTTGGGAGCAGCAACATTTGGGTCATTTGCCTTAAGGAAAACAATATTTTAGTCATGTGACTGGATTTGTTACAGATGTGACAGACAGACAGCTCATATCTAGATAGTGCATGATTTAACATCTTTATATGTCTAATCACCGCATTATACTATCACGAATGAATGGAATCCCTTCTTTAATAAAAAGACATGCTTATAGACTATAGTCTTACCCAAATCAACTTTCCATCTGAAATGACAATATGCATGTGTTAGATCCATGCACAACCACCAACAGGCAAGACTGTAAAAATCATCTATTGTGTAGTAGCCTGTCGAGTACTAAAACGGTGATGCTTAGGCGTTTTTTTTAACGTATTTCCAATGCATTGCTCAACTGCATGGATATTTTACCTCTTTTTAGCTAGTCACAGATTTTAATGCCCCCTTTGTTCTTGCTGGCTTTATTGACCACATCCACTGGGGTCTTTTTTCCACTAAGCGTTAACAGATCACTTCCATTCATCTAAGCGATTTCATTATGTTTCCTCCCTAAAATACGCATGCATTCCATCTCCAGTGCATGCATTCCTGACTTCATCGCAATAAAGGCATGCGTTTTACTCGCGCGCATCAAAATGAATAATCGCGCGACTGTTTATGTATCACTCATCCAGCGATACAATGTATCGCCGCGCACCTACCTGTGTTCAAAGTGCAACAGTTACATCCACAGTTGGCCTTTGAAGAGCCGCTCGGGAGTTATCGCTGGCAAATTCGGAGATATATAGTTGTTTTCTTGTGCAAAACACCCAAACGGAACCCTAACATGCGCTCACCGCGTCGATGGCATAGTACTCTCCACTCCGTACCTCAAGAAATCGTCGCGCTCACTTTTAGAAGCGTGGAGTTGGGAGCTATCGCTTTAAAATGGAGCGTACCACTCCAATGATAGGGGTGCGCTGATATGATTCAGTTACATATAAAAATTATAGGAGAGCTTATAACATAATATTTAGACATTAGATTGATGTTATTTTAAATTATTATCAAATACGTGTAAGATGTACAATAATATTAAAATGTTTAGTAAATCTTGTAAGTGAATTGTTGTCAGTCACTACAATCATCATGAATGGTATCGTCCCGCCCTTCATTTAAGATTCTCTACCAACCCCAGATGTTGAGCACCTAGTAAAGGCAGACTGTAAAGACAGGCTGATATGTCTGGATTACAACAATTAAGGTCATGATGCTGGGTGATCTGAAATATGTTGCATCATACAGCTAGACACAAAATTATCTTTTAAATACAGGTGAAATTGCATTATGCACGTATGTAATCAGTAGTAGCCTATGCAATTTAATAGGCAAGTTTATTAATCACAATTGACCGAGATCTCTTTAATATCTCATTTGTTTCTCAGAGAAAGCAAATGGTGATTTTGATCCAGTTCCATGCTTCGCAGATGTTTTCCTGAGAAAAAGAACCTTGAAATCTCACATCTCAATCTCCTCTAGAGTTTTAGCATTGATCTCAACAATGTCTCAAACTATGCTCAGATTTGCTAAAATACAAGTGTCAGTCAGAGATTTCATCATGAGCTTAACTATATAATATTATAGCTTCATGCTCTTGCTTTATGTCAACAATCTCATTTAGTTCTCATCTGTCCTTTTTATTTCTCCAAAGGAATTTTAGGATAAACATCTGAAATACAAGGAAGCTGAACTGAGCAGAACTCCCAATAAGAAATACATTTCCCAAGCTGAAAGAAAAATATCTGAGGGGGTGCTACAGACAAGGTCAAAATAAGTCAGTGTACTAATATCAAATTTCCACTAACCAACTGCAAACTGGGCGTCTTGTTATGATGTGGTTCATTGTGTTTACGCTGTTCCCTGACTTATTTTTGGAGGACAGACTAGCCTGCCTAAGATCTGTCCTATGCTATTTGCCTGTAATGAATTTTTATGTAATCTGCAGCAAATAGCGATGCAATCCACTTATTCAAATCATATAGCCCAGTTAATTGCTGTTGAGGGAAAATGACACTGCACAGTAAACAAGCAGAAAAAAAATCGCCTGACATAAATACAGCAAATCTAAGAATCTGTGCCTATGGCATTTTCTATCATAAGAGCTAATAGCCTTTAGAATGACTTCACTAATATGGATTTTACAACCAGTCACTCTGGAGAGGAAATTCTCAGCAGGTTTAGTTTTAGACTACAGATCTCAGATTTGAAGACAAAGCTTGAATATATTTCTAACCAATAAATGGCACTATCTACAAATAGCTTCATTCACTTTGGTGTTTTGTTACTTTTTAAAGCATTTAAGCCACAAATCGTGTGTTTTTGTCAGGAGAACTATTAGATATGTTAGATCAAATTTTTATAACACAAAAATTAGCATAGCATGAAAAGTAGCTGGTTATAAACCCATAAATGTCCTCAACATTCAGGTGCGGACTGGCCATAGGAAGAAACGGGATGTTTCCCGGTGGACCTACTGCGAAACGGGGCTGAACGGGCCGAATGGCCGAACACAACCCCGGCCAACAGCAAAACAGAGTTTCTCACCTAAAAAAAATTCATACACGAAATTAGAGTGATCACGAGTTTGCTGTCCAAAAGTTGTCTGTGCTCATATTTTGTCAGTAAAACAAGAGAAGAGACGATAAATTAAAATATGGCAGCAACAATGTTTGGTAAGTTGTTGGCAGGCTCTCTGAAATTTAGGTAAATAAAACAGCACAATGTCAAGAAGAGTGTGCAGATCATATATTTATTTGTTAAAAATTATCACTTGTTAGGATATTACAACAAAACATAATTATGTTCAAATTATGGCTTTCCATAAAGATGCATGACAAGATGTGATTGGCTGGAGCAGTTCTTGTCCCCGCATCACTCACACTACAAGATTATGTGGAGATAATATTAAGCATGGCGTGTAAATATCCCAGCGTCTGTGACTGCTCAAGTCTGGCTCAGATCATGTAGATGAACTGCTCATACTTAACTAGCATCGCCGACGGTTGCAAGCACCAATTTGGCGGCAATCTGGCATTTTTGTTGCAGACCTCGGAAATCTGTTTGCAACAGCAAAATCCGGCCTATAGTAGTGACGGCCCGGCTTTAACAGCAGTCTCCTTTGCGATCATAATTTCAAGCTAGATTACACTTCCTATAGCGCCATCTAGCGCTCTGCGGATGCATCAAGCACTAGGAAGTGTAATCAAGCTCGAAATCATGATTGTGCCTGGAGACTGCAATGGCAAGATGTACAGTATAAAATGAGTTATATTTTGGTGTGTTCTAACCTAAAACCAAAATGTCCAGAAGACATTTAAAGCTTTTGGAGTTCTGGTCACCATTTACTTGCATTGTGTAGACCTACAGAGCTGAGTTAGACAGAGTTGACTTTTGTGTTCAGCAGAAAAAAGAAAGTCATACAAATTTAGGATGGCGGATGGAGGGTGAGTAAATGATATGATTATTATTTTTATTACATTCAACTATATCTTTAATGTTAATTGCCAGAAAAGAAAGCAATTATACAAATCACTGTTTTAAACTGTATTTAGACAAAAAATGGCAAACCCTCATATATTGTGAATAGAAAATAAAACTTGTAATATTTAATTTGACCTCCTGAGCTGGAAGTTTAACATTTTCTAAAGCTGTTAGTGGAAGAATTTTTTTTAATTAAAAGTTTCATATATTCTATCATCATTTACCCTAATGTAGTTCCAAACCTAAATGACTTTTTTCTGTGAAACACAAAGGGAGATGCTGAGTATACTGTATATTTTAACCTCAGTCACTATTCACTTTCATATCAAATTTTTTCATACATTGTTTAAATTCCATATGACTTTTTTTCCAAAGGAGACATTAGGCTTTATACTTTCAAAGTAAATGATGACGGAACTTACATTTTGGGTCAATTATCCCGTTAAGGTCATATTTTATACCCTATTCGTGGAACGTGGCAAGTACAGGGGTTCCAAAATAACCCAGTGGCATTTAGGTGGTTGAGGATGGTAACGTTTGACTCCCCTGCCCCCCTCCTTCCAGTCCTGTGATCCACGCAGTGTTTGTGCTTGCCACGTTGTGCCCAGCCCTTTACTTTGCCTCTGTAATTGTGAGCATCTGTAATTGAAGCCAGTCGAGCCCGGCAGCCCGTAGTCGTCAGTTCTTCAACCGCATTAGGTTTTTGGAGGATGGTACTGCTTGGTGCCGCTGTGCGCAAGACGGGGTGGAAATGACCAAAAAATGGAGGCGTATGGGGGTGGAAAAATCCAGAGCAGATGAAAGAAAAAGGAGTGTGGTTTTTCATTTAAAACATAAACCTCATCAGAGCAAAGTGCTGTCAGATCCCAAGAAGTATACAATATCTGAACAGCAAAGAAAAACGAACGCTAAATGTAATTAACCATAATCGTGCATAGTTCAGATAACAAAATAAATTGGCTTATCAAATTTCAAAAGGGATGAGAAAACACGTCCCATATCTTCTATGGTTGACGTTATGGCATTTTGGTGCAAATGAATCTGTCTCTCAGTAGAAGAAGTACATAGAAGAGGTACATTGTATCGAGAAGTACATCCACTCATTCTCGAAAACCATGAACGAAACTACAAGGTAAAAGAAAATACAATGTATACTTTATTAAAATTACAGGTACACTTCCAACGAGAATAAACATGGTTTGTGCCGGTTTTGTGCAGTATATTTTCGGCTACTGAGAGCATCATAATTTTGCATATTTTTGGGCCTATGCAGGTTATGGTTTTGATTGTGTTTGATGTGTTTGATTTAAGGAATTTTCCAGGTACAATACAAGTTAAGCTCAACTGACAGCATTTGTGGCATAATATAATAGGCACTCACAATGGAAGTGAATGGGGGCCAATCTGTACATGTTAAAATACTCACTGTTTCAAAAGTATAGCCACAAGACATAATCAATATGCATTTAACATGATTTTGGTGTGATAAAATCGCTTCCTAACCCTTTCTGTGTAAAGTTATAGCCAAACTTCGTTGCCATGACGATGTAATGTCAACAAACTCTAAAACAATTGTAAAAATTAAGATTTAAACATCATTACATCTCAAATAATACATTAGTTTTAACAGAACAATTATTGTATGTGCTTTTATAAAATTATAAGTATGACATTTCTGCCTTTAAACCCTCTAACAATTGGCCCCATTCACTTATATGTGCCTCACTGTAACCTCAATCTTTGCTTTTTTTAAAGAAAAGGAGAGACGAATTGAAAAAAATGTTGCTCGAGCACTCTGCTGAAGACGGAATTTGCATTACACGTCCTGCACATGCTCTTAGGGCTTAACAGTTAGATTTAGGTTTAAGGTTTAGGGTCGGGATGAAGGCTTTGTTGATGTACAACTCAAAAGAGCTTTAATCTGTTTTTCATCTCACATTGGATTTTTATGACACTATCGGTTAGGTTTAGGTCTATGGTTTAGGGTAGGAAGGTAGGTCGTTTTTGTTGATTTACAACTTCACAGAGCATTTACTCGCTTTTGTTGCCATACTGTGGACATTTAACCATGGAACTGCTGCGATACATGTAATGAATCATGTAAAATCATTGTGAAAAATCACACAGTTTCTATGAGATCAGGCTGGAGAATGCAAATATAATTATTGTTTTCAAAAAGGTTTCCTGAAAACTCTCCACATCTTCCATTGGTCAAACAAACAGATAGTTCTACCCCATACGTATGCCATTGGTTAACTCAGCGTTGATGTGTCGGGCTTGTCAGTAGTGCTCAAACAAACAGAGCAATGTTTTGATTGCGCCTCAGTGCCCCAGTATTCAGGAAAATCAACCTACAAATGGCTTACTTATAGTTGTCTTTGCATATTAAGCTGGGATCAAAGTATTTTAGCATTGGTAAGACTACACACTTCTAGCCAGCATTATTAACATTTGTGGACAGTGGACTATTTAGTAAATGTGAACCAATGTATGCAAAGTAAAGTCAGGCCTATGGGTGGGGTCAGTGAGCTTCAACAGGTTTTAAACATGGATAAACGTCTTTAGTTTAACTGTTTTCAATCATAATCGGGCTGCTTAGCTCCTCTGAATGAATTAATTTGCTCAATGACCTCTCATTTTATGCAGTACCAGTGTTATCAAGGGGAATAAACCAACTTTTCATCAAATGTGATGTCTGCTTCTTTTTATCATGTCATGCAGTCCCACAGCGAATCATGATTTATTATGACTCTTGGGTTATTTGATTTAGCCAGTAAAATGTTTTTCAGTGTTCATGTGACATCTCCTCTGAAGGTCGAAATGAGAGGCTATTGAAGCATTTTCATGAGATAACAGCAGAGAAATGCCACACTTATAGTTTGTTTATGGGCTCGCCTGTGGCTCATTGAAACTTTATTAACCTTGAGAAGGCATCCTAATGTTTACCACCAATTATCATTGTCTTTTATGTTCTCATTTATGTGAGTTATTTTAGGCACTGGCAAAGTCACACCACATTTTGATTTGTACCATAGTAATAGTGTGCAATCATACTGGTAATATTCCATGATATTTTGAAAACCCAGCGGTCCATAATGAGATTAAATGGAAAGCACATAGACATGCTTAAAGGGATAGTTCACTAAAAAATGTAATTATTTCTTTCTCCTGACCTCAACAATGTCTCACCAAAGATTTGCACAAAGATAACAAAGTCTGTAATCAAAATAAAATTGTGCTTGTAGTGTAAATGTCCACACGCTCAAATGCATTTGAGCAGCAGCGAAGGAGCGTCGTACATGTGCATGCTCTTTACCCCATTACCCTTCACTGCCCCCTGGTGGTTGGAGGAGGACTGCAAAGTAGAGACTGGGTTTATTTTCCTACCTGTGGGGTAGCAAGTTGATTTCCATACAGCTGGGAAGATACAGAGCCTTGTGATTGTCATGGTAACACAGATTTAGACATAGATTACTAATCACAGTGTTACATTTCAGTCTGGGCTTTGTTTGTTTATCATGTATTACAGAATTCTTCCAGTGTCTTCACATAATAGACGTTGCAAGAAAAAATGATCGGTTCATTTGTCCTGATACAGGGATGAGTATGATCATTATACAACTGAACTAAATAAGCATAAATGAAGTTCAATGAGTGATGCGAGACAGGTGTGACTGAACAATAGGCCTCATTCAAAGTATCGCCATATTTGATTTTTAACAGAAATGGAAACTGTGGCTGTGAGGCTGTGAGAGATGGGCTTACATACTTTTCAATGGCATGCGCTGTATGAAGCTCCAAAATCACATTACATTTTTAGTTGGTTGTCTGCTTAAAATATTGTAAAGACTTTTTTTCCCCAGCGCTTTGTCCGCGGAATGATCAAAAACACTTTTAACAACAGTGAAACCCATTGAAGTAACCGTAAGTCTATCCCTCACAGTCTCGTTTTCATTCCCCGTCAAAAAAAAAATATGGCACTACTGTGAACAAGGTTAAGCTCTGCCCAATAAGTGAAAGGATAGTATTTGAGGTAAAAATAAATAAAATGAAAACTTGTTGCAGGGGCTTAAAGGTCCCCCATAAAAATGTCCACTCTTCAGTCAGGGGAAAATAGATTTATAATGAAGAATGTTCAAAGTGTGCTCACGTTACCCGATCCAGTCACAATGAAGATTCATTTGTTTATAGAATCCTTAAAGGAATAATTCAACCAAAAATGTAAATTCTCTCATCATTAACTCATCCTCATGCCATCCCATATGTGTATGACATTCTTTCTGAACACAAATATTTTTAAAAGAAAATATCTCAGCTCTGTATGCCCATACAATGCACTGAATTGTGGCTAGAACTTTGAAGCTCCAAAAATCCCATGAAGGCGTCCATGTGACCCCAGTGGTTAAATAAATGTCTTTAGAAGTGATAAGATAGGTGTGGGTGAGAAACAGATCAATATATACAGTAAGTCCTTTTTTACTATAAAATATCCTCCCTTCCCATTAGGTGCCGATATGCATAGAGAACGTGAATAACCAAAAACAAAAGAAGGAGAAAGTGAAAGTGGAGATTTATAGTAAAAAAAAAAAAAAGGTCTTAAATATTGATCTGTTGCACACCCACACCTATCATATCACTTCTGAAGATATGGATTTAACCACTGGAGTCGTATGGATTAATATAATGCTGCCTTTATGTGCTTTTTGGACCTTCAAAGTTCTGGACACCATTCAACATGGTATTGTTTAGACCTAGAGCACTGTGATATTTCTCTTAAAATCTTCATTTCTGTTCTGCAGAAGAAAGAATGTCATACACATCTGGAATGCCATGAGGGTAAATGATGAGAGCATTTTAATTTTGGGGTGAACTATCCCTTTAAGGGGTGCCTTTTGTTAAGCCCCATTGTACCCTAACACTAATTTAAATCCTCTTTTCATATATCAGTTTGACCCCTCTCAATGTATACTGTATCGCTGATAAACACATATCAGCAAAGCAAAAATATAAGTCTATAAGTCTATATTCCCAATGAGAATTTAAGATAAGAGACATTCTACTCCATGTACATTCTACGCTGTAATAAAATACTTTGTACTCCAGTGCATAATTAGATGATTCATTTTTAGTTCAAATACAGTTTCCATGTTTAAACAACGTCCCTGCATTCATACTGTACCTCTAAAATGATCTGCAACTTATAACTTATATTTAAGTGCTTTCCACATTTTCACTAAATGGCCACAGTTAATTCTAGGGGGTGGAAAAATACAGTATATTGTACATGTAAGTGTAGCAGGAGCTCATAAAACAAGTGTAAATGGTATGACATTTTTAGTTCACACAAAAGCTAACACACACCCAGCTCACATGTAGATTTCAGTCCATGGCGAACCCCCATGCATGTGAAAATTGATGCCTACATCCTTCTAATTTGCAGAAGTCACCATAAAAAGCAAGCAGCATGCATGACAATGGCTCTCTCTGGTTTTACTGCCGGCCACTCAAGCCCCCCGACAGGGGCGTCTTTTCTTTTTTTTTTTACCACAAACTACTCTGTTCAGCTTCTCCACTCTCTTTAGACTTCACATCTGGCCTCTATAAGCCACTGCAGCTGTTAGTCAAATTATGTGTGCAGTTTGGAGGGTCCGAACCACAGAGCGCACCCCTCCCTAGTGAAATGGGGGGGGCAGGTGGTCTCTCTTGGCCCGGCTCTGATGAAGGATCTTATTAAACCACGGCCAGTCGTCCTTCATTTGCCCCTGTTGCTGTAAAGCGTTTGATTTCAGCCTTTCATCTACCGTTTTATGATCACATGAAAGTTATTTCTCTGTGCCTTATGTCTAAACACAAGACAAACAGGCCAAGATAATTCAAATAAAATCTTTGAGCAGTTTTACAGTGGAAACTAGATTTTCTTGTATTCTCTGAAAAAAATGTGAGTAGTGCTTGCCAGTACAGTTCTCACCGCCATGATGCTTGGGTGTTGCAGGTGGCTGCCAGAGAATTGCTATGTGGTTGCTGGAGTGTTATGGGAGGCTTCTAGGTCATTCCTTGGGGAGAAGACAGCCCCAAAGTAACTACCATATTTTGTTCCCTAGATAAACTGCAAAAATGTTTAGTATAATAATAATAATGGGAACGTAACTGGGCTGTAACTGGGCCAATCTGTAGACTCATTAAAATACTCACTGTTTCAAAAGCATAGCCACAAGATGTAAACAATATGTGTGTTAACATGATTTTAGTGTGATAAAATCGCTTACTAACCTTTTCTGTTTAAAGCTATTTCCAATTTTACAACCGAATTACCATGACGACGTAAAACTGTAAACCCTCAAATCATAAATTGACCTTAAAAATTATGATTTAAACAATAACTCAGATAATACACAAGTTTCAACAGAAGAATTAATGTAAATATAAGCGGGAAGACTAGCTAGTGGGAAGACTAGCAGCTGTACATCATCACACCATTAGCTGGGTAATTCCCAGCCAATCACATGTAAGCCGTTGCTTTATAAGTATGATATACAATCAATGAAACATTGCTGTTTCAGTGTGCTAACACGGCAACCTCCACCACCCCACCTCCACCAGTTGAGTCCCGTCCTGCACAGGGGTAGGCTCCTCACCCCTGTCTCCCTATCTCCGGCAGGATATGACGATTCCGAGTACAACTTCTTCGGACTGCCAGACGGGGCCTACTCCAAAGAGAGACATTACTTTTCTGTTTTATATTCATCAAGAAATGTCATCTTAAATCTAATTCAAGTCTGCGAGTCTTCCTGATAGAAGACATAGAAGATAGAATTTTCATGTGCTGTTTCATGGCTTTTTGCCATGCTGCGGAAAACATATGTATAACTTCAAAGTGGAGCTCAAACAGTTGCCAAGCAACAATTCTTTATGTACAGTACCCCAATAGCAGGTTGCACAGCATTGTTGTCCATGTGGGGAGCCCTCTGGGAATTGCTCGACAGAATATTCGGAAGAGGAGAATACTTACAGAATCTCAAATCCATGTTTCAATTGTTTTAATAGCAATCACGATGACTGGATTCTACATAGAATTATTTGCTGCATTACACTTAAAATAAATAACTATTATATTGCCATGTTTTTTAGAAACTAATATGGTAATGCCATGGGATTCTTCGAAGCACCTTGGAGTTCCATATAAATACCATGGCATTGAATATGGTACTCATGCAGTACCATGATTTAACTTTGTGCAACCTCGCGTATACATGCGTGGACGTTGTATTTTGGCTTTGCTATACGCAACATATAATTAATTCATTTAAACCGGCTGATCTCAGTTTAGGAGGCTCTGTGGTGTCGGTAAAGGGTTAAACGTTCAACCCACAAGTTCATGTGATGGATTAAAATAAGGTCCATTTCGAACTGTTCTGAGACCAGTGCAGACAGACTGCACACTGGAGGTTAAGTCATTCAATAAATAGGGAGCAAGGGAGCAAGGGGATATCGTATAGCTTTCTATACAGACATTCACTCATAAAATCCAACCAAAAAGTTTCATGCTGAACATGTTTAGCAGACATGGGACAATGGTAATCAGTACAGATTCAGAATTTATAATGTCTAATTTTATTTGAACATGGTTGGCAGTGATTGGATGATGCTGGCCATTACATTTGAATCAGAATTAATTAAGGAAGACCGGGGGTAGTGTTCACACTTTTTACTCCAGTGAATATTCTCCGGGTAGGTTATTTTTGAAAATCAGTTCTGTAAAGGCACATGCTTTGAAGTCTTGAACATTTCCACCATTGAGCCCTGGCTCAAATGGGTCTTTCTGTGTGGAGTTTGCATGTTCAACCCATGTTTGTGTGAGTTTCCTCCTGTTTCCCCCACAAGACCAAAAATATGCAGGTTAAGTGAATTGGAGGCTCTAAATTACCCTGTTGGTGTGAGTCCCACAGCCACTGGGGGGTTGCGTCAGCAAAGGCATCCGGCGTAAAACCTGTGCCAAGTCAAATATGCAGATCATGGATGGTCCACTGTGGTGACACCCTAATGGGAGCAGCCAGAAGAAGAAGATTGCCCAGAAACACAAACACACACACACACACACACACACACACACACACCCACACACACACACACTCATGTTGGTCTTCCTATCATTATGAGGACTTTCCATAGACATAATGATTTTTATACTGTAAAAACTTCTATCCCCTAACACAGAAAACTTTCTGCATTTTTACATTTTCAAAAAAACACAGTTTAATGTTTTTTAAGCTATTTAAATTATGGGGACACTATAAATGTCATCTAGCCCCAACCTGAAATGAATTAAAAATACCCTTGTCCTGAGAACACAGTTCAACCTTTTGGTTAAAATCTACCATCATTATATAGTTGACCCTTGCATTTATGCATGCCAGTGCAGTTTTATTGTGTTCACTTGTTTACCCAATAGCTAACACAAAGATATGATATTTAAACTTTAGTTTGGAGGATGAAAATCACATTTCTATAATATATATAAGTTCATTCAAAACCACTGTTAGAGTATTACACATTTGTGTAATTGGACTTTTGACTGAAAACCTTTACTTAGATGCAGCCCTTGTAACCTCCCCATGTGACAATTGGCCCCAGTTTCCTCCTATTACTGTGGATATTTGGACATGGTGCCATGGTAAAAACCACATGGTTCCATGTTTTTGAGTAACATGCAAAAAGTTTTGTTGGTATGAATCTGAGCTGCAGCATTTGTGAGTGATTTTGCCTTTTAAACTACAGCACAGCAATCCTTGAAATTCAGCTCACATCACAGCTAGCTTTTCTGTAACTGTCCCGCCTGCCATGAGACAGATAATAGCAGAAAGCGGAGACATAATATCCTTTTTGCCGCGGAATTGTAACAACTGTTTTATGTAGGCTTTTCTGTGCCCTTGTTAATTAATACGCTGAAAGTTACCTGTCACCTAGCAACAACGTGGAAGTCTGTATTTAATGGAGTGAAAATGAATAATCACACAGTTAAGAGGGCCGACATACGGGAGTATAGGAATGACACAGAGAGAAATGATATGTCAGCCACTGTCACTAAATCTTACGATGTCACAGGTGGTGTATACAACAGTGAGTGTGCCAAATAAATACAGTGCAAACTGCAGCAGAGCAAAAATCACTCGAACGCAAGCACACAGTGTACACAATGTCAGCAGAATCCACTCCAGTTATTGATTCCACCAGTAACAGCATAATAAGAATTGACACATACGATTTAAAAAGAACAGATGCACTGCAAACTAACACAGTCTTACAAATAAAGGTTATTCAATAATACAGTATTACAAAAGTAAGCATTACTATATGAAAATGTAATTTTTTCAAGCATTCAAAATTGTTTTGCGGAGGGAATCATGGCTCTAAGAGTAAGCAATTGTTGCTTTTTTTGTTTTTAAAATTTTGTTTTTAAGCCCCCCCCCCACCCCCCCCAGAGCCGCCTTTTCCACTCACACGTTGTCAGATAAACAGGACAGCGTGAGTGTGAGTGTGAAACTGGTGTAATGAAGTCATTTGCACTTTTGTCAGTGTGGATGAGTACAGATGTCTGTTTTGGGAGACATGGACATCTGTAAAAGAGAGAGAGAGTTGGCTGTGCCAGGTCTTGGCATTCCTCCGTTGAGTCTAGTTTGGCCCTGGCGCATTGCTGAGAGCATCTCAATAGGGACAAGCTGCCTTCTGGAGCTGACTTGAGTTTTGATTAAAACTCTTAAGATCATTGCAAGCTCCCTGGGATTGAAAATACTCCCAGATCGTATTAGTAGAGGTGTTTGCTAAGGCAAGAATCACTATTACTGTTGTGATCAGGGATTGAAACAAACAGATTATAAATTCATAAACACTCCCTTTTTGCACAGTCACATAATTTTATCATTGGGTCGAAACGCAGCTATAAAACACTTATACCAATAATCTGTTCATTAGATGCTAATAAACAATATGGGTTGATGATTACTCACATAAGCCCATTTTGTGGTAAAAACACTTTTGCTCCAACACAAGGACAGTGGTAATAATGTGCACTGGTATTGGTGTGTGCATGTGTGTGATTTTTGTCGAGTGTATGCTATGTTGCCAATGAATATCACACTGCGGTCTGCCCAGGGCCCCAAATTGTAAGACAAGAACTGAATGAGTTTAGAGATCTCAGCATCAACACTAGCTGCTGTTCCCAGAAAAACACACATACGTACATACACACTCATGCCTGTGGTCTCTCTTCCAACCATGCAGCCAACACCCAGAGCTCAGCCATGCACCGCCGGCCACCCTCCCTATGAGAAAGAATAGGCTGGCTGCACAGTATGCAGCTCAATGTCTCGGGAGTATAGTCTGTAGTTAACCACAGCACTGAATACTCTCACTGCATCATAGAAGTCTAACTCTCACTCAGAGCAGACCCACTTCATCCCTGCAGCGAGAAACGGCATGAGAGAAGTATTTTAATTCAAAGATGTTATAACATGATTATAAAGCATTTATGTCATGTTAATAAAGCAATATTAACATAGAGTTCCATTAAGGTTATTAGAAAAAATTTAACATGTAGAGTGTTTTCTAAAGGAAAAGTATTTAAATATAAATATGTTATAACATGATTATAAAGCATTTATGTCATTTTTAAAAATAATTGTTATCATGGATTTCCATTCTCTTTATTCGAAAATACAAATTGAACCTGTAGTGTGCTTACTGAAGGAGCGTTTAATTTAAAGATTTTATAACATGATTATAAAGCATTTACGACATGTTAATAAAGCATTATTAGCATAAAGTTCCATTAAATTTATTAGGAATAGTTTTTTTTGAACCTGTAGAGGACTGTTTTAATTGCTTAGAGGTTGTTATTTCATAATTTCATGCATAACTTGAGTTCTTAGTTATGTCTCCTTTAGTTATGTCTCCTTTAAGTATCAATCGATATTTCTCGTAAATTCCTAATTGGAGAAATAAAATGGACATGAATGAGACTAATGTTGAAAACAGTAAGAGTATAAAGCTATAAAATGAATGTGGATAGCACAGCTCAGTTAATTTGGCCTTTAATGAAAAATATTTGAGTTCATATTCAGATCTATGACTTTTGATTGCAGACTTTGATATTTTGGCAGATCTGAGCACAGTTTGAGACATTGTTGAGATCTACTCTGAAACTCTAGAGAAGAGATAAAGAAAGCAAAAGTGTCCATTTGCCTTCCTTTTAACACAACTGTGACAAAAAATCCCTCATTTGTCATTTTACTTTCTGTGTATTTAGTTGCAATGTTGTGAATTGTTGGATATTCACAAAACCAAAAACTCTATACATTATAGCATTCATGAATAATTATTCACAACTACATCTAGCATATGTTATGCAGTCTATTTGTTGCTTCAAATTATGTACGTGATTCATTTCAGAATAGTTTTTCAAGCTCTGAACGCTACAAAACAATATGAACACTAATGAATATGTCGACACTAAAACACATCTGACCTGTGGTGAATGAGGCAATATTCTGGCCCGAGTGAGCAGAAATTTGAGTGAGTCAGAAACAAAAGCAAATGATGTCAGAGAAATCTGACAAGGTAATTAAGACAAAAGGACCCATAATTAAACAGAAAGTGCTTGTGTGGGATTTTCCTGCATTGTGCAAAAGTAATTTCAACAGTGCTCGCATGGCAACACTGTATTGATGTTCCTCAAAGATTCACGTTATGGTTTGTTCTAAACCTCTAGAACATATCACCATTCAATATGTCACCAGTCACTTTCATTACATAACACCAGTCACCATTCACTTTCATTACATAAAAAGATGCAAAAAAGTGAATGGTAGGGGGGCTGTGATATCACCTAACATCTCTTTTTTTGTTCCACAGAGGAAAGAAAGTCAAATTGGTTTGAAACAACATGAAGGTGAGTAAATGATGACAGAATTCTTATTTTTGGGTAAACTATCCCATTAAGAATGAATCGGAAGTCTTGAAAAAACAGCCCTTGGTATGTGTTGACTTGCATGTATGTTGAGATTATCATATGTAGCTCTGCAGCGGTGGAGCTTTATGACAAATGCCTGATGAACAATTCATTATCTGGATTTCATTTCAGTTATTAAACTTTCACTTCCATGCGTCAGAGCCAAACTACTGGGCCTTAAATCCGACAAGCTTCTTAATCAAAACCAGCCCAAACTTCTTTTCTCTGCTGGTCTTGCAGCAAAAATGTCATCTTTTCTCCAAACCTGCACCCTTCATCTCTCTCTCTCTCTCTCTCTCTCTTTAGCTCTCTCTCTCTCTAGCTCTCTCTCTCTCTCTCTCTCGCGCTCTCTCTCTCTCTCTCTTGTGCTCTCTCTCTCGCTCTCTCTCTCTCTCTCTTTAGCTCTCTCTCTCTCTTGTGCTCTCTCTCTCGCTCTCTCTCTCTCTAGCTCTCTCTCTCTCTCTCTCTCTCTCTCTCTCTAGTGCTCTCTCTAGTGCTCTCTCTCTCTCTCTCTCTCTCTCTAGTGCTCTCTCTAGTGCTCTCTCTCTCTCTCTCTCTCTCTGCCATGTGCTCCCCATTTCAGTTTTGGCCATACTTCTGGAACTTCTGGAAGAGTTCCCCCCCCCCAAAGCAGCTCTCTCTAATCTTAGTCCAAATCATCAAAAATCCCGTGGCTGACCCGTTTCCCTCCCAAAGACTCTCCAGCATCTTAGTGAGCACATTCACCATTGAACATAATGAAGATGTGGAACCAAAATGATCACAGTATATGCAGCTGAATAAGACTGATACACGTTGCTGGGAATTTTCCCTGCAAACCAGCAGAACAACTACATTGCTTGAACAATGTTATTCAAAAATCTTTATTAAAGGGGACATATCATGAAAAAAGGATTTCTTTGTTCTTTTGAACTTAAAAGGCTAATTGTATACAAACTGTACAATATTCACAATGCAATACTCCATTCCCAGTCCACACAGACCAATTATGAAAACTAAAGTGAAAACTAAGTGAACAGACCAATCATAATTGAGACCATTTACACATAGGTGTCTCAAAAGTACAGTCGCATATATGACCTCTTTAATACCTATTTTCTTTCTAAGGGTCACACAGGGTGGGGTAATTTGTATTTCTTAATATTATCAACAATTACATTTTTATTACAGTAATTTTTACTGTATTAGAAAAAAAAATCATTTTAAAAGGCAAAAATAAATAAATACGTACATACATACATAAATTCAAACATAACAATGTAAAACTGAATTTAGTCCAAAAATAAAATATAATAAATATATTTAAAATAAAGATGAATGTACATTTAAATGTATATAACTGTAGACTAATCAAAATCTAGTAAAACATAAATAAACAGATTGACAGTCATAACATGGCCTCCAAGTTTTTTTTTCCCTGCTGAAAAAACAGAAAGTTGACTGATACTGTAATTCAGTAGGATAAATGGATTGGTCTCCATGGAGACGGCTGGCAGCAGTTGTAGTATGGAGGTATCGCAGTCTTCACCCAAACAGATGGGCGGTCAGACGGCAGAGAGCAGATCAATATCCATGTGCTCTGCTGAACACAGGCCTTTCTTGTCTGTTGGATCCAAAGCAACCAGAGGGCCGCCAAAGCCTTTAAAAACTGTAACTCATTGTCTTCCTCAGAAGTGGCCATTTTTCTCAGAGCAGACACTCTAGTAAAGGGATGCCTATGAACCTTGGGTCATGAAGAGACTGGCGGCTGTCTTTGGAGGACACTAAATCCTTTTTAAAGTCGTACCCGATTAATAATCTAACCGATGAGCGTGAAGCCATCTTGAAACAACAATGAATGAATATCACAGTGTGTTAACAGACTTCCCTTCTCGGGAGCTGGTAAATGTAGCAACTGTTCTGGTAGCACTATGCGGCATCCTGCTCTGTAGCTTTTACACTACGTGTGAATGTAGTGTGAACTTGCACTAATAATTCAGTTAAATAATTGTCTGGGTTTTGTACAACATTTTGTACAACATCAATGGACAGGGCAGTTGCCATGACATGAATGTTGACATGTCTTGACTTGCAGTGTGACATGCTAAGGCCCCAAAAATCTTGATGTTGATTAAAATAAAAGGGGATGGGCATGTGAATTCCCTGATTAAGACTCTTCACTCAGTTTTTAAAAACAAACAATATATTGCCTTCACAATCTAGATAATGCTAACATCAGTGTTGTGGAAGCTACTTTGAAACTGTAGCTTCCCAAGCTACATGCTAGTCATAATTAAATTACAGTCAAGCTACTTTTTAAAAAAGTAGTTAGCTACACTACAAGCTACTACCAACATAGTCTCATCAGAATTCGTCACAATACTACAAGGTGTCGAATTTGTACCAATACGTACGAAAACGTATGACTACATTAACCAATCACAAACGCTTCACGAACACATGCTAGGAGTCCGGAAGTGTCGCTTTCTTCCACATTACACTTTAGGCCTTTTAACACTAATATCATGGTTATGTTGCCTCTCTGCGTAGGGTATGGTGTTACACTATATGGTAAGGTTTAGGGATCGTGTTAGGAGTTAAATTTACGGAAACAAAGTTTTGGATTAACACGCAACTTCAAGGTCACCAGGGAAGTGTCTCTCATTGGTGGGTTCAATTTTAAATTAATGAACTCGAATTGGTACGAATTTGCCACCTTGTACTATTGTCACGAATTCTTGTGAAATCAGGTTGGTTAATACCCTGATAGCACACGTACGTCACCCAGACGTCTATTTGATGTGTGTGTTTACATCTGGTAGATGTATTATTAAGATAATTTGCTCATCTACAATACATCTATAAGAGGTTTCCTTTCAGATGTCATTTACTATGTAAATCTTCTCTTTTTAACCCTTAAATGCTTGGGAATTTCACCAAACGCTCTTTCATATTTGGGTCTCTAGAGACCCGACACTTATACAGTATATCTATCACAAATGGATTTACAAAATGCCCAGATTTTGAAAATGTACAAAATATTTTCAAGACAATTAAAAATGAATAGAATCAAATATATTTCGGTTTATGTGTTACACTTGCAATAGTTTACTTCCATGTTGTTTCTTCATAAAATAGTAATGTCGAATGTAAATCAAGTCACTGAAACAACAGTGCCACCTTGAGTAAGAAATAACATGTATTTTTTTAATTTAATTTATTATATAAGTGTCCATGACAGAAGTGGGTAGAGTACCCAAAATATTTACTCAAGTAAAAGTACAATTATTAAAAAAAAAAAACTGATACTCAAATAGAAGTAAAAGTATTCATGTAAAACACTACTTGAGTAAGTATCCAATTAAAAGAATACTCAAGTACCAAGTAACTGGTAGTATGGATGATTACGCCCCAATATTCTACTAATATTCTATAAAATACTACTAATAATAATTATTTTCATTAATGGCAATTGTCATCATCCACCCTCATGTTGTTTCAAATCATATGACTTTATTCAATGCAACACAATTAAAGAGATGTCAGACAGAATGATAGACTTATAGTCATCATTTACTGTCTCTGCATGTTTGTTTTTCCCTTTGTATTTTAAAGGGAATGGTGACTGAGACTGTCAGTCTCTAACATTGTCAAATATCTTTTTGGGGTTCGACAAAATACACAAAGTCACATAGGTTTGGAACAACATTAGGGTGGGAAATTATGACAGAACATTAATTTATGGTTGAACTATCACTTTAAGGACACTTGTCAGATTTGGACGAATCTGTCAATTAGAAGAGAAGTTTGGAAACCGGTTTCACATTAGTATGGTGAAAAATATGAACAATGTCCCACAGGCCCAATTATATGTAATGCTGAATAAAACGAAACAAGATAATGCTTTATTAACGCCTACTGTCACTATTTCAAAAGCCCCTTTGCTATTTAAAGTCCTGTATGTAGCTATTCTTAGATCAGTGTAGTTACAGTATGTTCAATTCTGAAAGAACTTAGATCATTAGTTCTGTACACTCAGGGAAAACTGCAACTTATCTCTGTATTTGGAAGCGTTTTGGGGTTTATTTAAGTTAAGAGCTCGGTTGTCCATGAGAAAAACGCGCCGCATTTGTCAAACGCAGAAATGCTGTGCATGCGCAGACACACTGTCAGCTCGCGCTCCAGAAGTCAAGCACGTGATCCAAAGCACAATACATTCACACTTAACGCAGATGTTTACATGTATTTTGGAACTGATATATTGCAACCACTGATATAAAAGTGTATACCTATAAACTGAGGTCATAAGAGCCCATAGTTACAGAATCACCCTGAAAATGAAACAGACCGTGCTGCGATTCTAATCTTGAAATATCCGCTTGTTTTGGTGTAGAATGTCACGGGATGATGAAACTACTCTTTTTAATGGTGTGGAGCGAAGAAAGTGTTTATTTAGCGCGTTTCCTGCTGCTGCAGTGTTGGACTCGACTCCATTGACAGAGCGCAGCTGTAAAGTTCAGCTGTTGTAAAAGTCCCTTTCAAAAATCTCAATAAATTACATATTTATTTACACTTATTAAATTAAAAGCAGTAAAGTAACAACAGGAAGATTGCCTATTATAATGAAGTAAAAGTATTTGTTTTTTCATTCGAATATTACTTGAGTAGGAGTGAAAAGTACCCACCTTTAAATATACTCATAAAAGTTAATTATTTCCAAAAAGTTAATCAAGTAAATGTAACTGAGTAAATGCAGCACGTTACTACCCACCTGGTACACGCTTATGAAATAATGATAATTCACCATTGTTGATCATTTACTGTTGCACCGAAAATCAATGTGATATAGTATTTGTATGAATATAGGGCTAATTTCTCTTGTAAAAAAACAAAGAAATACAGTAGATATCCTGTGATAGTAAACTTGAAATAATCATGAAAATATAATTTGAGGAAGTGAAAAAAAAAATACACTCTAACATTCCTAGGGTCTCTAATGACACTTTTGATACCATTAAACAAATTGTATTTAGCAATTTTGGCTTTGTGTGTGTGTGTGTGTGTGTTTGTGCACTGTTTATAAGAGAGAGGTTGAGGAATACCAAAGAGTTCACCGAACCATGGAAAGTAATTTCTTTGGGCACTGCTTTGTCCATTGTTCACTTTAACGGATTTGTACTGTGCCCACATTAATAAAAATTGCTGTGCACTGGATACATGTCCTGACAAGTTCGGCGAAACCCCGCCTATGACATTGAACCCGCCTCAATCAAGGCCATTGGCCCAGAGAAAGCCCAGAGGAGTCACGATGGAGCCCCGGAAGTGACAGTGGGAACGCAACTGGCCCTGGCAAGCACTAGCACGCCCACATTTGGCCTGATAGTGGGAACGCAGCGATTGATTTTAGTGAGTCAGATCTTTCCGACAGTTCATGTAAATGAACTACTTTACATAAATAATTCATTGACTCACTTTAGCGCCTCCAAAAGATTAGACGCCACTAAATTAGAATGCACTAATCCTAATTTCGCACACTATATAAAACAGATAGTATGCAAATTGAGCCAAAGACCATGACTGTAGTGTAACATTACAATAATAATTCACTTAAACCATAAAATTACACCCACTCTGCGCGATGGTGTGGAGAAGAGAGATTTTATGGTGAGATCAAGAGTGCGGGTTTGTGCACTAGCATGCTTGTGTGTCTCTGTGTGCCACTGTGTGGGCTTTCTTGGAGAGAGTTAGTGTCTATGTGTGAGATGTAGCTATGAGTTCGTTCAAGGCTGGGGTTGAAAAGCCATGGCAGAAGGTCATTAGATCCAAGTTTCACATTAGCATGCGCTGAATGGGATTACCCAGCCAGAGGAGCTTAGAGGAGACCAACCAACCCACCCACGCACACACAACTGCAGTTCTCAAGAGTTATTGCAGATTTTGAGTTTGTGTTTGACGAAACTTTCACTGCATGCCTTTAAATGGATTATTTGTTGACTGCATCACCTTCAGAGAAAAACTCCCTAAGGCTTAAAACACATCCAGAGGGACATTTTGCTATATTAATCATGTTTGTTTTTTTTAGCCAGCTCTTTTAGAGTAAATATACAAAACCTGTCATAAACATGCTGGGTCATATTTCACACCAAAATGATCCATTATTTATATTTTGCTTACAGATAAGCCTATTTCAGTACAATTAAAGGTATAGTTCACCACAAAATATTGTTTTAATATAATTTACTCACATTCTCATGTTGTTCCAAACCCATATGACTTTTTTTTCCCCATTAAAATATACATACCATACTTAAAAGCATAAGAAAACTTCTATTATCATATTATTATGTGTGTTTCATATTTGCTGTGGCCACAAAAAAGCAATAAGTCTTAACCAGGTGATGTATGTTTAATATAGTGTAAACAGCAGAAGAGAGCATCGCACAGCATTCCTGCATAATTCTGCTGTTATACTGCAAGAATGATTCATCATGAAAGACATGCATCCAGGAACGCTGCCAGTTGACAGAGCATCTGGGAATACGTGCTCTCTGCTTTAAACACAACTTAAGATTCCATTGATTTTCATGACTGAAATAAAATTGCACCAAAGTTTAAAGGGCAAGCTTTATAGTTTTATCCATGATGAATGCAAGTGTTTATACAGATCATCTACACTGACTTTAGAACTGTGATACAATTTTTTGTTATGGCTTAATATAAACTCATAAATAGATGTCATAAGATGTGGCATCAAAAAATATGCATATCACATTGTTTCTAAATAACTTTATTTTAAATAATGAGTAATATGTCCAGTCCAAAATGGGAAATTACACCTCAACACTGCCCTCTACTGGCAATAACATTATATCTCAACAACATATTTCACATCTTATCACATAAGCTTTTGATTTAACGTCATACATTGAGAACTCACATTTTTCTTGATGTTTGAAATTAAATGTTTGCTTAAAACTCAGTCCAAAAAGACTATTTAATGAAAACAAGCTGTAAAATGACTTTCACTATCCGTACTTAAGCAACTTTCTGACATCAGATGAATATATTTGAACGCATAATTGTGTACATTTAGATAACAATGACGCCTATTCCTTGTTCAGAATGTAATTTTGAAAAAGACAACAAAAAAATCCCCAATAAAATAAAAAAAAAAAAATGAAACAAGCCCCTTTAAATTCTCACACAAGCATTCACACTTAAACTATTTGCATTGCAAAAATCAATAATCAAGAAATATACACTCTAATAAATTGAGTCAATTATACATTCCAACAGTAAATAAAACAATTAAATTAACAAAAACACAGAAAACAATCATAATTTGTGCTGTATATTCATACTGTATATATTTTAGAGGCAAGACATCCAAAACCCAGTGCAAAGAAAATGAATAAACAAATGTATTACCGGTGTAAAATCATAGCTGCATCTCTACAAGATCTGGCTGTGATCAGGCAAAGCTAGCTTGCATTGATTTTTTTAAAACCTTAAAACCTGTCGCCGTTTCATCTTTCTGCTCGGCTCCATTCGGCCGGTGGATCTCGTGGGCCTTTGGGTTTCTTTACACGACAGTTAAAACCTGAATTGCAAGACAAACAATGTTACAAATCTCTTTACAGTCACATAAACACATGACACCAGAGCATAGGTCAAATACAGAAATCATTTAGATTTAGATTGATCTTGGATTAGGATCATATTCAGGTAAACTAGATTTGCACATTTTCTAAACAACTCAAAACTTGCCACCATGATGTTGTGCGTGGATGCCAGGGCATTGCTATATGGTTGCTAGTTGCAAGGACATTGGGGACAAGGGTCTTCTAGGGTGTCGCTAGGTTGTTGCTTACTAGCCCAAGTCATAAAAGAGCTTTTTCATATTTTTCATATACAATGCATGCAGGCATTATAACCAAAACTGAACAAGTGCTTTGAAATTTGCAGACAAATCAAAAGTGTTCCGTTTTGATCATTTATTAATAATTTTGCACTGCACATATTATTGTAATCAGCAAAACATCAAATAGCCATGTGTCATATGTCGTTGGAAAGCTCTTAAAGAGTAGAATACAACCAGCCTATTTGTTTTACTCACAGATAGCGAATAAAAGCTAAGTATATGTCTTTGGCATACATGTTACATGCAGACAGGTGTTGCATATATGCCGTTTTTTTCGCTTAGAAATTCGCTGTTTATTTTCTCACTTACAAAATAAACAGAACATAAAATATCACAGAGTTACTTAGAGGAAATTATTATCTTTAAAACAAGCCCATACACAACGTAATCAGATGCATAGAGTATTAGATAATCCACACAAAGCACAATGTGCACACAGCACATAATGTCCAATCTAGCTAAAGAAACGTCAGCTATCCTGGGTCTGATGAATTAATTGGAAATTATGTAGTAAGTTTTCATGGTATGCTAAACCAATCATATAAGGATTCAGATCCCTGCAACCAGTATGGAAGTGATCCAAATAAGGGCAGAGAGGATCTTTAATCTAATTACATATGGCCACCAGGAGATGGCGCCAAATACATGATAGACTCAAAGATGACTCAAATGACACAGAATGGAACTGAATGAGATCTCGTTACTCATGCCTGCAGGCTCTGGATAGCATACATTTAGTCATTGTTGTATTTGCATGTGTAATTAGTTCTGATGTACAAATATTTGTATTTGTTTAAAGAGGCTTTTTGGCACTTGAAGGCGTTTTTGGACACTAGGATAACATGTTTTTTTTAATGCTATAAGGTTTTAATTGATTTGTTGTATCAACACAACATTTTACTCAGTTACAGGTGAAATGATTGGGAACAAAAGAAAAGCAGTTTTTCATGAGACATGAAAAATAAGGGGGGAAAGTAATTGTTTTTGTCCCAATTTTTTGGTTTCTCAGTCTCAGAATTGATCATAATCTATATAACTAAACATTTTGAAAAATAATACCAAACAATTGACCCTTTACCCATTGCATCAATTATTATAATGTACTAAAAAGTGCATTTGGCAACACAAATGCTAGCCCAGAGAGTAACTAGAAGAATACTAATTTGTCCAAAAACTCATGAATAACCCATTCATGCAATTACTTTAACTAATCAAGGCCTAAATCATTATAATTTAGCATTTATATGGGGTAACACACCTAGACTGCCAGGAGCAAACAGGCTGCTGGTGTCCTTGATGTTCGGGTTCGACACATATTCATAATCATCATCTATAGAGGACTGGCTTGTGTGTATTTCAGCTGCAGGAAAAATATAGTTAGATGATGTTAACAAACAGAGAGATGTTTGTGAGAGAGAGTGAATCTGAGACTGTGATCTAACACTTCTTGATGACTGTTTGATACCATTTCACACTTATGTGTTCTATAAAGAGTCTCCAAAGAAGAGAATGACTCCTATCCTATCAACAACACAGACGTCACCGTTTATGACCCCAAATTTGAATACATTTATACAGTTAGTACATTATAAGTAAATGTATACATTTTGACATAAACATCTTTAGTTTGTGGAATAAAAAAGTTTTTGCGAAAAATGTAATGATGTGAACGTCAGCCTGTTTCACACACAAAACTATTGTATGTCTTCAGAAGACTTGGAATATAGCACAGTCGTTTGGACCACTTTTATGATTGACTAAAAATCATTTTAAGATTTACACATTTCAAAAGTTATGAAATTGAAATGCTAAAATATATATATATATATTTTTTGTTTTGTGTTCCAAGGAATAAAGAAGTTCATAAGGGTTTGAAATGACATGAAGGTGAATAAATAATGACAGAATTTTCAGTTGCATTTTAAGTGATAGGTTTGAAAAAACATTGAAAACATTTCTTCAGCTTTAATAAAACGATGTAAATGAAGCACTTACGTTTGCTCGTGGTTCTTAAAAGGTGGGTTTGTGGCTGAGAAAAACAAATGTAATTGAATTGAATTATATTCTTTGCAAATCTATATCCATAAGCATCAGGGTTAAAACAATGACTATGTATATCAGTCAAAAACAAATAAGCACCCAATTGTCTGGTTACATTCAAGCAGTTGAGTTATTTTTAATCTGAAGTACAGTGTGCAAGAGTGGGCAAAAGCTTGTTAACTCAGCGAGTGAGAACTCAGCTAGAAGTCTCATATCACACGAAGAGAGAGCGCTGATGTGAAACGCAAACAAGCGAGAAACTTGACACATATACAAATGTGCAGACACAAATTATAGAACGATAAAAGCATATAAGTACATCATGTAAGAGTGAAGAGCTTAATTACTTTTTTCAAGGGTAAAACTATCCAAATAAAACTTTGAGAGGTGCCAAACCTTTTTCAGCGTAAATATCAGAGCACTTTAATTTGAAGTCTAACCTGTTAGCATGTAAAACAAAACTAAACCACTATCTGACATTCAAATATCTGCAAAAATGACTGGCAAGTATCTCATTACCAAGAGGGCCGTTACCTGTGTGTCTTGATTCAATGAACTCGACTGCCCTGAGAAAACAAAACAAAGTTTTACTCAAAAATTTTAATTAAAGTTTTAATTTTCATAAAATGTTTCTTGTATGTAACCATTCACATTTAAATGTGAACTGTGTAATTTCTGCACCACTACCGTTACCAAACTTGCAAAACTGCAAAAATAATTACTGTTTTCTAACATTCCCCCTGTCTTCCATTGGTCGAATTAACAGATAGTTCCACCCAAACTGATTTAGCCAATGTTGTCCTGTTGGGATGCTAAAATAAATAATGTTTTAACAGCGACACTGAGTCACAGTTTACACTTTTACAAACAAAGATTTTTAGAAGAATCTCAATGCAAGTGAATGGTGACCAGAATTTGGAAGCTCCAAAAGTATGTAAAGGTAGTATAAAAGTGATCTACATGACTAATCTATATAAATCCATATCTTCAGAAGTGAGAAACAGGTCAATATTTAAGTTTTTTTCTACTATAAATCTGTACTTTCATGTTCTTCTTGGGTTTTTTTTTGGTGATTCACATTCTTTGTACATATCGCCACCTACTGGGCAGAGAGGAGAATCTGTAGTAAAAAATACTTAAATAGGAAACCGTTTCTCATCCACATCTATCATATTGCTTCTGAAGACATTCATTTAACCACTCAAATCTTATGGATTACTTTTATCCTGCCTTTATGTGCTTTTTGGTGATTCAAACTTCTCAGTAAACATTCACTTGCATTTTATGAACCTACAGGACGGAGATATTCTTCTAAAAATCTTTGTTAATGTTCAGCAGAAGATAGAAAGTGTGGGTGAGTAAATGATGTGAGAATGTTTATTTTTAGGTGAACTATTCCTTTAATGTGTCATTTGTAATAAAGCCATTTATAGGCTGACTTCCTGAAGACTTTTGTGGTGCTTTCAAAACATTATGACCAGCTTGACACAGCAACAATGGCACAACCAATGGTGAGAGCACAAACCTGTTTTCTGACCAATGGTAATTAGGGGGAATGTTTGAGAAACTTGAGACTGAGATTCCATTTGGGGTTGTTAGAGGCACGAAAATGACACACTTCACCTTTAAGGACACTGAAGAGGTATTTCAATTCCCTGAGAGATATGGTCAATTGAGCTTAATGTTGTTTTAAAAGATAAACACCAAACTAGATGGCTCTGAATATTCAGGTAATTTTACATTAAAGAGAAGAACTCAAAAAGGACAGTCATTAGAGGACAGTAAAAACTGTAAGCAGAAGTTTGTGCAGAAAATCTTAACTCCGATTTCGCCGAGATGCACGGGCACGATGTCACACAAACATGTCGACACTCAGGGAGATATACAAAGTGAGTGATAAACATTCACTTAATTAAGTAATATCTATAAAAATGATATTAAAGCTTGTTTAAAAATCGCCTGCAGAAACAGGTGTTTAAAACCTTATAATCTCTTTTGATAATCGTACACCTGAAGCACAAATGCAGCGCTGCAGTATTGTTTATCAGTTGGGTTGCTAGGAGACATCTCTAATGAGAGTCAAACATCTGCTAAGCTAACGGGAGCATTGCGGATCCGAATATCGGGGAATGGAATGCATTTATGGTCGGGATATAAAGTAGGAATATCCCACATTCAACTTGAATGGAACGCAGCATAACTGTGGACCCTGACAAAACGAAATTTATTGCAAGACCATTTAAATCGCAAATATTATTAGATAGATTTTCCAGGTATTATAGACCTCTTTAGTAGATTCATATGAAAAATTATGATTTTTGAATGTCTGTTCAAGGTCCTCTATGGCTAGATTTGCTAAAACGTTTAAAACTTAGCAAGAGACTCTAGCAAGCAGAGAAATAAACAATTCTTTGTCCAAAAAAATGCTCTCTATAATAAGTATATTATTATTAATATATATTTAAAAAACAGACAAGCCCTTAAATATGTCCTTCCCTAACTTCACGTTTGAATAGAAAATACTGTACATCAACACAGGTAAGAAAACTTCCCTTGTCAAGCGATTTCATGGGGTTTTTAACTGTCTATTGTGACAAATGAATATTTAAAAGTACAAATTGACCATATTATGAGGTCATAAAAACTGTATATATGATAATTCTACAAAGATTGCCATGTCAACTACAAAATAATGTTTAATAAAAACAAAGCAAATCAATAAATCACTTACCTGGCAATATCTCATAACCTTCATTGTCTGCCCCTTTAGGACCCACCCCTCCTCTCTGATTGGCTGTTGCTCTATTATACACAGGTGTGGTTGAAGGGGGAATACAAGATACAGGTCTGTTTTTAGGTTTGACTGTGCTGTAGAGAGCATTGTTGTTGGTTCTCTCTATATTAGCGTTGTCATAGAGATGAACAGTGACTGGAGGGGGGGAAGAGGTGGGCAGCTGTAGCTTGGGCTTGTTAATGACGGCATAAGTATCGTTCATTCTGGTCTGAGGAAGAGGGTGAGAAGGCCGGGGCTTGAGAGGGGGATTTCTGTAAGACAGACCGTTACATATGTATGAGTTATGAAATTAGCAAACACTTTTCAAAAGCAACTAACAGTTCACTTATTCCAGGAACAATCTCCCTGGTTCCTAGATACATTTTTGCAGGGTTTGAAACTACAACCTTTCATAAAAAAATATATAGATAATATCTGTGGTGTGTTGAGGTGAGGTGTGCTGTTCCAATTTTAAGTAAGGACTCGAGCCATTATAGGGACCAGAATAGAAGAGACTTGAGGGTGGGCTCATTTGATTTGGGCCAGTAACCACCCAGAACACCCTAGCAACCACCTAGTAATGCCCTAGTTACCACCCAGAATACCCTAGCAACTGCATAGCAACATGCTAAAAAAAGAATCACACACTTTAGGAACCACATAACAAAGACTTTGCAAACAGAATCCCCTCCTGGGGTCACTAGCATGTCAATGACATTGCAAGTCTTTGTGTTAGTGTAGTTTGTATTAGATTTTACCAGAGATTATTTAGCAGAGATTGGCCACTTATATTAAAATGAATGGGAGAAATTAGAACACTCAACCAAGGAGCTCTGAGTGCTCAACGGTCAACGGATTGAAAAGAGGCTACAGTTTACAGTTAAAAGAGCCAATCACCTTTTAGACACAGACACCACCTGTCAATCAACTCTAGAATGTGCATGTACATTAGCTATACAAGCCTGGAAAACATTGTTTTTTTTTTTGCGTATTATGAGGTAAAGAATCCCAATTTATAATTCCAGTATTGTCATATTTTATTGCTGATTTGAAATATGTTCTTTGATCGTAATCTTGACAAACCATTTTGAGATTTTGTTATTTCGCCATTCATGTAGATAGGAGCTGCACTGGCATGACTAGAAATAGCCTCCAGAGAACATTCCAAAGATGGCCGACAGTGGACTGACTTGCTGGAAAGACTTTGATTATACCATTGCATTCTATATTATACAATCAAACAAAGGAAACACAGAATTCGTCTTCCACATTTTGCCCTGGGTGGCTTGAATACATTAGTGCATAGTGGGACTCTATTTACAGCAGTGTCTAATGACCAACTGTCACCATTTGCATTCAATGTCTCTTATGAAATATGTTATTGACCTGAGGGGAACTGCAATGGCAGAACATGATGACTCTAGAATTATTAAATAGCTTGTTTGCTCAGTATAATCTCAGCATTAAAATGGACAATTTCTGATCAATCATCATTACAAGAGTCATATTCATCTGCATGCAAAACAGATGAACCATGAACAAGTGATAGCTGGATGCATTATTTGACTGCCTAAAAAAAAACAAATGAAGGCAGCACAAAGATTTTGTTAACTACACAAACCCTTTCACAAGTACATTACGTTCTGTAAGCCCCAAAAAATTCTGATTGAAAATAATCGACAATACAAAAATAAAACATATTACAAATAATTTGATCAAATAGTGTGCAAATCACCTCTTTAAAGCAATACTTTATCGGTCATCATTTACTCAACCTCATGTTGTTCCAAACATCTGTGTCTTTCTTTCTTCCATGGAACACACAGCTTCAGTCACCTTTCACTTTTATTATATGGAAAAAATATGCAATGAAAGTAGGGCTGCGCAATTAATCGTAAAACTGATCGCGATTACGATTACGGCTGCCACAATTATGTAATCGTGAAAACTGACGATTACAGCGTTCAATTTAAGTCTGCTCCTGTTGTGTCAATGGTTTATATTTACAACATGTTTTTGCAGCGGTTGAGTATTTTAACCAATCACTAACATGTCCATTGAGCAATGAACTGGCAATGGCCAATCAGAGCCGCTTAGATTAGTCCACCGTCCTATCAGTAAAGACAACTAATCCTAATACGCAAGTTTTAAACCATCTGAATGCCCAGATGCTTTTTTATGTTATTGCTCTGTTCGCGCTGCACATGAAAATGAATACTGAAGAAACATCACCTGACACTTGCAAAGAAGCTGTAGAACAAGATTGAAAGGCACTTTGTAATTATTTTGGATTCATTGCATATTGCACCGCTCGCTTTGAACGTAGATGTTAAATACACTGAAAATGAGCAACACGACAAAACTAAAACGATCCCGTTCAAATCAAGGCACATACGCGGTGTAAATAACAGATTTATTATGCTGATTAGACAGCTTTGTTTTTAATGAGAGCATTCGTGAGAGTGCAGAACATTGCGCGGAGCGTCACTGAGTTCGTGTCGAAATGCAGATCTCAATCAGTGTAAACCTGCAGTGAGTGACAGCAGTCATTGTACTGGGAGAGTTTGTCACGTTGTTTGATTTCTGTGTACAATTCATAAAATTCATTTATTACAGTTTTGTCATGTTAATAAGTAGGTCAATGTGAATGTGATTCGTACGAAATAGCAATAAAATAGTTCAGCTTAACTGTTCTAAGTGTGTTTTGAATGTGTAGCCAACATAAAGAATATGGCATGAACAGCATATTTCAGGAATCACCGTCATTGTTATCGCGTCTGCTCTAAGACGACCCATTTGCCACGCAGCTGGTATTGGTAGATTTAACATTTTCACGAATCGCACCTAAAAAACCTGCCTTCTCATTTCATCAATCCACCACACGCCACTGGCTGCAAGAATATATACAGCTATATATTGCTGACTCACAAAATTAACTAACATTAATGCTGACGTAGTAAGCGTTAAGGGTCAGACAAAGACAGTTTAAATTGCACCATGTAGTGCACGAAACAGAACTGACAACAACAGCCTGCATCTCGTCAGCGTCCACCTGCGTAACAGACAGTGCTCTATATTTTTGCACTGTTTGTCCTTCATAAATTGGCCCCCAGTTATAGATAACTCTGCTAGTTTTAATCACAGATGCCCGCAAACAGTCAAGCAGGGTTAGAAAATGTGAAGGACAGTTTTTTGTGGTCTTACCTTGTTTGAGGTGTGCCGATACCGCCTAACAATCCTGATTTCAGTGGCAGCTCTGGAGGGACTGCATTGATGTACAGAGTGTCCGAGGTCTTTTGTTTAAAATATGAAAAACAAGAAGGGAAAAAAAACAAAAGCAAAATGTGATGAATGCACAGAGTGTGGAAGAACTAGTTAGACAGAGCGTCTGTGCTAAACCGTTAAAGGATGTGTGAGCATTTGCATAGAGGAAGCACAGAGTGAGACTGTTTCCTGCTAAACTTCTACATTTAAAGCTCACAGATGAAGGTCTGGGGGGGGGGGGGGGGGGGAAGTAAAATGTAACATGTTATAAAACAAAAGACAGCAGCAGCAGATTAATTCATTTCAAACACAGCAATTGCCATAGAGGAAGTTTTGGATGCTTTTTCATGCTATGATGAAAACAAACAGAAATTGCTCCTTTCTGTCAAAGAACAGTCACCTTCTAAAAATCACTACCTGTAATCACAAGCACTGGAATAATAGTACGTCAGCCAGTAAAGAACATTATAGTAGTGTTCCCTATTGTAGCAAATGTTTGCTATTAAAGATCATTAAACTTTTATAGGAATAGTTCACCCAAAAATGGAAAGATATTTTGTAGAATGTCCAGTTCTCTCTTTTCTGCACAGAGGAGCTCTAGTAAAATTGTCCATTCAAACATATTGTAAGTATCTGAAGCCGTAAGATGGCTTTGTGTGACTGAAATTTAAGTCACAGAAAATGCTGATCTCTGCAGTAGTGGTAGACCGATATATCGGTTTTACCGATTAATCGGTGCCGATAGTTGCTTTTTGGAACTATCGATTATCTGCAAAAATCTATGCTGACAGTTGCTGCTAGATTTTTAATCATTTTGTACTTTCAAAATAATAGTACCTGGTGTGTTTCGGGCTTGTTTATGCTTCAAAGTTCCTCATTATGCGCCAAATCTTATTTGGATATTATTGAGATTTTGGTTGAACAATAAACCACATCTGGGATTTTATTTATTGTTGACTTTTTTCTGTGCCCGCTATAGTAAGAAAAGGATAAAAAAAAAATTGACATTCTATAAGTCGATTTTAAAAGCTACTGGCCAATTAATCGGTTATCGGCCTTTCCCACCACCTTAGTTATCGGTCTCTGCAATATTGGTCAACCTCTACTGCGCAGCAGTTCTCAAATTTTTTGGTGGACCTTGACAGTGTTCATCTCCATTCAATCTCATCATATGGAAAAGAACACCTTGGACATTCTTCAAAGCATCACCTTTTATGTTCCACAGAAGAAAGCATGTCATCCCAGTTTGGAATGACATGACGGTAAGTAAACAAACTTGTTGGGCCCTACCTCGGTATTCTTTTGTTGAGCTTGCAAGATCTTCTGAAACATCTCAGCAACCGTATGAAAGACAAATCCATACTGCTCCTGCATACATTCACAATAAACATGACACTTGACATCAGGATGTGTAAACACCACAGTAATTCACTGAGTGTAGTGAACAGGGTTTGTACAGATGCTTCAATGTTACATTTTTCAAAGACTTTCAAGGACTTTTTAAGCACATTTTTATTTATTTTCAAGGACTATGCTTGAGATGTCATTAAAACTAATTCTTTAATTTTCAATTTTAAATAAAAATATTTTATTTACTCAGTTAATTTGCTTTGATAAAACACTACTTATTACAAGTACAACATATCTCAATGTGCATCTTTAACTACATATTCTCACAGTAACAATTCTTGGTTCATTCATGTTGAAATTGAATTTGCTTTCCAACAAAAGTGAATAACTTGGTCCATAAATATTAGTGAATATGACTCATGTGCAATGTTCCATGTTTTCTAAAGTCACAAAACAGATTTATGTGAGGTACTGACCAAAATTGCATATGGGTCATTCTCAAAAAATGTTGACTTTCCAACTTACAAAATATAGAAATTTTCCATTCAGTTTTTGTCCATAAAGGCTTAAGATAAACATTTTGTAACATGCTGACATACATTTTTATTAAAAAAGGACAACTTGGCTGTTGTTCTTACTTTTATTATTTAATGTATTATTTAATGGGGTACAACACCAAATGGTACAAACCATTGTGTGTGTGTGTGTGTGTGTGTGTGTGTGTGTGTGTGTGTGTGTGTGAAAATATTAGTTAAAATGTGAAATAATAACTTTTTAACATGGTGGGAAAACTCACTATATGCATATTTAAGCAGCCTCTGAAAATATTTTATCAACATAATATATATATATATGTGTGTGTTTTTAAATAAATCAAACATTCTTTTAAAAAAATTTAAATGGTTAATAATAATTTTGTTTTGCTTTTTTGCACACTGTTCGGTCTTGCACTAATGCTTGTATTAAAAACAAGAACAAAATAAATACATAAATATCTTTAAATTTCACAGAAGTGGTGTACCAGAAGGGGACAAGGATTTTATTAAAAAAAACATTTTTTTCAGGCAATTGATTTAAAATATATTTTCAAAAAAAAAAAAAAAAAAAATCAAAACAGAGTCAAACCATTCAATATAATTTAAGGTTAGATTATTGAATGATACATTTTATTTAATTTTATCGCTATTTGAAAGTTATTTCATGACTAATAAAGTCAAGGGACATGTTTGACAATATATTTTAATATTGACCCAAATGTTGTCATAAATAACCTATTGTGTGAGACATAAAGCTGTCTTTACACCAGGGGGCGCTACACCGCTAAACAAAACTGAATCTTCCATTGATCTCCATTCAAATCTCAGATCGTTTTACATCTCATCTAATTTTTTCACTCTGGAGAGTAATTTTTAATTAAAACTGATAGTTGAAATAATCTATTTATGTAAACTTGTTAAATCCACCACAGCATTATCTATAAAATAGATATTTTCAAAATCCTCCAATAACAATTAATTGTGATTGTCCCATTCTGAACAGCGCTGCCAAAAGTAACAGGTGCCACGTGACAGCGCCGTACGTGCGCTACCAGATTCAATAGTGGTCTGTCGTGTTTTTCCGAAAATAAATACATTTAATTTATTAAATCATTTAAGCAACGCATTTTACGTTTTTCTATAAATCAATCACTTTTTAAACACCTCTTGGTAAAAATGGCTATTTTCAAGGGTTTTCCAGGACTTAAATTTGAAAGTCATATTCAAGTACGAACCCTGAGTGAAATATGACAGACAGTGTTAAATAGATATATCCATTGATAATTCTGGCTTAATATTGTTAAATTAAATGGGTAGACTGATCAATTAAAGTTCACAAATCCATAATGTACTGTAGATTAAGGCCATTGTTTGTGCAATGCAAAACACATTTTTAATGTTACCTTACCTTAGTCTGCACAGCTGAAGGTCTCTGTCTTCTAAGCTCCAACACCAGGTCCAAGATATTAAAATCCTCCTTTATTTGCTGAGAGAGAAAGAAAAACATTAGTCAAGAATCAGAGCTACTTCTACTTTCCTTTTCCCCCCATTTTTCTACCCAATTTGGAATGCACAATTCCCAATGCACTCTAGTGCCTCGTGGTGGCGTAGTGAATCGATCCAGGTGGCGAGGGACGAATCTCAGTATCCTCCACGTCTGACACCGTCAATCTGCTCATCTTATCACATGTCTTGTTGAGTGTGTTACCGCGGAGACATAGCGTGTGTTGAGGCTTCACGCTATTCTCCGAGGCATCTGTGCATAACCCACCACACGCCCCACGAGAGCAAGAACCACATTATAGTGACCACGAGGAGGATACCCCATGTGACTTTACCCTCCCTAACAACCTTAGGAGCTCACACCCCGGCTTCGAACTTGTGACTCCAGTTGTGGTAGTCAGAGTCTGTACTCACTGAGCTACCAAGGCCCCTGAATACTTCTACTTTACTTAAAGTTTCACTACATTTGCACTTACAACTTATTAAGTGTGCAATATCAGTCATCAATTCATAATTAAAGCTGAAGTGTGTAATTTCTGGTATTTCAGCACCCAACAGAATTGCCAATACAAGTGCATTTTAAATTTTCTTATGTGGTCCTTGCCCTTACAAAACTCACTGCTATGATTCCAGGGTGTCAAGGGTGGTGCAGAGTGTTGCTATATGGCAGCAAATATAGCGAGTGGTTTTTAGTACGTTGCTGCTAATGCTCCTTCTGACTTTTGTTCTGACCATCAAGTAAAAGTATAATAATACTTCCTTTGCGCCTTGAATACATGAGAGTATAAACAACTTCATTATTAATTTCCAAAACGTTTTCAAATACATTTTACAAGGTAATTGTTTTTGTATATAAATATTATAAATTTTTGAGTAGGCGTTCTCAGCGTTACACCACATGACTTGAACAAAATGTGCCTTTTCATAAAAATTGAAATAAATATCAGATGTTTCTTAAAACTTCATGCTCAGTCTTAAGGGTCTAAAGGTGTCCGATCTGTTTTATGATTTGCTACCTACATGTTGGTTACACCATGACTTAAAGAAATAACAAGAAAAGATTACTCTGCACTAGTCATGCCAACCTTTCTTTTTTCATGAATTTCAGCTTTTAATGAGACTTTGACTTTTTGAACTGTCTCTGGACACCACATACATTTTTTTACTTTAAGTCCCACAAAAAATGTCAATATGACTTGAAAATATACTCATCATAGAAGAGGTGTATTCAAGCAAATAGTTTGTGTGAATTGCATTTTTATGCATTTATAAATTCATAGATCTGGACAAAAATTATCCTCACTTCATTGTCCCTTGGGACACATGGCAATAATATGCACCTGTCACCCCCTGTAATTACAGTGCATCCAGAAATGATTCACAGCGCTTCACTTTTTCTAAATTTTTTTATATTACAGCCTTATTCCAAAATGGATTAAATTCATTATTTTCCTCAACATTCTACAAACAATACCCCATAATGAGAACATGAAAGAAGTTTGTTTGAAATCTTTGCAAATGTATTAAAAAAAGAAAAGAAAAAAAAAAGAAAAAAAAGAAAAACACATGCACATAAGTATTCACAGCCTTTGCCATGACACTCAAAATTGAGCTCAGGTGCATCCTGTTTCCACTGATCATCCTTGAGATGTTTCTACAACTTCCACCTGTAGTAAATTCAGTTGATTGGACATGATTTGGAAAGGCACACACCTGTCTATGTAAGGTCCCACAGTTAACAGTTCATGTCAGAGCACAAACCAAGCCATGAAGTCCAAGGAATTATCTGTAGACCTCCGAGACAGGATTGTATTGAGGCACAGATCTGGGGAAGGGTACAGAACAATTTCTGCAGCATTGAAGGTCCCAATGAGCACAGTGGCATCCATCATCTGTAAATGGAAGAAGTTTGGAACCACCAGGACTCTTCCTAGAGCTGGCCGCCCGACCAAACTGAGAGATTGGGGGAGAAGGGCCTTCAGGGAGGTGACCAAGAACCCGATGGTCACTCTGACAGAGCTCCAGCATTTCTCTGTGAAGCAAGGAGAAGCTTCCAGAAGAACAACCATTCAGTCCAGTCCACCAGTCAGGCCCGCCTGGAGTTTGCCAAAAGGCACTTGAAGGACTCTCAGACCATGAGAAACAAAACTTAATGATCTGATGAAACAAAGATTGAACTCTTTAGCCTGACCAATACCCTCCCTACACTGAAGCATGGTGGTGGCAGCATCATGCTCTGGGAATGTTTTTCAGCGGCAGGAACTGGGAGACTACTCAGGATCGAGGGGAAAGATGAATGCAGCAATGTACAGAGACATCCTTGATGAAAACCTGCTCCAGAGCACTCTGGACCTCAGACTGGGGTGAAGGTTCATCTTCCAACAGGACAACGACCCTTTGTCAATATAACGACCCTTTGGCACAAAGTCAATATAACAAAGGAGTGGCTACGGGATAACTCTGTGAATGTCCTTGAGTGGCCCAGCCAGAGCACAGACTTGAACCCGATTGAACATCTCTGGAGAGATCTGAAAATGGCTGTGCACCGACGCTCCCCATTCAACCTAATGGAGCTAGAGATGTCCTGCAAAGAGGAATGGGAGAAACTGCCCAAAAATAGGTGTGCCAAGCTTGAAGCATCATTCACAAAAAGACTGTAATTGGTGCCAAAGGTGCTTCAACAAAGTATTGATCAAAGGCTGTGAATATTTATGCACGTGATTTTTTTTTTTTGTAAATTTTATTTTTTATTTTTTTTGTTTATAAATTTGCAAAGATTTCAAACAAACTTCTTTCACGTTGTCATTATGGGGTATTGTTTGTAGAATGTTGAGGAAAATAATGAATTTAATCCATTTTGGAATAAGGCTGTAACATACCAAAATGTGGAAAAAGTGAAGTGCTGTGAATACTTTCTGGATGCACTGTACATTTTATGATGAATTATGTGAAAAGTATCCCTGTTATGATCATGAAAAATGTTTTTTATACAAGCCAATTCTGAAAAAGCTAATAAAAAAAAAGGAATGATTTGTAAATTATAATCACCCTTTGCCTTATTGAAAGCACTACAATTGGATTCTAGGATGTTTTACCTTGTGAATTTCAATTAAATTATTATTATTTTATGTACAGTAATTTCAAATCAGATGATTGCAACACACTCCAAAAAAGTTGGGACAGTCGAGTGTTTACCACAGTGAAACGTCACAATTTCTTCTAATAACACTTATTAAGCATTTGGGCACTGAAGACACAAGTTTGCTAAGTTTAGAAAGTGGAATTTTCCCCCATTCATCCATTATGTAGGTCTTCGCTGTACAATTGTACAGGGTCTTTGTTGCCGTATTGTGCGCTTCATAATGCACCACACATTCTCAATTGGTGACAGGTCAGGACTGCAGGCAGGCCAATCTAGCACCCGCACTATCTGCTTACAGAGCCACGCACATGTACTATGGCCAGTATGTGGTTTGAAGTTGTCCTGCTGATAATGCCAGGACGTCCCTGGAAAAGACGGTGTTGGATGGCAGTATATGCTGCTCAAAATCTTTTACAAATCTGTCTGCATTCACGATGTTCTCACAGATGTGCGAGTTACTCATGCCATGAGCACTGACACACGCCTGGCCCATACAGACACTGGCTTTTTGGACCTGACACCGATAACAGCCCCGATGGTCCTTTTCCTCTTTGGCCCAGAGAACACAACAGCTGTGTTTTTCAAAAACTATTTGAAATGTGGACTCTTCAGACTAACCCTGAAAATGTATTGAGTTAAAAACATGTACACATTGTAACTGTACACTTGTCATAGCAATAGATTTCCTTAAACTGTTCTATTGGCCATTTTTGAAAGTGCATAAAACGTTTGAAAACTTGCATTACCTAGAGAGCAATACTTTAATGTGAACACTAGGATGGACAATACAACGTATCGCTAAGCTCCGACATTCCTGCAAGTGTTTTCAGAAACCTGGTGTGGAGTGACAAGAGAGCTTGTGCGCTCAAAGTTGCCAAAGATTGTGTGACTAAAGCATAGAGTGACCAGATTCCTGATTGCAGAAAATGTGACAGCCCCCTCCAAGCAAAAATGAAATCGATGTATCCTTCACTAGGCACAGATCAATGTGAAGTAGAGGGTGTATCCGCATCTGTAACTGTTGTCACCTTGTAATTTTATCTGGCAGCAATTTTTCCTCAATGCACGCTTGTCTTTCAAGAGTTTATCATAAAATATAGAGCAGTCCAGTCCAAAAGCTCCACAGTTGAAGATGTCCAAGGCAGGCATAAAACAAACTCCACGATCTTGGCTAAGACTCCGAAGATGGTCTTGATGGTCATGCTCTCCATCTCACGAAAAACACTTGTCCGTCTCACCGTCTTATTCATGTTCCACTCAGTGATGCGGCGAGAGAATGATTTTTGCGCAAGCCCACTCATCAAAGAGCATGGTTTCGTCAATCAAACTGAGAATGGGGATCCTGGAGTAGAAATGTTCGAGGCTGCTCTGAATGTCTTTCCACTCTGGGATGTCTCTCAGAAGGGCCCACACAAGTTTTTCTGTGTTCTCCAATGAATGGCTCCAATTTTAGAGGTAATCCACTGATGCTGAATAAATTGTTCTCAATGCACAAAAGAAATCATCTGCTCGCATGTCACCAGCTTCAACCAGGGCATCCAACTGCTTTTTAATGTCAGAGGGTATGAATGATTCCTCCAGCCTGGCCTGCAAGAATTTTCTCAGGTCATGAATGTGCAAAGCTATGGCCATGCACAACAGAATGATGAGCAAAAAGTCCTTCGCTTGCGTGCACCTTGTTAGATTCTGAACAGTGCTTCACAGCATAAAAAAAAAATAAAAATTATTAAAATAAAACTTGGTGTGGCACACTTACATTTAGCAGCATCTACATGCTTTTTTGTATGAACAACCATGGGTGATGTAAAAGCGAGCTCCACAAATCTCACACCTCACTTTACAAAGCTCTGTCTGTAGCTGACAGAAAGGCTATGGTAACTCAGATTAACAAATAAATAAATTAATAATAACAAATAAATAAAGTGCAGTCAGTGGCTTTCTTTTCAATATTGTTGTTTGATTAATATTAACAACATGATAGACAGCTGCAGATCTATTAGGCTGCACTGTCTTATGCACTGATTCGATATTTTGATACATATCTGATTTGTTGCAAGTGTTGGAGGATGCCCCTACCAGCCGCTGAAACGCGGAGGGGTCGAGGGAAGACCGCCGTCCGTGAGCGGGGAGGGGATCGCGACCGACCGCCTGGAGCGGGAGAACCGCTGCCAGGGGCGGGGGAGTCCCCTTCGGCTCCCCGAGAACGTGGTGGGGCGTTCCGTCCGCCAGGGACTGGAGGACTGCCTCGGATCCGCCTGGAGAGGCACGGCTGCCATTCGGTAGAGGGTGGAGGAGTGGCCGAGGAACAAGCTACGGCGTATCGGAGAACCGGCGAGTAAGGTTTTTTTTTTTTATCTCTCTCTCTCTCACACTGCTGCTCTGCGATGGCCTTTTCCCTCGTTTTTAAATTATGGTGTTTGTGGGAGTGGAGGTACTGCTCAGTGCAGGAAGGACCCCCCCCGCATTTTTAATTATTGTTCTTTCCCTCCCCTTGCCCCCTCCCTCGTCCAGGTAGATGGGGATGACCCGCCGGCAGACCGCGCGGGGATGTACGTCAGGCCGGGGGTCCCCAGCCTGAAAGAACGAGGGAGGAATGTGGCACGGTGGAGGGCGGGGCCGGGTCGTGATTCAACACGCCCGGTCCCGTATTAGGCTAATCAAGCCTCCGAGAGGGTTAAGGGCCGACCGCGGAAGATGGGTGTGAGAGAGAGATCATTCATGGACATGTCCGTTGTCCTATGTGTTTGTCTTTTGTGTTTTCCATTAAAACTATAATTTATACGTTAAGCCGGTTTCTCGCCTCTTCCTTGCCCGTGAACATGAACTTCTTTACATATACTTATAATCAACAACCTAAATCAATAATTTTATACACTGCCTGGCCAAATGAAAAGTTGCCGTTTGGATTTAAATAATAGTTATGATCTGGGGTTGCTTCAATTGGTCAGGTCTAGGCTCAGCAACGTTATGTGGCAATCAAAGTCAGTTGACAACCTGAATGTACTGAATGACCAGGTTATCCCATCAATGGATTTTTTTTTTCCATGACGGCACAGGCTTATTCCAGGATGACAATGCCAAGATTCATCGGGCTCAAATTTTGAAAGAGTCCTGACCTTATCCCCATTGAAAGTCTTTGGGATGTGCTGGAGAAGACTTTATGGAGACAACGGCAATTCTTGAACCTTTGTCTTTTTGTCTGAATTTCAAAACAAAGTTTGAGATGTTGTGATTTAACTCGGAGCTGGTTGGTTTGGTTCATGGATTACAACTCTTTTATGAAGGATATTATGAAAAGTCTATGGAAAAAATGAATGGGAAAAATACATCTGGAACCAGACAGCTGAAAAAGTGAGCAGACACTGTTGTGCACCATAGCGCTCGTGCCTCACGGTAAATGGAGTTATGTGTATGTGTTGTTTCATAACTCAATAATGCGTATTTCCACCTTCTTTACACACAAGATTTCACTCAAAGCTTTAGCTCCATACTGGGAAAAAATGGACTCCAGTTGAAACACTGAGCATGCATGTAGCTCTGATTTCAGAAAATCTCTAGGTTTTCCCACACATTTGAGTCTGCCATTTGATTGGGCGTTTTTTCCGTCTGCACAGGAGCAACATCAGAAGTGCCCGACCATGCAGGCAAGCAGCTTAGAGGGAACATTAGTTGCTAGGGTGTTCTGGGTGGTTGCTTACTGGCCCAAGTCAAAAGAGCCCAGCCAGTTTTCTATGATATTTTAGTCCATGGATATGGTTTGGGTCCCTCTTTCAATGTAAGTCTAATGGATTTTTCACCTATCATCTAGAAGGTGAAATAACAAACCCGAGTGGTTAGAAACTTAATAGCACACCTCTCCTGCATGATTTGAGGTACTATTCATATCCGTAGCACAACGGTGCACTGAAGTTTACTAGACATACTCAGTAGCCCTAATCACAACTACTCCCACTCCAAACTCATGCCATTGATTAAGCCAGTTGAAAAAAGCTGCTCAAACAAACAGAGCAATGTTTTGAAAATGCAGCAGAGCCACAGTATTTAGACTTTTCAGGAAATTATCCAGCAAATGGCTTCATTTATAGTTGTCTCTGCACATTAGACTAGGATAGGAGAAACTATTTTAACATTGAACAAAATCAAATACTGTTTACAGAGATTTGGGTTGGTTATGGAGTTAATACCTGTGCAAGAAGTAGATCGTTGACATAGTCGATGGCACAGATCACCCCTGTTCTTCCGCAGCCAGCACTGTTAAAACAAGACAAGGCATCATAATTCCATTTCATGATATGATCCATTCTCTCCCACATCTCAGTTCAGAGGGTCAAATTATGAGCCATATTGTCAGACAGAAACTCTCTTATGTACAGTATAGAGAGAAAGGGTAATGGGATGGAGTCTGGAAGTTAACTGGTTTTTCCAGCTTCACATCAGCTGCTGAATATTTAACATGTCTCGCTTTATTTAAATGGTGCTATTAAAATGCATGGAACCGCAGAAACACAGGCTGGCCCTGACTGCACCCAAACAACACGGATGGACACAACCTGATGAATTTTCATGGGCAGATGGGTCATTTGTCGGAGACTTAGAAAAACACAGAGTCAGTCACAGAAAGGGAGAAAGGTTGGGGTGTGTGTGAGAAATGCAAAAAAATAATTTTCTTAATCAGTATTTTTGTCTCGTTTACTAGTAAAAAAATCTTAAATTAAAATCCTCTCATCATTTACACACCCTCATGCCATCTCGGATGTGTATGTCTTTCTACTGCAAAGATTTGTAGGTGCATACAATGTAAGTGAATGGTGATCAGGCCTTTGAAGCTCCAAAAGGAGATAAAGCCATCATAAAAGTAATCCATAATACTCCAGTGGTTTATGCAATGTCTTCCTAAGCGGTCCAGATGGTTTTGGTTGAGAACAGAACTAAATATAACACCTTTTTCATTCTAAATCTTACAATTGTAGTCTGTTGGCACAATCATGATTTTAAGTTTGATTACACATCCTAGTCCTTGAAGCATGCAAAGGGAAGATGGCGCTAGGAAGTGGAAGTTGTCTTTGCTGTAGATTTGTATTTGTATAAGTGTATTGTTCAAAATGTTTGTTTGGTGTGGACGCTTCAACCTTCAGAAACCCCAAAGAAAATTTTGGAAAGTGTGCAGTGAACATTTTACCCCTGAGGATTTCAGACCATTGAAAGAAACAAAGGTCGATATCTGAATTCATCGGCTGTGCCCGTGCTCAGCGAACTCAAATATAACTTCATCATTGTCACGCCTCCCTCAGCGCTCTGCTCCTCATAACCTGATTTCTAATTCACGCACCTGCACTCTATTCACTCGCTCATCACTCCCTGCATTAATATGTTTGTGATGCTTCTCTTCTGTGTGATATCACCTGTACCCTTGATCTCACTGTTTAAATCCTGTGAATCTCAGTAAAATATATTTGATATAATCCCAGAATAAATATTGTTTTGAAATTGTTTCGGTTTGTGAACAGCGCTTGGTCTATGCAAGTTTCTTTTGTAAACAATAATGCTCTTCCTGCCTCCTCCTCCACGTGGCCTTACAAATGAGCTTACGTCATCCCTCTCGTCATCTCTTTTTGGTATCAGAGCATCAGAACCCGCACCAGCCTATATATTATATATATTCTCTCTTAGAACAATACAACCTACTGTATATTTTATATATACTTCATATACTATTTTTATTGTATGTGTATTCTATATTATGAGTATGTGTATTCTATATTGTGTGTATAGTTTAATGTACATTGTATATTATTAATGGGTTGTATAATTATGTGTATATTAGATATGTAAATTGTGTTGTGTAAATCTGATGTTTATTGTAAATTGGTATATGTCTCATCATTGTCATGACTGCTATGTTGCTCGGAACTACACCAAAGACTTTCACCCACTGTTGCACCTGTGCGACAAGTTGTGTGACAATAAAAGATATTTGATTTAGATTTTGATCCATGAGCGCGGGTCACAGAGATGTACAGAACCGAACATTTGTAGTTAAAAAGTATATATGTATTGTTTTGTATCTAAAAATAATCAATCGTTTGGGTTCAGAAGAAATTGATTTGTTGACTGCAGTCATGTGGATTATTTTGATGCACCCTAAATATGCATTTTGGACCGTCAAAAAAACCCCAGAGTACAATCACTTGCATTGTTTAAAGGAGGAGGCCTGAAATGAAATTTCATCCTAAAAATCTTAAATTCTGTTTTGATGAAGAAAGAAACTCAGATACATCTTGGATGGCCTGAGGGTGAGTAAATTATCAACAAATTTTCATTTTTGGGTGAACTGTTCCTTTAACCACTGGAGTCTTATGTATTTCTTTAATGATTACTTTATCTCCTTTTTGGAGCTTCATTGTTTTGGTTAACATTCACTTGCACTATATGGGCCTACAGAGCTAATGTTCTTCTAAAAATCTTTGTGTTCTCCAGAAGAAAGGAAGTCTTACAGATCTGGGATGTCATGAGGGTGAGTAAATGATGAGGGATTTTTTTTTATTTTTGAGTGAACTATCCCTTTAAACATAAACCTCAGAAAATTGTATTAGATTTATGCTTGAAAATAAATAAAAAATACCAATGGGCTAAAAAAAAATAATAAAAAAAATAAAAATAAATTCAAGTCTTAATAAACATACAGAACTTAGCTTCTCAAGTAAACTTAACAGTATCTTGTTTCAAGGATGTTTATATAATTCAATGGAAAACACAACAGAGATAATGATTAAAAAAAATGATTTTTGCAGTGTGTATGTGATACAGACCTGCAGTGGATAACTATAGGGTCCATGTGGCTGCACTGTGTTTGCCGTGCCAGCTCCATCATGCCCAATATGCCATCCGGCATGTTTGGAATTCCGTGATCTGGCCACGCCATGTACTGGAAATGAGATACTTTGCGAGTTTCCTGTGTGGAAAGATGAACAGTTTTGACCTGTGAAGGGATTCCAGTTACACATAAATACTGTACACTGCACAAAATGTAAATGCTAAATTGGGAAATTTCCCACACTGAGGCAGTTCCTTATTTGGAATAGTTACAGAGTAAACAGCATTTTACAGGATATATTTAAAAAAGAATACACTGCAATTTTGTGGTTTGACATATTTCTCTTTAAAACCCACAAATGAAAACCCCAAAATAATTCTTCCGCTTTTGATACTGTTGGTAATGCATTTTTTAAATGTCCTTATATCCTAATTTTCATACATTGCTTTTTAATTTGTACAGCACTTTGGTTCCACCTCTGTTATTTTTATATGTGCTATATAAATAACCACTGACTTGATTCCAAAATTAAAATCGTGTCATCATTTACTCACACTTATGTCATTCTTAACCCATATGATTTAATATTCTTCAAATATCTCCTTTTGTGTATCATGGAAGAAATCATATAATTCGGGAATGGAAAGGCATGGGGTGAGAAAATGATGACAGAATCTTCATTTTGGCCGAACTATCCCTTTAAAAATAAATGTTATTTACAGCACCTTAAATTCAACAAAGCACTTTTTCTCGAGTTGCTATATGGATCTTTGGAAAGTGCTTGCTGTTTCAGATTAGTGTTTTGGTTTCTGGGTTCTTTAAATCATTTTAAAACACTTAAAAAAAAAAAAAAAAGAAGTTAAAAAGGCGTCCAATGACAGGCTGTGAAACCCTTACATTTCTAATTTAACCCTCTTTTTGAGTGAATGTGCCCATTGTGAATCAACTTCAGTGCTATAACATCATATCTAAGGGTTGACAAACTGGAGACACCAGGGAACACTTACATCACAATATTTTACCGTCATCATTCGAACAACGACTTCTTCATTTGGTCGAGACTCCTCAAACTGCAGACAAATGACATGAAAATTAAAATTCAGTAGAACTTCCTCTTGCGGGGCTTTGCAAATGAGTGTGTGCAAACTAAACTGAGCATTGAACTGCAGACAAAAAAACAGACAAAATGTGCATGTTTCATGAAGTGTAGAGAAAACGTTAAAAGTCGTGAAACATGAATATCCTGTGTGATGTAGCTGAGCCCTAACTGTTGAATTACAAACACTATTCACTCCTGTTTATGTGGAACATAGCAAACACTTACAGTTGAAATAGTGAAGGGACCAAAAGTGGTTGGCACTTTGATTGATGCCCAGTAGACCTCACATTTTTTCTAAAAAAACAGAGGAATAGAGGGATAGTTCAATCAAAATTCATCATTTACTCACTTTCATGCCATCCCAGATAAGTATGACTTTCATTCTTCTGCAAAACACAAAGATTTTAAGATGTCAGCTTTGTAGGTCCATATAATGCAATTTAATGGTGACCAAAACTTTGAAGCTCCAAAAAGCACATAAAGGCAGCATAAAAGTAATCAATACGTCTCAAGTGGTTTAATCCACATCTTCTGAAGCGATCCGGATGATTTTGGGTGAAAACAGACCAAAAGAAAACTTATTTTTTACTGTTCTGCTTGCCATTGTAGTCTCTAAGCATGATCATGATTTCAAGCTCGATAACACTTCTAGAATGCTAGATGGTGTTAGGAAGTGTAATTTAGCTTAAAATCATGATCGCTTAGGAAATTGCAGAAGTCCAGTTCACTAGTGAATATTGAGTTGCATTTTGGTCTGTTCTCACCCAAAACTGTTTAGATCACTCCCAAAGACATGGATTAAAACCAATAGTGTCTTAAGGATTCCTTTTATATGACCTTTATGTGCTTTTTTGAGCTTCAAAATTTTGGTGGCATTGGACCTACAGAGCTGAGATATTCTTCTAAAAATCATTGTTTGTGTTCTGCAGAAGAAAGTCACACATATCAGGATGACATGAGGCTGAGTAAATGATGAGAATTTTCATTTTTGGGTGAACTATTTCTTTAAGAGAAAAGAGTTATTATACAAGCTAACGTTGTTAAAGGGATAATAAAAACAAAAGTTCTGCTTCATATTATTCCAAACATGTATGACTTTCTTCAATAGAACTTTTAAGCAAAATTTTAGGGACCAACAGCCTCCATCACCATTCATTTTCATTGTATGGAAAAAAGATGCAATGAAAGTGAATGGTGACTGAGGCTGTCCTTCTGCGTAACAGTCATACGGGTAAATGATGAAACTCGAATTTTCATTTTTGGCTAAACTATCCCTTTAAAACTGTAAATGCAAAAGAATGATAGGTGTATGATACAGAACATTAAATTAAAAATGAAGATTACCTTTCCCATCTCGAATTCTCTACATGCCATGATTATGACCTATCAGAAAGAGACAGACCAAAACAAAATCAATGCTTTCTGTCCCACAATAGAATGCTTTAACTTATTTATTGGGCAATAAGCTCAAAGCAATTCAGTAAAAGTGAGATAATACATAATTATATATATTTTTAAAAATGCTTCTAAAAACACAGTTCACCTTAACATTGTGTTGCCAGATCATACGCCAGAAGTCAACCACAGTGCTGCTCAGAGGGCCTTGAGTGGCAATGTACATTCTGTTCCCAGCGGCACCCTATTGAAGATACAATAAGAAACCTTAAATAGGTCACTGGAACAGCTCTTTCTTTCCATCCAGACTGTGATTTCAGAAATTGTTCTAGTATTGAGATACTCCTAACAAAGACTGAACCTGCAACTTAAAAATGACCTGCCCAGGTTCTTCACCTACCATCTTGTTAACATGAAATGCATGGTTTTAAAGTTAGAAAACATTGCAGTACCTTGATGAAGTTGGCATTAATGTAATCAGACTCATATTCAGATGTGGTTGGAGTCAGACATACTCTGGTTTGATCATCTGTGATAGAGAGGGATAATAGCAGTCTTATTATTATGATTCTCTCATCAGTGTGACAAAGACTATTTTGATCATTTATCATGCAACACATTTGGAGAATCAATTATAAACTATTATGACAATGTTAATGGCATTGTGATGGGAACAGATATGAAATACAGTAACCATAGGTGGCATGTTTTGACAGATTTTCTCTATTATGACAGTGGATGCAAAATGATGTGACAGTGAATGCAGTAAGATCATTTCACTGCATCATTGTGTGTCACACTGAGAGCTATTGTGAGTCACATATGTTTAAAAACTGATGAGATTTGTGCTGTCTGTGTTAATATAATGTTAATATAACCTTTCCTATTATTTAAGCTCTTAAAGAAACATGTTGATAAGACTACATACAGGGCAGAATATCCCTATAGCGGTTTTTCTTCATGTTTTCTTTGCTTCTTCCTGCCTCAGTGGTCAACATATAATCATCTTTCATCAATGCATCTCTCTGTCGTACCAGCTGCAAAGAGAAAGAGAAAACACAAAAAGTTAAAAGTCGACTTTTCAGGCCAGTAGTAACTAATTCTGCCTTCACGTGCTATAGGAATTATCGTAAATATGAGTTTCCCACTCAGAAGTTGCACATGAGTGTCCACTCAAGTCGTAATAATGACTGGGAAACACTGAGATCATTTTTATATCAGAATTTCCGAGATGAGTCGTAAACATTCAACATGGTGGAGGAGAGTACGTTTTCTGTAGTGAATGACATTTTTCTAAATACAGCTCATTGTTAGCGCTTACCGATTTCTTCAAATGTATTTATGTATATCAGTAATCATTCTGACACTGTTAAAATAGCTTGTATTTGACCAAAATTCCATTATCGTCAGCAAGCTGAGTAATTATAATTTTTTTGGCAACATAAAGTTCCACAAGATATATATATATATGTGAATGAAATTTTTTTTTACAACAACAAAGCACTTGAATGCGACGTATTCATAATTACCACTTCAGAAATGGAAAGTAAGTTTTCTGACAGCGCATGAAGGCAGCATAAATGTCTATAAAAAGAGGGCCATTGATATTTGAGGATTGATGTGGTTTGTGAAACAATACAGAGTAGACCCCCATAAACACAAAGGCGAAACACATAGGAAACACAGGTATTACTAGTTTATTTAAGCCAGAGTTAACCTATCAGACAAGTATAATTAAGCCACACAAAACCTCTCAGCACTTCTCTAGAGCTATTCAGTAATGACAACAATTCGTAGGCCAACCCGAAAGGCTATTTCTCCATGGATTCCCTCTAATGTCTAATGTCTGAAATGCTTTTAGAAAACCGGTTGTTGATTTATCACTAAAATTGTAATTCTCTCATCATTTACACACCCTCATGCCATACCAGATATGTATGATTTTCTTTCTTCTGTTGCTACATTTGTTTTAAATATCTCAGCTCTGTTGGTCTACACAATGCAAGTGAATCGTGGCCAGAACTTTGAAGGTCCAGAAAGCAAATAAATCCAGCATAAAAGTAATCCACACAACTCAAGGGGTTAATCCATTACTCCAGAAGTGATATGATAGGTGTGGGTGAGAAACATAAATATTTAAAATGATTTTTTAGCTATAAATTCTCATCCCTGCCCAGTAGGTGTTGATATGCACAGAGAGTGTGAATCGTCAAAAACAAAAGAAGAATGTGAAGGAAAAAGTGGATATTTAAAGTAAAAAAGGACTTAAATATTGATCTGTTTCTCACCCACACCTATCATATCCTTTCTGAAGACATGGAATTAACCACTGGAGTCGTATGAATTACTTTTATGCTGCATTTATGAGCTTTTTGGACCTTCAAAGTTCTGGCCACCATTCACTTGCCTTGTATGGCCCTACAGAGCTGAGATATTCTTCTAGTAATCTTTGTGTTCAGCAGAAGAAAGAAAGTCATAGACATCTGGGACGAAGATGAGTAAATGATGAAGAATTAGCATTTTTGGGTGAACTATCCCTTTAAAGAGACATTCGTGTTTTGTTCTAAAACAAAAATTAGGCACAGTCATATAGCACCACAAATGTGAATTTTACAGCTGCTGTGTTATTCAAAATGCAAGTTGCTAAATAAGGACTACAACTACCACAAGGATGTGAATTTACATACTTCATGAATTGGACAGCCATTGCAGTCCTTAAGTAGCAACTTGTTCGAAAAGTATGTTTTTGAAGGACACATTCAACTTAAATGTGAATTTTGAAGCCGCCATATTGTTAAAAACTTAATTTGCTAAATAAGGTTTACAACTACCACAAAGACATGAGTTTATGCTTACTTGAATTGGACAGCAAATTCCAGCAACTTACGTTTTTGAACACAAAGTCTCACCTCAAACGTGACTTTTGATGCTGCGGTGTTGTTAAGAACATAAGTTGCTAAATAAGGACTATAACTACCACAAGGACATGTAATACTGACTTGAAAATGCGAATTCTTTTTTGAGTTTTAGGGCTGCAAGCTGAACAGCTCTATACTTGCATACAAGGCACATTTGAGGGCTATAAATGGCTGCAAACAGTCTGAATAGAGAAACAGGTACCGTTTCATGACTAAACCTGCTGTCTGTTTTACTTCCATTATCTAATAGCAGAAAAGACATGTTTGCATGCACTATTTTCAGTTTTATACTCTCAGTTGGATCTCAGCCAAAAAAACCAACACAAGTGGGATTACCCACTTCTGTTTCTCTTTACAACAAGCACTATTTCTTTACACAGGTTTAAAACCGACCTAGCCTTAACGCTAGCCTTAGTTAATAAATGACTGTTGTAAAGAAACTCAAAGAGGAACTTCACTGGCATAAATGCCTTCTTGCTTTCACTAATTAAGCCGTCTAAAATGGGCACTTCTGTAAATGTATGGCCTTACCTTAGGTTAAACCACAGCAGAAAATACTTGTTTTAAGATAATTACAGTTCACTTGGACAGAGCAAGAGTTAAGTCAATTCACAACATTCAAACAAAAACTATTATGATGTGTACCTATACTGTTATACAATTAATGTGGCGTTCTGCACTATAAGTGGATCTCATTTCTGGTCTGGCTTCTGCAAAATTCTCGGAGGAAATCAACTGATTAAGTTAACTGATTAAATTAACAGTTAAACTTTAGTGGACATAGAAATGTCAAGTTACTTGCCATTTAGTATAGGCCTATACTTCCATTTGAATTTACTGTAGATGCAGTACACTAAATGCTGGCACAGGTTTTAAAGGAATATTTCAGGTTCAATTTAAGCTCAATCTACAGCATTTGTGGCATAATGTTGATAACCACAAAAATTAATTGACTAATTTTTCTTCTTCTTCTTGTTTTTTGTTTATTTTTAAAAAGAGCAAAATTTGAACTTACAGTGAGGCAACTTCAATGGAAGTGAATGGGGACAATTTTTGGAGGGTTTAAAGGCAAAAATGTGAAGCTTATTGTTTTATAACATTAATTAAATCATCATTTTACAGTCGTTTTAGTGTTTGTTGACATTACATCATCATGGCAATGAAGTTATAAAATTGGCAATAACTTTACACAGAAAAGGTTATTAAGTGATTATATCACACTTAAATCATGTTAACACGCATATTGTTTACATCTTGTGGTTATCCGTTTAAAACTGTATTTTAACATTAATAATTCAGTGTTGAACCTGCAAATGTGGAGGGATCAGACCTGAACCTGAACGGTTGTATGGACATATACAGTACATCCATAAGCAGCAGACTAAAACTTTTAAACACTACGATAATATTTATACTGACTAACATTGTTAACATTATTAACCAAAATTGTATAATACTTAACAGGACATTGATTAATGAACAGTGCATTCAACATGTTCATTAAACTTTTATTCATATTTTCATGCCCTTATAAAAAATCTACCGTGGCAGTACCAGAGATGGTATCAGATGGTAATACCAAGATATTTTAATACAGTATATACCATGGTACTACACTATATGATAACCATATGCAAATAGGCTCCTGTGGTTTTTCCATGGTACCTGAAAAGATAATTATGGCATTATTAACATCACAGTAGTGTCTAAAGCATCACCTTCAACAAACAATTGAACTGACATCAACTAGCTGTTATGTATTTTAGAGTGCCCCAAAAAAGGACTGTATTTAGACACTATATATATATATATATATATATATATATATATATATCCAAGTGCCGTTTATATAAAGAAGAAGAAGAAGAAGAAGAAGCATTTCACAAAAAGAGATTTGTTAGGTTTTGAATGGTAAAACAATAGACACTGTTCAATACAAAAACATATTTTGACATATTCTGGCTGTCAAACGTTAGTGGAACATGTCCATAGTCGATGAACTACACATGTGGTTTAGGCATGTTGGTTACAAGTAATCACAGGAATAAGATAAGTGAAGTTTGTTCTGAGGAAAGCTCTAGCAACATTTGTTTGCACATACAGTACCACTTGTTTTGATATAGTTTATCTAAGTTATTATGAAGTTCTGACACTAATATATAAGTAAGACGAATGAATACACCTGTTTAAAGTGAATGTTACACACTCACGCTGAACTCGGTGGAGATGTGTTGATCTCCTCTGCTGTCATTGTCGGTCAGACACCGGACCCGCTCCACGAACCGCAACAGGTGCGTCTCCATCATCAACAAACGTTAACTCGCGTCAGCATCTTTCAGACTAGTCCCACAAATGTGTCTGAGGTATCTTACAAATGAATGGAGCTCCTAACAACAAAAGCAAAACGGCTTCCGTCTTTGCAAAGCTGTTCTAGCCAGCAGAAATGCCATAATGATCTTTCCCCCACTGATCTGAGGTCTGTTAACAGCGGTCAGTCACATTCTAGCGTCATTTCCAGCGGCGAGTCAATCACCAGCCACAGCCCTGCCTACTTTCTTATTTCAGCCAATCCGCTGTCAGAACCTCACCTGTTGATATTATGTGGTTGTTGTGATGGAAAAACATCGAGTTAAACTTTGCTGCACTTTTTTTTTACACGCTTTTTATTATACCATTGTTTTGACGTTGGATAGTTGTTTATTTGCCCTTTAGTTTTGCTCGCAGTGGAGCTGAGAAACCATGCATGGTTATGTAATATAGTGACAGTTTCCTGCTGAAATACTACACTAAAATTAGTGTTTATGGTTGTTAACCAGACGACAATGACCATCACTGTCATCAAAACAATTAAAAACAAACTTTGTCTGAGGCGTGAAACATTTAGTAGGTAACATTCATTTCCTTAGAGAAAATGACTGATCAGTGCCTGATCAGTTCATGAACACTTGGCAGGCAGATAGTAATGTAATCAGGTTCTAATTACACATTTCATGACCAATGACCAAATGTAATCTCATATATTACATTTTTGAGGTAATCAAATTCGATTACTTTTAGGATTACTTTCAAAGTAATATTTTATTTTATGTTGCATCATGCATTTGAGAAGGATGCCATTTTTATCATAAAGGTAAGAAGAGGAAGAAAATTTATTCCATTCTTTATTAATAACAAAAGAGTCTCACAAAAAGAGCTTCATATGATATAAAAACAAAAGTGCATTAACCATTACATGAATTAAATAATCATTAAATCAGCAGCATTACGAACACTACTGACCATAGAATCACCATAAAACAGTCATAAAATGAATGAAAATAAATCACCAATCAACTGTTGATGTGAAAATAATCAGTGGCGAAATTGTGGCAAGTTTGAGGCAAATTTGCCATGAACTCTCGATTTTTGTAAGGGTCTGTACACTGAATAATGTGCTTTTGTGAGGACACATCTCACCACTTAATGAATTTACAACCTGTCTGATAATCTTCAACTTGTTTTACACTAAACAATCCTTTTAGAGTGAACTATATGTAGAGATTACTATGATAAAATCATTGTTTTATAACAGAGAAGTCACAGACAATTTTTCAACAGGTTTACAGCTCAACCCATTCATTTGAAAGATATCCACAAACGGTCATTTACTGTCGTTACACTCTGAATGCGGTTCACAAAAATTAGGACCATTGTATGATTGGCTTAGAATTATTTTAGGATATAGATGTAAAAAGACTGTGAATGGTGTTCCATCCATCGTCAACCGCTTATCCTGTACAGGGTCGCGGGGGCTGGAGCCTATCCCAGCTAACATTGGGTGAAAGGCGGGGTACACCCTGGACAGGTCGCCAGTCCATCACAGATATAATCTACATATCAAGTGTTAATGCACTGATAACTTATCGAAATCTCTTTAAAAACAAATTTAATGTCCTTAAGTGACAATGAAGAGTGTGACTTGTGACTAGTGACTTGGTATTAAGAAAATGCCAAGATCTATTTGGACGGAGCTTTATTATTCAAACAGTTACACATTTGCCCCACTGTAACCTCTCCTCCATAAGTACTGCCACTGACCAATAAGAACCATCATGTTTGTTCTATTACACAGTTTATTAACTACTCTGATCCCCAGGCATCATGTTATACCTTGGGTGTTATACACTAAAATGTAATGGAAAGTCACATGTTCATTGTGCAACATAAATAGAAAACGTTTTTGCACCCTTAAAAGAGCACAATTCTGTATATAGAGGACACTCATAGAGGGAAATGAGACCTTGACAACATGCTCAGGGGAGAGAATAGAGGAAATAGAGAGTTTCAACCTGTGAAGTCAACAAACAATCATTCGACAAATACTCTGGAAGATTCTAATGAGTTTCCAGGGACTTTGGCCCAGGTGAAACTCAAAGACCCCAAGACTTATTGTGTTGTAGAAGTTCCTGGTTTGTCCTATATTGTAATGAAAATATGATGGCAGATAGTTGGAGTCAACAAAGGAAGCATGTGTTAGTGCTGAGCGAAGCCAGTAAGCCCATCTACTTGCACCATGGCAACAAGGAGGCCCTCCCCTCTGGAGGCAACACAATCCAGTCTGGTTTTTATTTAGGTATCTTACTCTTCAATTTATGGACTATATAATAGTTTCACTAAATAAAAATGATTTAATGGTTCTTTGCAGCACTTTTGGCAATGTACTGTAAAACCACTTTGATATATTTGGTTCTTGAGTTGGCTATATGGATATTTGGAGATTAAACAAGTTCTTAATGTTACATTATACATCCTAAAGATCAGCATTTTGGTTCTAGGAATCTTTAAGGCAATTCAACACAAAAAAAGTATGTGCAAAATTATTTATTTTAAGCTGTAAAGGTAAAGTCATGAACAATTATAATCTAAAACTAATGAGAACTGTTGATATTGATTATATATTTACTTGTATACTATGTCAGGAGTCAGCAACTTTTTTGACATGGACCACAAACACAAAAAACATGGAAATACATATGATTTTAATGTCACAAAAACGGTATTACTGATCATGAAATTGTGTGGAATCTTAAATATTTAATATGTCAAGGTGGGTGCAAGGTGTATGCTGGGTTGGAAATATCAAGGATTAATTGTGGTATTTTCCTTATTACATCACGTGTTGTTCTGAAAGCAAAAAGAAACAAATGAAACACGGAATGTAGATGTCATCCGCGCAGCCTGACCGAGGCAAAGCATGTGCGTTTACTCACGCGATTAACCAAAAGTGAAGCGCTGCCGGCTCGCGAATGCGTGAATGGCTTGGACACGCTGCACGAGTCTGTTGGGTATACTGCAGTCCCGTCACAGTTTAACTTTTTGTTTAGCCTCCAAATCAGCTCATGAAACACGCTGAGTGATCGTGAAGAATGATTACATCAAGATGTAGACTGTAATACAGAGTGGGAATCTCCTCTCTCACCATTGCTGGCGTGTGATTACCACTTCCCGTGACAATGGTAGCATGCTATAGGTTGCTGCCCCCTGCTCTATATAATAAAGTATATTTAATATACTATGGATGTTTATGAAAACATTTATGGGGGGTGGGGTTAATTTATTTATTTATTTTTTTAATTATGTTATGCTGGGTCTCTGAGGCCACATCCACAGTAATCTGGATACATTTGAAAATAGCATTTTCGTTTTTGAAACGTTCCCAATCTATTCTGCTGTTTCCAAATGTTTTCCAAAAAGTTGCTCGTCCACCCTGAAACGTCTGAAAACGCTAAAATCCAATTACTGCGCATGCGAGAAAAAAATGTCAGTGTGGCCCTGCGTCATTTCAATCAATAGTATGAAATGTAATTTCATGTTCCGCCGCCAGACAGCAATTAAACCTGGCACAACAATGCTGCTACAACATTAGCCGCCATCTTCTTGATTGTTTTGGGTTGAATTGATCACATGACTGTATCAAATACATCAACATTTTAGAAAATCTCCGTGTTACCTGTACACACCACAAAAGCTAAGACGGCATTTTCAAATGTATCCACTTCGGAGAGCGATTTTGCAAAGCAGGACAAAAATGATGCCTCATTGTGGATGAAAACGTTGCGAAATTAATGCGTTTTCAAATGAAAACACATTAAGTGTGTGAAGGAGCCGTTTCATTGTTTGTTTTGTATTTTACATTTTACATTCTGAATGTTGTGTTATTATATTTAACTTTTAATCTACTGTAATTCCTTTGTTGAACACTGGTCGGCGCTTGGGCATGGCAGGCGCTATGTGATTACAGGCGAAGAGGAAGTGAGATGTTTTGGCAGGAAAGCACAAAACAATGTGACCATGTTTTATGTATTTGGATAGGGTCTGTATTTGGTGTTGGACATGTATGGAATATATTTCTGGATTTTTAACATATTTTTTTAATAATAAATACATTAAAACATTATTCATCGCTGGCTTGAAACTTTGTTGGAACAGGCCTCAGAAACCCTCCTGTCAACATGCGATTCAACAATTGGCATTTGGTCACTACAGTGGCCTGATGGTTAACTGAAACAGGCTAGTTGGCACAGTAACTCAAATGTTCCCAAATCAATCAATATCAAATCGATTCAAAATGTTATTGAATCGCGAGCTTGCAATTAAATCTTGAAAATCAGTATTGATACCCAGCCATTCTACACACAATTGATACCCAGCCATACTACACATAACTTATTTTTGTTTTTACAATTTCAGAAGCAAATGTGAGTGGTGCTTGCCCATGCAGAAGTCGTGCTAAAATGCTAGGGGTGTTGTGCATGGTTGCTAGGATGTAGCTATGCAGTTGCAAGGGTGTTCAGCATTGTGCTAAGTGGTTTCTTACCAGTCAAAAGAGCCAACCCCTAAGTCTTTTAAATATTGTGGTCCCTGGATATGGCTCGGGTCCTTCTTTCAATGCAAGTCTATGGGATTTTTCTGTCTGTTTTTGGCCTGCCGTGTGAAAATCGTAACTCTGATCACTAGCACACCTCTCGTCAACAAGCCACACAATTTGAGGTATCATTCATATTTGTAGCACAAAATGTGCAGGACGAGTTCTGGACTGAAGTTTAATTCTTAATACTTAGAATTAGTTTATTAAAATGAGCATAAGCAAAAGTAATAGTGATACTTGCTAAAAAGCTTTACACTAAATATAAACTGATGAAGCATTGGTAAATCAGATGGCTCATAATTCCTGACAAATTATGGCTTTTTAGCCAGTATTTTCACATTCTCAATTGCAATGGGTTTTGAAACAGTAAGCTCTTTATTCAGCTCTTTATTCAGCTGATCACATGCCTGTAATATTTCAAACCCATCCCATACACAAATCCTGAGGTGCCTTTTATGCAAAAGATCCATGGAAATAAGCCTGATTAGATCTAAATGATGGCTGAAACAAGAGAAGCATCACGAACCTCACAATGCTTGAATTGAGTGGTGGATAGCTTAGGACCGCTTTATTTAAACACCACAAACCATGTCTACGTTGACTGAAATGGCACATAGAGATTTCATGATATGGTTAGTGTTGACAGCCTATGTTTGCACATCGGTATTTTCTTAAAGGGATAATTCACCCAAAAATGAAAATTCTCTCATCATTTACTCACCCTCATGCCATCCCAGATGTGTAAGACTTTCTTTCTTCAGCAGAACACAAATGAAGAATTTTAGAAGAATATCTCAGCTCTGTAGGTCCATACAATGCAAGTCAATGGTGGCCAGAAATGTAAAGGTCCAAAAAGCACATAAAGGCAGCATAAAAGTAACCCATAATACTCCAGTGGTTACATCCATGCCTTCAGCAGGAATATGATAGGAGGGGATGAGAAACATATCAATATTGAAGTCCTTTTTTACTATAAAATCAGTTCATCATTTCACTTCCATAGTCTTCTTTTGTTTTTGGTGATTCGCGTTCTTTCTATCGCTCCTACTGGGCAGGGAGGAGAATATATAGTTAAAAAATAAAAAGGACTTAAATATTTGTCTGTTTCTCACCCACACCTATCATATAATTTCAGAAGTCATGGTTTTATCCACTGGAGTGGAATTAATTACTTTTATGTTGTGTATATCAAGTAGAGGGGTCCAATCACTGAGGTATGACTTAACCCATCCAAGCGCAGCTCCTGTGATGCCCAGGTCAGAGAGGGTGGACAGGAGAATCTTGTGATTCACTATATCGAAAGCAGCAGACAAGTCAAGGAGGATGAGGATGGATGATTTGGAGTTAGCTCTTGCCAGTCGCAGGGTTTCAGCTAGTGACAAGAGGGCAGTCTCTGTTGAGTGTCCTTCTTTGAAGCAGACTGATGTCTGCCGAGCAGGTTGTTCTGTGAGAGAAAAGCAGGCAACTAGTTGAATATTACCCTCTCAATACTTTTAGACAGGAAGTGTAGGATGGAGACTGGTCTGTAGTTGTTGACTACTATCGGGTTATGCGTTGATTTTTTTGAGCAGTGGTGTTACTCGAGCCTGTTTTAATGTATTGGGAAAGTTTCCAGTTGTGAGAGATGTGTTGATAATGTGTGTGAGTGTGGGTAAGATCGATGGAGAGGCAGCTTGCATAAGATTTGAGGCGATAGGGTCAAGTGGACAGGTGGTAGGACGGTTACAAAGAAGCACTTTGGAGACCTCAGTCTCGGAGAGAGGGGAGAAAGAGGAGAACAGAGGATGGAATGTTGGAAGAGAGTGTCTATGGGTGTTAAGTGTAGAGACCTGGCTGCTGATGTTTGCTACTTTGTCAGTAAAAAACATGGCAAAGTCATCAGCAGTCAGAGAAGTAGTAGGATGTTGTGGGGGAGGATAGAGAAGAGATGAGAAAGTTGAAAATAGTTTACGTGAATCTGAAGTGTTACAGATCTTATTCTGATAATAATCAATTTTAGCACTAGAAACACAGGCAGAAAAGGAGGAGAGAACTGAAGTGAGTGATACTTCCTCAGGTCAGCAGGGTCTTTTGACTTGCGCCACTTTCTCTCCACAGCCCTCAGCTTTGATGTGGTGGAGGGCTGGCTGGAGGGTGTGGCACATGCTGGCCTGAAGGTAAGAGAGCAGACACTACAAGACAAGAAGTTATTGTTGAGCAAAGAGCATTTGTAGCTTCATTTAAATCAGGTGAAGTTAAATGGTTAGTGGATGGAAGGTATGCAGAGACTATGGAAGAGAATGGAGTGGGCGAGAGAGTGCAAAAGTTGCAGCGGAAGGAGACCTTAGGTGGAGTGAGAGGTAAATAAGAAAGGAGAGCAAGAGAAAACTGGATGAAGAAATGGTTAGAGATATACAGAGGAGTATACAGTATATCAATAAAAAATGCTAAATCCAGCCCACAAATTAGCAACTCAAATGCCTGAAACTTTAGCTGGATTGCCCTAAAATATTAACTATTAGTCAAAGATTTACCTTAATTGTCACTAAAGTGCAGTAAAATCTCCTGACTAACACAGCTAACAAGGCCAATGTCACAATAATAGCACAGCTAACAAAACTACAGTTGTTGTTTTCCTCTGACAGGCCAAGTGCTACAGTGTTGCTAACTGTTTGTTACCTTCTATTTTGTGGTTTACTTTGATTCATTATTGTATTATTACAAAAACAGGATTAAATCAGAATCAGCTTAACATGCACGTTATTTTAAATCATATTCCATCCAGGTAAAAAAGTAACTACTCATGTGAAAATCATGATGCTAATGCTGCTAATGTTTCAACTACAGACAGATATAGTAAACTTCACATTACAAATTCTGATATACTCAAACAGTTTAAAGGATTAGCCTAGTTCATCCCAAAATTAAAATTCTCTAATCATTTACTCATCGTCATGTCATCCTGAATGTGTATGACTTCCTTTCTTCTGCTGAACACAAACAAAGGTTTTTAAAAGAGTATCTCAGCTCTGTAGGTCCTCACAATGTAAGTTAAAGGGTACTAAAATTTTGAAGCTCCAAAAAGCACATAAGGCATCATTAAACGAATCTACGACTCCAGTGGTTAAATCCATGTCTTCTGAAGCGATATGATAGGAGTGGGTGAGAAACAGATCAAAGGCTGGTGCTAGGTAGGATTCATCCTTTGAAGGCAGCAGTATACCAAGCACCCTCAACCTAGATTGAGGTTTGTTTAAATGAGACAGACTTCGTAGGACAAACGGAAACACAACGCATCATGGTTGCTATGACAACACGCCTTACTCTGAACCTGCACAAGCTCTCTGAGTGCGAAGGGAATCTCTAAGGTAAACTTTAGGAGACTTGTATTTGTCAAGTACTTTGAAAATGTATTTTGTGGCTGTAATTTCTCCACTTTCACTTCCACATTCTTTCTTCTTTTGTTTTTGGTGATTTGCATTCTTCGTGCATATTGCCACCTACTGGGCATGGAGGATAATTTATAGTAAAAAAGGATTTTTCTTCACTCAGTAATTTGTGTCTTCTTGGACTTACACTGACACCTAGTGGCTTGGATGCAGCATCATTTAAAATCATCCATCCATCCATCCATCCATCCATCCATCCATCGTCAACCGCTTATCCTGTACAGGGTCGCGGGGGGCTGGAGCCTATCCCAGCTAACCATTTAAAATCAATAGTTTTTTAATCAAATAGTTTTTTAGAAATGTAGTATTCACAGTCAGTCATGATAAATTTAATCAATGAGAGAAAGTGTCAAATAACAGGACAGCTACTGAGATTAAGCGAGTAGTATTCGGATGGTCATGTGATTCTAACATGGCAGCCCCCATGTGTGGACCCTCTCCATGTAGAATAAAACAGCTTTTATAAGTTTACTGATATGACTGGAGTTTTCATTTTAATATGAGTGGTCATGATTCCCTAAATATATTGCAAAATTACAATTCATGTCTTTAAGAATGAAACTTTTTAATGAGGAAAAAATTACTGATTGCACTTTTAAATGATAAACAATTTCTCACCCACACCTATCATATTGCTTCTGAGGATATGGATTTAAACTCTATAGAGTTATATGGATTATTTATTATGCTGCCTTTATGTGCTTTTTGGAACTTCAGCATTTTGGTACCCATTCACTTGCATTGTGAGGACCTACAGAGCTGAAATATTCTTCCAAAAACCTTTGTTTGTGTTCAGCAGAAGAAAGAAAGACATACACCTCTTAGATAGCATGAGGGTAAGTAAATGTTTAGAGAATCTATTATTTTTATTTTTGAGTGACCTATTCCTTTAATTCTGTTATAAATAGCAAAATGATTAACTTCAATACAATTTCCCATGAGTGATCTAAGAACATAGTGTAGCAATTAAAAACCATGGCTGCGACTCAAAACCTAGTGAGCTGTCTACAGAGATAGCATTTCTGAGCATTGTTGTCGCCCAAAAATCTTGTCTAGGTAGAATGCTTGTTTTTTTTAATCACGTCCCATGTCATCTGTGAATGCACTATGTCAGTGCGCCATCTGCAGGACACGTGTGAGCATTACACATGGATACGTGTCTGTCAACAAACCAAGCCGTTCACATGTAAAGATGGGAGAAACCGGAAAGTTGCAGCTTTAAGCCTCATGTTATCAGAATGACACGCCGTTTGGTCATAAAATACAGCAATTGAGGAGATAGTGATTTTCTAGCAGTGTTTTGCTCTGGGTGAAGATGGCGCAAGCACTGTCAGAAGAGGAGTTTCACCGAATGCAGGTACAAATAACCTTATTTACGCTTTTATTGGTTTATAAAGATACGAGATTGTTAATATGTTTTGAAATAATTTTGAGGGGGAATATGTGGAAACATGGCTTTATGGGGGATGTATGTTGTGGAGGTTCATTCTGTGAGGCGGATGGAGGCTGAAAGCGTTAGCCGTTAGCATGACAAGTTTACTGTAATCAGGCAAGAAAATCGTTTTTTAACGGTTTTATTGAATGCATTAAATGATTTAGTCAATAACACGACTTTTTGGCGAAATGACACGAAATACAGAAGCTATTTAATGAGCTTGTGAGATATGTTAGCCTGCTAGCATGCTGACCTGTTATTTATGGCAATTAGTCACCGCAATCGAAGTACACAGATGTCATTATCTGAAGAACTAAATGCCCGTATTATGCCAGAATTTATGTAATTTAAGCTTCGTTTGCCGGCAGTGACTATCATATTGTTTTCAGGCTTTTAGCTGTTATTCTCTTGTCATCATCATGTTTACAAGCCCAGATGCATCTAATATTCAGTTTCATTGCAACCAGTTTTCCAGACTCCTGTTTCCATTACGTTAACAAACCCTTGTGCTTCAATAAATAAAAGTTACTCGAGAGGTCCTTCAAGGACAAAAATGTTCACGTCAAAAACTGCCATAATAATATTATATATTCATATATTTTTTTACATATTCAATGAGTTTTTTGTAACCAACATCAGTCCTGATCATAACTTCCAAATATTAATTGATTTTCAGGATTTTAACCCTTTAAAAGCCAGTTTGTTTACATAATGCCTCTGTTGTTTCACACACACACACACACACACACACACACACACACGTTGGGTTTTTTGTACTGTACAAGCTTTCTATTCTATCCTCCACCCCTACGCTCACAGAAAACGTTCTGCATTTTTACATTTTATAAAAACATAATTTAGTATGATTTATAAGCTGCTTTCCTCATAGGGACCAGCTGATTGTCCCCACAACGTCAAAAATGTCAGGTTTTACTATCCTTGACATTTAGTCCCCACAACGTAGGGAATACCTGGACACACACACACACACATAAAACACAGTCTGACATCCATACCAACACACCTACATAATTTTAGCTGCATCATTTATTCACTTTGCCTGCAGTGCTCTATAATACAGGAAACAGAAAATAGGAAAAAAAGTATGTATTTACTCCATATGCTAAACATGAGGAAAAATGGTGCCATTTGGTGGAAAATATATATTTTTTTAAATTTTGAAGCCAGGGCTCCGGAATGAAAGCATAATATCATAAAATTCATGATTTTATCATTTTTAATGACACTAATCAAATATGACAGTTTTAATGGGATTCAATTAGGAAATTTTTGTTCTGAAGTTCCTGAGTGTAGCTATTTTGTGTACGCAGTGTATTATAGATGTATTTTAGGAACTGAGGTTGCCCCAAAAATACACGCCTTTGGCAACATTGATGCCGTTGGAATTAACCAAAAAATGAAGGCACAATCCTGAAGGTCGCACAAGGGTTATTAAGTTACGACTCAACATATTAACTGGCCTTCTAACATAAACAAGGAGTCATATGATACTATCATTATGTTATATTTCTATCTGGTGGTTACTGGTGGTCAATAATC